>JBBBDQ010000145.1:7330000-7865000 GCA_037127315.1 Ascarosepion bandense
ACTCAAAGCGAGTGTCTGAGTGTGATTTTGGCCAATGGTGCAGGAAGAGACCAGTTGACCAAATTACTAGGTAACTCCTTTGCCACTGCAAAGAGAGTTCTGATTTTGGTCTAGTCTACAGAATTTTGTTTGTTATTAGCTTTTTTGAGAGGGAAGTTTTTTTTTACAGCCTCATCTTTGAGAGGTGACTGATCTTTCTTGTTGATACACCCTACCTTGTTTGGTGACAGGGTCTTTTTAGATACCTTGGCAAGTACCTGATCTGTTCTTGAAGTTTCCTTCAAAGGCACTGTATTTTTTGTTTTTGTAACTTTCAGAGACACTTTTAATTTAGCCTCACTTTTTTGTTGGTTGAAAGGGTGAGCCTCATAACAGAATTTTCATCAGCTATGCTGCTTGGAAGCTCTATTTTTTCTTGACAATAAAAAATAATCAACTATATGGTCTCATCTGTGATATTTTTGTTCATTCTTGTATTGATGTCAGAAGGATAAAAACCACTTGACTGTATTCTTTTTGTAAGTTAACACCATTCTTACTTGGCAAATTTCTGTTTTATTACTGTTGCTTTGCCTAATTTTGTCTTGCATATATTTTGATGGCTTACTATTATTTTGTCCTGTTTCATTTTCTTTTTTTTTTTTTTGGTTTTGGAAAAGTTGACAGTTCCAATTGTTAAGCATTTCTATCATTATACTTAATGTCAATTACTCTAAACAAACAAACACACACACACACACACACACATACACACACACATATATATATATATGAATAGTATAAGTAAAGAAACAGTTGGAAAAATTGTCTTCAATCTGACATGTTTCACTTTAATAAGCTCCTTCAGAGATTTTTTTTACAATGAATGGTTTAAATTTTAAAAAATCGAAAGAGACAGTTTGTTGATTGAAGTTTTATTTCATTAGTCAGATACATGTCACGTGCAATAAAGCAAAAGATGATCATTTTTAAATGTAGGAAAAAACTCATGCCTGTTTGTATGTGGGAACCACATGTAATATAAGCAATAGATGCTTATTTTAAAGAGAAGTGTATGTGTGTAAAAATAATGCATGTGTCAAGAACATCTAAACTATAGACAAATTAAGTGTATTTATATGTTAGTAACAATAGTATGTGTCTGAATGACAAAATGAAATACATTCCATTCAAAATTGTAGTGAAATAATGGATACAAATATCAAGTGATAGACGATTTTCTTTTTATAAAATATGTGTATAAGAGAATCATGGGTAAATGTATGAATGTGTGTGTTTATGAGTTAGTAATGTTAGATTATGTGAATAATAAAACAAATATTTTTCTGTTTAAAATTGAAGCAAAATAATGTATACAAATATCAAGTGAACTTTATATATATATATATATATATATATATATATATATATATATAAAGTTTTAAGTTTGTTTTTGTTTTTAATCAATTTAACTCAAGCAAGGTGACAATGTCACCAAGATGCAAGGGGCTACTGAGAGTGGAAGAGAATAAAAAAACTTTAGAAGAAACCTGAAACACACTCTTAAACAGGGAACAAAAGAAAAATCTCGATGTTCAGATAAATGGGGATGAGTGTGAAGTGGATTAAAGGTCAATCTATCTACTCCTATTGAGGAGAAAAAATTAGTAAATACAATTTCAGAAGTCATGTCGAGACATTAAAAGTATAGAGTTAAAATAGACTTTAATAGGAACTGGAAATCCAGTTCTAAACAGGAAACGAAATAAATTTTTATGCCTTATCAAAAAAACAAAGATGAGTGTGAACAGGGCGACAGGTGAACCTACCAACACCTATATGGGTAAAAGTGCTCACTATCAGAGATAACATGTATGTAGATATAAAGCTGTAAGTCAACACTGAGTCATGAGAACCTGTTTCCTATTTGAATGCAGTCTTCAGGCTATATGTGTTAACTCAACAATTAATATATACCAGTCAGTGGGGTATAAATGGGTAGCAAAGTCAGGTAGTTCTGGTTTATTGTATTGTCCAGTTTCTTGTATTGTCTCAATGGTTATTGGGTAAGTGGTAATGGTTATATTTCAAGTTATTTTAAACGCTATTTGAATAAACATAAGTGGTTGACAGAATGCTGTGTTATTTGTTAACTTTTACTCTTTATTATGAATTAGTTAAGATATTTTGCATTTTCTCATTCATTATTATTACTGATTATTATAATTAAATTTGATTAGTTGCTGCCATTTTGTTTATTATTAGCTTAATTTGTTCTTTTATTTATATATTTTATTTATATATTTATTTATTTATTTATTTGGTTCTTTTATTTATATTTTTCTTTGGGGATTTGGCTGTATTATTTATTTAGTTAAAGATATTGAGGTTGTCTGAAGCATATATTATTGACATTGCATATAATGCATAAATTTGTATGTTACTGGGTGATTTTATAAAAGATATTTGTTTTTAGTTTTCACTTTTTATGTAAAATAGTAAATATTTGTATGTTTGCATTTTGAGATGAATTCTGATCATTTATTTAGTATTTTGTGTTGGTCTTGGAAGGTGCTATTTTCCAAACAAAGTTGAATATATTTGGATGTATTGTTGTCAGCTGATATTTTGTTTTTTTAAATTTTTGCAATCTCTCATATATATATTTAGAAAGTGTTGTGTTATTTGCATATTTACTGTTGGTAAAGGATGTTTTGTGTGACTAGTTTCTCTGTCTCCAGGGTCCTTAAAGCTGAGTGTGCTGCCCAAGAAATGCGTGTGCATATATATACATATATATAATGAGTGTATATAAGTATATATTGAGTAAATAAAAGTAATATATACTATATGTTATATTGAAATACAGTGATAACATGGTATGATAAAACTAAGTGAGAAAATGATTTTATATTTTAAAATTTAAATTTAATCACAATTACAAACTTATAACCTAAAAATATTGAACTTTTTTCTAGAAGCAAGTCCTAAGCTTTACAACCAAAGAAAGTATACAAAACATAAATAAAAAACAATAAAATTAACAAACTCAAGGTAACAGCTGTAAATATTAAAAAAAACATTAGCCCTGAACATGTTAACTGAAAAAAAAGTTTCTACTATTGGCCCAGAGTGTATATATATATATATATATATATATATATATATATATATATATATGTTTATATTTATAATGTATATATCCAATGTAAACATAGGTAAATACTTTTTAAATTTAGTGAGCAAACACTTCCACCAACACCACCACTTAAGTAAATTATTCAATAGAAAAACTCTTAAAATTAGTTATTCTATCACAAAAAACATGCCAAACATAATTAATTCACATAATAATAAATTACTTAGAGACTTCTTTAGCAAACCTTTGGGAGACAAACCTTCCTGTAATTGCATCAATAAAACAAATTGTCGAGCTGATGGCTGGTGTAATTCCAAAACAGCTATCTATGAAGCCACTATTTGTCCAGTGGAGGACGCCAGCAATAAAAGAGTTTATATAGGGATATCTGCAGGTAGTTGGAAGCAGAGAATCTTTTTCCAATGCCTCCTTGAAACATCAAACTGCTTTATCTAAGCAATATTGGAATATTAAAGACGGAGGATTTACCTCACTGGTTAGATGAAGGATTGTGAAATACGCCAATACTCCCAACAATTTCAGGGATAGGTGCAATTTATGCCTGGAGGAAAAATTGACGATTGTAAAATATAATAATCCTAAAGAACTACTGAATCAGTGGAATTAATTAATATTTAAATGCAGACACAAAAATAGATATAAAATAGTCTCGATAAATACTGATTGTGATTTGAAATAGTGTAAATTATATTAATTTACATTAATTTAATTTAAAAAAGTGTTTATTTTGAAAAATTCTGGAATGTGCTGATGATATCATTTCACAGCAAAGGTTGTTTTTTTTTTTTAATTTTTAATTTTTGTTATTTTTAATTTTTTGTGTTTTTTATTTTTATTTTTATAATTATTATATTTATAGGTATTTTTTAATCTCTTTTTTCCTCGTTTTTTATAGAATGAGTATTATTATTAATATTATTACTACTTTCATTCTTCTTATTATTAACGTTTGATAGAAATTTTGTTTGATACACACACACACACATATATATATATATATATATATATATATATATATATATTATTACGAATTCTAATTTTTTGTTATTATAATTTTTTTATAATTTTTTATTATTGTTGTCTATGATTAGTATTATTATTATTATTTAAGAGGTTTTTTAAGATTATATTTTAATTTTTTATTTAGTTTTTCTTACTAGGAATTATTATTTTAACTTTATTTAAAATAAATTACTACTAGTGGTTATATTGTAATTTATATTAGGATGTATGATTTATGATTTAGTTTTCATCATAAATATTCCCTATAGTTGATATACTTTAATTTAAGAGGAAATCCCATGTCACATTTCTAAGAATGTAATAGCCATAGGTTTGATGTAGAAAGTTTATTTTGAATTAATTTAAATTCTTTTCTATAATGTTCTAATTTTTTATCTCTTTCATTTTATTTTCCCCCTCCCTCTTTTTAGGTTTATCTTTCTAATGTTTCATTTTTATTTTTTAATGATTTAATTATTTTAACTGAATTTTAAAAAAAAAATAATAGGAATTTTTGGGTTACTAGTTAGAGTAGTTATTTTTTCAAATTGTATTGAAATTATGTTGCACAATTTAATTTTGTACCATAAATATATCCCATTATATCTTAAATTAAATTTCAATGTTAAATTTTTACATGTATGTTAATATCATATTACAGCTAAATTTTCCATGTTAGGTTAATATTAGTTTACAGCAAAAGCTTTTTATATTTTTATTTTTATTTATTTATTTTTTTATATTTATTATACTTTTAGATATTTTTGGAATTTCTTTTGTCTTCTTTTGTGATAGAATGAATATTATTATTATTATTATTATTTTGCTTATAATTATCATTATGTCTTAGATAAATTTTGTTTGATACATACATGTATATATAAATACATATGTATATAAATACATATATATATATATATATATATATGTGTGTGTGTGTGTGCATATGTATATGTATTTATATATATATTTGTTATCTCTTTATTGTTTTATTTGTTATTACTTTTATTATTTTATATTATTATTATTATCTATAATTAGTATTGCTAGTAGTAGTAATTTAGATATTTTTTAAGATTATATTTCAATAAATCATATTTTTTTATTGGGACTTATTATTTTAACTGGAGTTAGAATAAATTACTAAGAAGTGGTTATAATGTAATTTATGTTAGGATGTATGATTTATGATTTATTTTTCACCATAAATATTCCCTATAGTTGGTATATTTTAATTTAATTTCCCTTGTTGCGTTTCTAAGAATGAGTGAACATGAATACGTTAGTTTTGATCTAGCATTTTTTTCATTATTTTAAAATCTGTTCTATTGTGATTTCTTCCTTTTTCTTTCTCTCTTTTTGTGTATTTCCCTCTTTTGTTAGGTTTATCTAATTTTTCCTGTTTCTATATTTATATTTTTTAATTTTAGTATTTTTAATTATTTTAACAATATTTTTTTAAATTAGCATTTATTTTTAAAATAATAGTAAGAGTTGTTATTTTTTCAAATTGTATTAAAATTATGATATAAAGTTTTTTTTTGTACCGTAAATATATCCCAGTATATTTGTAATTAAATTTCATAGTTAAATTTTCCATGTTTTTCTAAAAGAACATTAGGTAGTTTGAGATGCTAAATTACAATAAATGGTGTCAACATTTATTTCTCATGATACTGTATTTCCTTTTATTGTATCTCTTTGTCCTTTCTTTTTCTCATCTTGCTTTTCATTCAGTTTTTTCTGTTTCCTCTTTTTTTCTTTTTTCTCTTTCTTTTTTCTCTTCTTTACATTAATCAATCATCTATCTTTTCCTTATCCTTGCTTTCCTCTTTCTTTGGAGTCCTTTTTGAATGAGCGAGACATTTTCGTAAATTACTGTTACAAATGTCTATTCTAATATGGACATGTGAGCATCTATGTAAAATAAAATAAAAGAAAAGAAATTTTTGGTGAAGGATATTTTGAGGACCAACTGTTGTACCATTTGGGTCTGACGATCCGCGATAATAACATCAGGACGTGGTGAAATATGTATTATCCATTGTAATAATCTCAAATCTTTTATAAATTATATTACTCTGTTACATTAAATAAATGAATTTAACATTGAGTTCTCTTGAGTTTGTCTCTATCGGAATTTACCTGGATTGTATACCAAGTGTGCGATGTTATATATATATATATATATATATATATATATAGAGAGAGAGAGAGAGAGAGAGAGAGAGAGCGAGCTTGTGATCACTTGAATCTCACAGTTACTATACAATGTTGATTTTTATATCCACACTGTATCTCCAAATACTCTAATCCTGATACTAAGTGTTCTTCCTCAATGCATACAGCACATTTTAAACTTTATGTATATAGAGGATGTCTATAAAGTTTGTGTGCACTTTAAAAATTTATAAATTTATTTGTATCTGCGATAGAAATAATTTGTGAAAATAATTAGAAAGAAGTAAATCTATATTTTTTAAGGTTTTATTAAAATTTTATTTAAGTTTTCACATGTCCTCTATCATTAGCAATACAAAGGGTAATATGATTTTGCAGTTCACGGAAAATATTTGCCAACTGATTTACAGTAATGCCTGAAATCACATTAGTTATTTTAGCTTTCAAATCTTCTTATGAACTAGGTTTGGTTGCATACACAATTGTTTTCACATGTTTCCATAAAAAAAAAAGCTAATGGAGGCAAACGTGGAGGCTAATAAAATGGTTCACCCCTTTTGATCCATCTGATTTAGAAACTGTCTAACACACAGAGCAACATGACAGGGAGTGCCATCCTGTTGATTTAGAACATTTTTTACAGATTATTTCTATCACAAATACAAAGAAACTTATAAATTTTTTAAAGTGCGCACAAACTTTATGGACACCCTACAAATATGAGAGAGAGAGAGGTCTCCCAACAAAGTATATACACATTAGACAAGTAATACTGAATATAGGAAAAATGAAAATCATTATCTCTAGCTTTTTTTTTATTTTTATGAGTTCATATCAATGTAGGTTTCTGTAAATTACCTTGCAGACTTACCATATTTGTGTACAGTACAAGAAATCTTGTGTTTGAATCAGAAGCCAAAATTGGATTGTATTATCTACAAGTGTCATATTTTTACTGTTTTTGTTTATCAACAAAGAAAATGGAAGTGCTAAAATATTAGTAACCACTACTTATATGTAGATCTTCACTTCATCTTAATAACAGCAGCTATGCAACATGGCATGGAGTTTACAAAATGCTGCAATCATTGAATGAAGATATTGAAGAGTTATCTATAACTGATTTTTGCTTCTAATGACTTGAGAGAATTTACTCCTTTTTTACATCATGTATGGGTGTCAGCACTTTTTGCATGCTGCTGATATCTTTCTGGAATTCCTATATTCTTGGGTTACTTGCCTAATTGTTTTCCCCCAAAAAAAAAACATCAAATCTTTTTTTTTTTAGTTTCAACACATATTCTACTGTTAAATATTAATAAAATTATGTCTGTGTCCCAAGACGACCACAACTGAACTACCTCTTTACTTATAAGATCAAATATGTATTTTCCAGCTGAGTTCATTACCCATGTGGGCAAGAGAGAAAGAATTCAGTGTACTGTATTCTCAAACTTTTTGATACTTCAGTTTTGATCTACTCCCTGTACTACTCAGTATGTACCTGACTCCTCATGATATCCTCTATCTTTATAAGAACTAGATCAGGCCAAAAAGGGAGTACTGTTGCCATATTTGGACAGGAGCTGTCTACTCCTCAATTTCCAGTCTTCATAGAGTTCAAAAGCATTTCTTGTTAGAGAAAATTTATTTTCCACCTCCAACATCTCTCTCTCTCTCTCTCTCTCTCTCTCTCACACACACACACACACACACACAAGCAGGATGAGTCTCTCACTGCTCTATTCCTATCTCTATGGAAAGTGCTTAGACAAACTATATTCAATGATTCCACAAGTTTTAACCTTTAGAGCTAGGACCTGTTACACAAAATGGTAAACCACCCACATTCTATCCATATTCTATCAGAAAGCAGTAAGTTCCACTTGAACAGCTTCCTGTGAATAACTGTCCTGTGGAACAGAGTCTCAAGAAGGTGCTTCCCTGATTGCTACAATCTTGACCTATTCAAGTCTAGAGTTAACTGTTATCTTCCCCTCCTATCCATATTAACTACCCTTAAATGTAACCCTCTACCTTGAGTGACCCCTGGGCCATGTGTGGGGTGCATTTTACTATATAAAAAAATACGGTTTTGATTACTTTTTTCATATTAGATTTAGTCATTTTTATCTTGTCAGTTAATTGCCATACATGATATATGCTTCGGTGATCATGTCTCTTTTGTTCCATGACTGACTAGCCAGATATTTTTTTGCAGAAGGTTGTCTTTACTTTCTGTGGCAGATTGGTTGCCAACCAAGGCAATAGAACCCAACCTGTCCTGCTGTTGAACCCATAGCTGGAGAAAAAAGATATGGATTCATTTTTTTTTTTGCAAGGGTATTTGTGCATAAGAGACTGAAATGAATTCAACTGGAATTTGCACCTGGCTTTTTGATTTCTAATTCTGAGCTGATATCCATTGCACCAAAGTGTACGTCCATTATATCCATTATAAAATATATATAAACATGTATTTTACAGAAAAACATCAGGGATAATATGAATGAAATGAAAACTGAACTGTTGTAATTGGGTTGGAAATTTTTTATAGATGCAAGTTTAGTTAAAAACCAACAAAACTTCTTTGTTAAAAATCAAGACAAAAGAATTCTTAACAAAGAACTTATAATTGCCATTAACCAAATTTCTCTCTCTGAATAAATATGGTATCTACTGAAAAGTAAAAAGTTGATCATTTTGGTACCAAGTGAGTTATAAATGACCTAGTATGATAAAAACTTGTAATCATGAATAATTCCAACTTCTTGCTAACCAATTTGTATGGTGTGTCTGTCCTGTCAATGATAGAGAAAAAATTAAAATTATATTTTTGCTTACGCTGTTCCTTATTTGATAAATGTTTGAAAATTACTTACTTTAATTAATTACATTTATCTTTGGTGATATTTCTTCAAGAAATGTCATTCTGTTTAGATTGTAACCTGCAAATTGACAAATGGCCAAAGTAGTCAAAAAGTTTATTGACTTCAGATGTGAATAAATTATTACATGGTAGCCTGTTCTCATCATCAATCTGTTCTCTGAAGCACATGTCTTGAAATGAATGAGAAATGTCCGAAAAACTACATATCATCATTGTCAGGAGTGAAAACTCTTTGAACATAGACAAAGTTGCATGATGTATGAGAATTTTCATTATTTAATAAAGACTCCAGTTTTTGCCAGGAAGATAATTCAGTTTATATTTTATACATTTTTTTTTTATTTCTAATACAATCTATCTATCTATCTATCTATCTATCTATCTATCTATCTATCTATCTATCTATCTATTAAATGAGTGAATGCTGAAAAATCGTCAGCCCAACCTATCTTAATCTAAACAAATGACCAGATATAAGATTCTTTGATTTTTTTAAAAGGTTTCTTGACCAAGCTGAGAACTTAGCAGTACCTGTCTCATAAATCCAGACTGGTCCAAAAGTAGGTGGATAGTAAATGATTACTTATATTTTACGATTACATATTCAATTATATTTACTAATACAATTATTATACTGACAATTAAATTTTATTGTATATAACTACCACAGTAATGATGAACACTATTGTAATAATATAACCAATACACAAACCTTTTCTACCTACTTTTAGACTGTCCTGTATAATCTTGGTTTTTTTTATTGTGAACAAATGAGGTGCAGCTTGGCCAAGTCAGAATTGCCAGTGACCTCTGAAACTCATTCTAAATCACAAGTGGTTTGAAACAAGATTGGGCTCTGCACCTGACAATTGTTGTAATATTTGTTAGTATGATGTTAAAACATATTTCATGGGTGATGAAATTTTCAGCACTCTGACATACACGCATGACACAATATGTGTATTTCCTGGAATATGATACAGAATTTTGATTTTATATTTTTTATATTTTCCTGAAATATGATGAGAAATTTTGAAGCAATTCTCATATTCCTTCAGCTCATATCTTTAGATAGCTTTCCAAAGTTCATGTTTAAAATTATAAAATAATTTTTGTAGAGACAGAAAATGGAATGCAACTTCTGTCAAGAATAAATAAATAATGTTTCTCTCTAAATTTAAACATTGATATTGATATTTGTACTTTTTCACAATTTATATGAGAATGTCATTTTGATTTAGTTTTAGCTTTTATTAGCAATCAGTTTACTATTTGTATGCAGATAATTATGTTTGTCGATTTAATTGTAAATGATGGAAGTCTTATTAATTCTGATCTTTTAGGTATCAATTCTAATCAGATCTTGACATCTTCCAGATATATTGAACTTAAATTCTCTCTTTGCTGAACTGTCTTGTTTTAAAAATCAAAAGAAAAAAAAAGTAAAATATCTTGTTCTGAATTATAACACCAAGATAATGATAATTACAATGATAATTAGACATGATGAAAATACAGACGTGTTTTCTTTCAGTTAATTTATTTATCACAGTTTTAGGTCCACTAAGGGAGCTATCTTTAACAGTTAATTTTGAAAAAACAAATTTAACTGTATTAATTATTCATAATAGGCTTCCACCTTAGTTTTGATACAGTTGAAGAAAAGCCTTATGAGAGACAAATCAAAATCAGTCAGTTTAATGACATGAAGCTTTAACTATTTAGAGTTACTAGTGAAATCAAATAGGCTTCATGAAAAACTGTGTAAAATAAGAATATTTTTTTCCAGATGGAAAAAGGAACGAACATTTAAAAATAAAAAAAGTCAATAAATTACAGTAATAAGGGGAAAAAATGCAATAGAGTGGTAGCCTTATTTAAATGTGTGAAGAATCGAGACTATAAATTGTCTCCCCTAAACAAAAACAATATTGTCTGTATTTGGTTTGTGTAATGATTTATTTGAATGTTGGCTGCTACAGTATATGTCTTTACAACAGTGATAGACATTAAAATAATAGAAAATAATAAACAGATATATAGTTACTTTTTTATACTGAGGTTCACATGCATGCACATAAAAAACATTTTCCTTTGTTGTGCATGGTATATTGGCCTACAAACTGAGACTGAATGATGGAAGAGGCTTGAGTAAAAAAGAATATATTGCCAAATTTATTTTTGCTATAGAAAATATATCTGAAAAAGGACAGTTTTGTAATTGTTGAAGAGCATTGTCCTGAAAAGGATAGTTTTGTAGTCATTGAGAATTTTAGTCCTGAAAAGGACAGTTTATTGTTGGCAAGGATGACTGGCTGGAGTAAGGGTTGATAATGATGATGATGATGATGATGATGATGGCTGGTTAGTACTCTTGGCTAGATACTGGAACAGATACTACACTTTGATTCTAGATATCTGGGCCATGAAGTCATTATTTATTCCAGCCTCCCCACTGAGATATCAACTACCTCTCCACATGTGGCACAAGGCCAGTTAAGTGGGAACACCAAGCCCTTAAGCTTGGAAAAAATTCTTGTTTGCTTTTTCCCAGATGGGTTCCTCTCCACTTTGAAGGCTTAGTCTGACAAGGTCAGAAACAACTGAGATGCACTCAGTTGATCACTTGAAACAAGATGTGACAATAGTTTAGGTTTAATGTAGGGAATTGATATGACTACTGATCCCCACTCTCTAGTGCAATGAAGGTGCAGTCTTAAGGAACTCTTCTCCAGGACTGTGCACCTCACAGTTTTTTTTCCTTAGCTGCATCTGTGACTGCAGACAGAACCACAACTGAGTTGCAATCTGCTCAAACACAGGAATGCTACTAAGAGATGATAATATTATCATGCTGTGGTTCATAAAGTCACTTTTTTGAGCGTAGAGGTCTTTTTAAGTCCTGAATCAATTTTACAACAATCAGTGATTAAGCTTTTTTCTTCTGGTTCTTTTTTTTAAAATGTGGATGTGCTGACAGAATACGACATCCGCTTTCATTTTACATAAGTTCCCAAAGCCCAGCAAATGTCATGACACAGATATTTTATGAAAAATATAAACATGATATCATAAAATTATTGAATGAGTGTAAAATTTGAAAAAATTGAAAATATATTTAAAATATAAAAGTAAGAAAATAAATTGTCTTTAAGAATGACACAAAAGGATGTTTGTTTGTATCTGTTTACTTTCCAAATATTTGAAGATCATTACATATGGCTCTTAAATTAAGCAGATTTTGCCACCCTCAAATTATCAGAGCAATGTCTATGTGTTATGGTGCCCTCCTACTAGGAATGGACTCTTCCTCTTGTTATATATGATTACCTGCATGACTTCCAGGGAGCAGTAATGAAAGCAGGTAATGAAGACAAGTGTACAGCAGTTAATGATGACAGTTAGCAGCAGTGAACAACAGCTACTAGTCAGGCAATAAAAAGTGTAATAATACCTTCGGACTTATTTTTATATTACTTATTATTAACACTTCAATTGCTAGTTTTTTGTATGTTTCCTCTTTCTGGAAATTGTGCTCAACAAATTCTTGGGATTTAAGCACATCAAAAGTATCATGCAGTACTTTCATTGGCTCTTCTGTTTTTTGGACCTTTCTTCAGTAAACTTTTTGAGCTGATTTTAATGTCTTTTATGATTCCTTATTTTTCTTTAACCCTGTATACCATCTTTCTCGTTCATAACTTTATTACACTGTCTTCCCACATATTTTTTCATTTTTATACACTCTTTAAACTGCTGTTTTGGAAGTCTCAAAAAATTAGTGTCATTTTTGTTATTTGTTTGTATAACTTGTCAAACATTGATTTAATTTTCCTTGCGAACATCAATTCTGATGGCAACATGCTTGCTGCTGTATTGAGATTTGGTATTAACCGGTAAATACTAAAAAAATTTTTTTTGTGTTTCTTCATTTGCTTTTTCATTACTTGCTTTTTTCAAAGCTCTCTTAAAAGTACTCACAGACTGTTCAGCTTGTTCATTTGATCTTGGGTGATATGGTGAGGTATTAATATGTTTAATTCAGAACATTTTACAAAACTTTTCAAGTTTATGTGCAGTGAATTGTATTCCATTATCCAAGACTATGGCCTTTGGGATAATATATCTTGCAAGCAATCAGTGCAAAAAATTTATTGTTACAATAAAAGTTGTTTTTGCACTTACAAATTTCAGGCCATCTAATAAATAAATATTCACTACCACCAGATAATGTGAGCCATTTATTGAACATGCAAAATCTATGCTCAGTCTTGACCGTGGAGTGTCTGTCTTTAGCCAAGACTGTATTTTCCTAATAGGTGATTTTGCTGCCAGAGCACAACTTTTGCAGGATTTTACTATTTTCTTAATGTCTTAATCCATTTTGTCCAGTATACATAACTTCTCTTAAAAGATGTCATCCTTGGAAATGCTGGAATGTCCACTATCAAATTTATTCCATATCTGCTTTTGTAACATACTAAGCATTACCACTCTTTGTGTGAATATTAGTACTTTATCACATAGTGATTAAACATTTAAATCTTGATTGAATTCTTTCTATAAGTTGTTTTTTATTTCCACATTAACCGTATCTTATTCTGCATTTTACTTTCTTCCAGTATAACTAATAATTTGAATACTACATTGCATAATATATTTTTAATTTCTATTTTACTTTTTAATGCTGCAATAGCATTGTCCTCAAACAGTTGAGCCATTTTTGGTATCAGTTTTGATAATCTATTTGCATGATGTGATTTTTGGACATTTGGTATTTCATCCTAAAATCATAATTCAATTATATGTTTACTCAGCATTGAAATTATATTTTGCTGTATGTGTAGGAATGTTTTTTTTAATACATGAATTGATAATATAGGTCTTTGGTTTGTCTGCAACTGAAAACTACTTCCATGTATAAATAATTGAAAAATTTTTTTAAATGCAAATATTATTGCTAATGTCTCTTTTTTGATGTAGCTGTAGATTTTTCTTTTGGTTGTAGCAAAAGCAAATCATAATTGCTTTCATAGTACCATTATTATACTTATGTAAAATTACTGCTCCTAATCTATAATCACTATCATTTGAAGCCACTGCAGTTTAGGTCATAGTGCACTAGTGTTAAAAATTACATCATTAATTTTTCTATTGCTTCAAATGCCTTCTGACACTTGTCAGTCCAATTGCACTTTATGCCTTTTTTAAGCAAATTGTTCAGTGGAGCTCACAAATTTTGTATATTAGGTACATATATTTGATAATAGTTTCTTAGTCCCAGGTTTGCTTGCAAACTTGTAACATTTGTTGAGGGTAGCATATTCTAAACAGTACTTGACCTCAATGGATCATGTTGACTACCATTTTTGTCAATGATTTGTTCTAGATAATTAATTTTAGGCAAAAACAATTTGCATTTTTCCTCACTGAGTTTAAATCCATACTCTCATCTTTCCAGTCACTGTATTCTTCTCTTCTTTGCTGGTATTTTTGAAAATAAGAAGAAAAGGTAATTCCATCATCTGGTTTGTATTTATTTGCCAGTGTTGGGAGTAAAAGAAGTTGATGAATTTTCTGTTTTCTTCTGTATTATTTCAATCAACTTTTGTTGTTGTTTCTGGGGTCCCAGCAACTGCTGAGGTTACTTTTGTTGTAGTTGAATTTTTTTAACCTGAACTAGTGTTTCTTCCATATTTGAAAAATGTTATTTTTTCCTCTTTTTTTTTTCTCTTTTTTTTTTCTACATACAAAGATAAAAATTTTACCACCATGGTTCAAGTTTTTGTCACCACTGTTATCTTGTGCATTGAAGCAACAAATATTTTTTTTTTTGCTACTTGTTATCCTTGGTATAAATTTCAATATTCTCATAACTCCTGTTATATCTTGTGTAAGTTTTGATTCCTTGTCACTCCTGTTATATGTGTTTTGACTCTTGATGCCACTGTTATAACTCAGTTTTCATGGTTATAATATTAGTCTTGTTTAGGCAGTCACCATGACAACTGTAAGAAATGCACTGAAGACTGACTTCAACAAATTTTTTGACTCATTGGAGTTATTTATTTAAGAATCTAGACTGGTTTATTTTGTCATCCGAGCTGTGTTATTAAACTATCTAAACCTAGCATGGAACTCATGACGAACAAGTAATTCCCTAAACAATATGTTTATCCACTAGACTTATTCTTCTATGTACCTTGTCCTTTCAGGACATAGGCGATCATGGCCTTTTACTTTTCCCTATCCCTGGTGGCTCTGAGCATGTTTTCTCCTGTTACATCATGCAATCCTTGTTCTGTAATCCACTAGACTACTTGTCTATTAAAGCAGTTCTGTGATGGCAATTTGAAACTTAGGTTGCTTGTCTGCCTCTCCAATTGAATAAGTGTAAATGACTTTTGTAGTGTTGTGTGATAAAATAATGTTTAGTCTAAGGCCTAATTTTTATGATTTGTTTTATCCCTAGTCATAGCCACTTTTGTCGAAATAACTCATTTATCACTTGCTAATTTATCCATAATTTTACTCTCACAGAACAAGGTATTTCATGAAAATTACTGCTGAATTCAATTAGATTCAAATGATTGTGCATAAGTTTCAGGAAACATGAAAAATACATTGTCAATTCCATTTTCAATTTTGTCTGCTAGACTTTAGATTCTATAATTTGCTTAATTAAATCATTTTGGCTTTTTTTTCTTCTCTTGAGCAGATTAAGATTAATGGCTGTCATAGTCTCTGTATCAGGATTAAATTTGTGGTTTCTCAACATTCATTCTGAGGTAAAATCTCTTTGAGTTATTTCAATTGAAAAATATGTTATAATCAATCTGTTTGCCAATGTTTCTTGCCTATGATATATTTATAGAATGAAATCTATATAGGTTGATGTAAACTTGTGCATGTTTTTATGTATTTCTGCAACTGTTGCTCATTTGTAAAAACAATTTAAAATTTAGATAAGTTATAATTGCTAAACTCCGTCAAAGTATATTTATGAGTTAGAACATTCATAATTTAGATAATTTATGATTTCATAAATCAATTTGAATATATTTATAATTTAGATAATTTATAAATATATGACTTAATCAGAATATATTTATGATTTAGATCATTTATAATTTAGAATATTCAGTAACAATTGCCATTACTTTTGTTTAAAATTCTTAAAGTTTTATCTAAAGAATGTTTTTCAAGAAATTTTTTTAATGTGTCATGTCCCTTCTGAACATATGCAATTATGGCTCTCCACAATTTCCTGTCCTTAGTAAGTTTTAATAAATTTTGTTATATCTCTTGAACCAGCAACCATTAACTCAAGCTCAGTAAGAACGTTATGCATCATGTCCCTCTTGCCTTCAATCTGTCCAGTATAAAATTTTCCTTGTACTCATTCTTCATTATGCACCTTAGAAATTTAAGCTGTCTATTCCTGATGTTAAGCATACATTTCCTTTTTGTTTCCTTTTTCCAGAAATTAGATTTCTCAAATTCACAAACGATATTTTTTTCTAGTTTTCTTCTAGAAGTTTTCTTTTCGGAAATGTTTACAAGTTAAAATGTGATTTATCTCATTATTTCCCTTTCTGTTAAAAGTGCTATCCATTTAAGCTTCTGTTTGAAATTGTCAAGTGATGTGGTCTTTAATTGACAATGCTGTTGGGGATTCTATAGCAACAGTTGTCTATTGTATCTGATAAAAGATTGTCTTCTTTAAGATATAAAGTCAATGTATTTGAAGCTGTTTTTAATGATTGATCTGAGAAAACACTTGTATACATCTTCTTTCTGTGTTGATCCCCTTGGGTTCTCTATGAGCTAGGAAGAGACAATCTTACCAAGAAGTGCTGAATAGCCATCTTTAACCTTCATGGAGAATGAATCAGTTCAAATTAGGTATATTTTCTTCATCACTTGTTCAAGTTCTTTTAATTTCAATTTACATTGGTGGTACAGCACATAATGGCTTACAAATTTATTCCTCTGTCTATTTTAAACACATATAAATACAACACTTGAAAAAAAGTGATCCAAGTTTGTGAACTAACTACCTCCATCAGCAAATCTTCCCATAATAAATTTATCCCTGGAATGAAAAACCAGAAGTCATAGTGAAACTGGACATAATCACATTACATGTCAATGATGGAATGGAAAAACCATATGAAAAGTTAGATATGCTCTTTTTGGAGGATGCTAACCAGTCAGCTTTTATGATATCTGAGTCATTTGAGCAATAATGATGACTGAATGACATATCAACAGATGGCTTGCATTAATTTTTGCCATTATGTTGCAAAGTGAAATGACCATTACATACAGTTCATGGAGCTGGTATTTGCCTACAAAGCATTAAAAAGGTGTAAATCTGACACCAGATAATGAACAATTAATGAAAGACTCTATCAGAGAACTAATACTATCTGCATTGTTTAAACAAGGGAGAAAAATAATGTGCAGACTATTTTATGAAATACATCACCAGACATCATAAAAAAAGAAATGTGAACTGTGCTTTCAACCAGTAAAATTTTAATAAAATGTATTATGGTCACTTGTCAAACTGTCATCCTTTTCATTTTTCTAGTCAGTAAAGTAGTGACAACAGAGGTAGAATAGGACATAAGAACAAAATTCCAAAATCTGAAAAAGATTCAACCCATTGGACCTGAAGACAGCATAACCAAATACTTCTCATGTAGCTGCAAATTCTACTAGATTTATCATTGTTTTTACATTGATAGCACCAGAAATGAGGAGAATGTGACTCAAAATGTAGTGCTGATGATTCACCAAACCTGGAAAAACAATGATCACACATTCAGGGATAAACACTTAGTTCATTAGTCCAAGACAGTGGTGATTCCACACATGACTGTATCTGACTACCAGGCACACTGGGCACGGGTCCGGGCCAATCCGTGCAATCATAGTGAAAATCCGGGCAAGGAAAAATGTCTTCGTCAGAAATCAAACTAAACAATTCACAAAGAAAGAAAGAAAGAAAGAAAGAAAACATCTGAATGAACTCAGTAAAAATCTGTTTGTTTATTAATTTTGGGAGAAAAGACTGGTTATACTCAGAAAGTCTGAATCTGATTCCCTGCTTTCGTTCATGTTCTGTGCCTAATTTCCATTGGAATAGCCAAAAATATCTGCAAAAATCATAGTTTCTGGAAATGGAAGACACTGATGACATCATCACATTGTTACCTACCTAATAAATCTGGGCAATTTTCTCTGTGCCCGGTGTTTTTTTAGCATCAGCTACGGCCCTGATTCCACACCTGTTTGTTGGGTAAAATAGTATGACTGCATTTTTGGAAAGTGTAACTGTACTACTAAGAAAACAAATTTCTGAGAAGGACTGGAGACTTAATCTGTTTCATTGCAGGCAATGAAGTGCATATCATTACCACTTTTATTAAGAAAAGAGTTAAGGAATGGTAATTTTCTAAGCACAGCTTAGATGTGGTACAAGGCTGAAAGTAGAGGACACCTAGTGAGAATTGAACTCATGACACAATTGTAATGTTTCTAGCAAGACAAGCATTCTAACCATTACACCACCTTGAGGTACCCAAAGAGCCAAGGAATGTCTCAATTTTGATAATGACAGTGTGATAATGTTGGAAAAAATAAATTTATTCAGTTGTGCTTTGGTCATTATTACATCCTCATTATCAAATCTTTATTATCACATCAAGGTAAGTTTAACCAAATAATTTTCCTTAAAGAAATTACTACCAAATCAGCTCAGACAAAATTACATAGACAATCAGCCATTTAAGTAGGAAAATGTTTTGTGATTGAGTTAAGCATGCAGAGATAAGAGATCTTGAATTCATAGACATTTTACAGTAACTTCCTATTTGAGGTGAAATATGTATCTGATACAAAAAGACGGGAGTCAGGCCCATTGGTGAGTTCTCATTAGAAGCATATTTTAGTGAAAGCATTACCATGGACATTAAAGAAATTAATGACAATAAAGTACTATACCTAATTGATAATGTTACAAGCTACAGTGTTGGAGATAATGGCAAGGAATCAATCATTTAAGGACATGACATAGAATTTGAATAGTGCAGTATAATTTGTTTTCCATGTTGACTGCTAGGCACTTTCAGATAAGTTCCTATCAGTTTTGACTATCCTAGCAGGATTGTTAGTACTGGCTTTTAAAACCCAATTGACTTTTTCATACCTATTTTCTTTCCTTTCTTTTGTTAACTATCAAAATACACTGTTGCCAAGCAGGTTTTATAATTTGTAAGGAAACTTGTCTTTAAAAATTTGCTGAAAAACATTAAGATTTTTAATTTCCAGATTAATTTTATAACTAATATTGTGATTAAGTCAGTGGTTATAGTTTGAAAGTGAAAAGGTGTCCTCAGACAAAAACTAAAAGTGTTGAATTGGCTGAGGAAGTAAACAAACAAGAGATTGAATCAAACAAGATAGAAATTTTTATTCTATTGAGAACTTTTTTCTGTAGAAAATAATTAAAGAAATGTTTGTGAAAAAAAAAATGCAAATTCAAACAATATTCTTAAAGATCTCTGTAAAGACTGAAGAAAAATTTCTCGAATGTTTTGCACATTTATAATTTTACCATTCATCCATGCATTGAATACTGTTGCTATCTCTGATTGGGTGCTCCTGCTATCACCTTGAGGTTCTTGACAAAATCCAAAGAAGGATCTGCAATGTATTCAATCCTGACTTGACATCTTGACTTGAGTCACTTTCTCACTGATGTGATGTGGCTTCTTTCCTTCTTTTCTACAAATATTTTCATGGCATCTGCTCTGACAAGTTTTTTTCATGGTGCCTTGACCACATGAATTTATGTGTGATATTTATGTTCCATGTTTTTACCATTGAAATAGTTAAATGTAGCTGCCTTTTGTACTTAAACAGTTTCTTTTCTTGCACTTACTAGCTGATAGCTACAATCTCCAAAAATTTAAATGCAATGTCAGTTGCCATCTTTAAACCTTTCTTTGACACTTCTTGCACCCTGTTTTTTTTCACTGTATCCCTCTGTGCACTAGTAGCAGCCCAGCCTTGATTGGGGTGAAATGATTAAATAAAAAAATTAAGGAGTGAGTAATGTGTACCGTATAAGGTATGTGTGTCTATTGCAAGGAGAGCTAATTTTAGCATCCTATCCCAACCTTTGCCTAAAATAAAACAGAACTAACCTCTTGGGAATCACAGCACAAATGATCCCAGTCTTTTTTTTTTATACAGATCCAAAAGTTGAGAAGGGCTTACTGCTACTGATAGGGTTATCAATGTATGCATATCTAGTGAAAAGGTTTAACTTTTGCTGCATTGTTGAGGTTGACAAGTACCTAGTAATTTAGCACAGACTTAATGAATAACTTATTCTAATATTGATCTTTGTTCAGTAAAATCAAAAAGTCAGTTTGTTTTGAGTCATGTGATCTCTAAGTAGTTCCTTAAATTGAGGGATGTTAAAGTATATCAAAAATATTTATCACTTTGTTTTACTTTCTATTTTATAAAACCTAGTTTATATTTCTCGGGGAGAAATTTTAGTGAGTTTACCTTAGTTTTAAAATAACATCTGCTCAAAATAAACCACTCCCGAATAGAAAAAAAGAAACAAAAAACTAAACTGTTTACTTTGTTTTACTATCAGCTTCACTTGAGATTTCAATATTCTAAATTTGTTAAATTAATTTTAGATTTACATATTAAAATATACTGGGGCAATTATTTTATTAAAGAATATCAATCATTCATAGCTTTTGACTTATCTATGTATCTAATAATAAGATATATAAAGATGTTATATATCTGTTTATATTGGTTAAAATATATTAAGAGTATGTGTGGTAGTTCACAGTATAGAAAAGAAAATCAGTTGTCCAAGTCCAAATTCTGGATGAGTCTGTTGCATTCACTTTCATTTTTATACTAATATGCAAAATTCAAAGAAGAATCTGCAATGTAATTAGTCCTGACTTGGCACATTTCTCTGACATGATGTAGCTTACCTCTGTCTTTTCTACAAATATTTTCATTGCATCTGCTCTGACAAGTTTTTACCCTTGGTACCCTGACCTTATGAATTTACCTGTTCTATGAGATTGGCATTTCAGTCCCACCCTGTTACTATTAAAATAGTTAAATGTAACTTCCTCTTCTACTCTATCAGTTTCTTTGTTGCACTTCCTGCTGTGAAACTCTCTTCTCTTTATTTGCTTCCCCAATAGCTACAGTCGCCAAAAGTTTAAATGCAATGAAAATTGCCATATTTTATCTCTTTGAATCTCAGACATCTTTTATTCTTTCTTTGACACCTTCTATACCAAGTTCTTTCTCTCTCTCCCTGCACACAAGTGGTGGTCACACCGTACTTGGGGTGAAATGATTAAAAAAATAGGCATGCTTCTATCTCTTCCGCTTGTATGAATTTTTTTTCTTACAAGAGTAGACTATGCTTTCTATCCTTGTGTGGCAACCAGTCTCTAAAGAAAAACTTTGAATTCCAAACCATTGAAAAAGAAATGTAAAATAACTTCAATATTTTTGCCAAGAATGCATGCCAATTAAGAGATAATAAAGAAATGGAATCTGTGGAAAGTCGTGTTTGCCTACATCCTGAAGGGATATAGAATTACGGAAAAAGAAGTGAAATAAATAGCGCCAGTGTAAAAGCTAACATTAAACCTGAAGAATTCTTTTGGTAGAAAAAGAAATTATAATTGAAAACATTTAAGAACATTTTTCATCACCAATGGGAATAAAATATGAACAGAAGAGTTTTCACTGTCTGTGTCTCTTAAAGAAATACATTATAGATATTTCAATAAGATAAACAAAGCTATGAGAAAGGATGCTCTCCCCAAGTTTATGGAATTTAATCATGAAAAATAATTACTGCCCTAACATCTTCTTTTTGCGTATATTTTTCTTAGTCACACTGGGTTTGAATAAAACGACCTCAGGATAGCAGCAAAATTCTAGGTGACATTCAGTTTATTTGCTGTATAAATTCTCCAAACTTTTTTGACTTTCAAGTTCTAAATACAAGTGGTTGGAAGAAATGCAAAAAGACAAGAAACAGGAGGGGGTTAGGGGTTGGGAAGAAGAAATGTTAAAATACAAAAATGGGAACAAAAGCTGTTTATACGTGTGAAGACTGCAATTCAAAGTCATTTCAATTTTAACCGACAAACATAAAAGGTGAGAGAATATTTCAGAAGACATGTTATAAAATTGCCCAGGTTGGAACACTTTAAGAATATTGATAAGCTTAGGCAGTGAATTGTGGGAGGTGGATAATAAAAATGTCCCAGGTAAAAACATTTAAAAAAGATGGCTGATGGTGGCGGGTATGCCTTTTTGGGACTTATGTGTAAGCATTATATACATTAATTTTCTGAAGACCATTTTTTGGGAACATGTTCTGTTGTGATCATTATTTTTACTTTCATTTTTTTCTCTGTGGTACAATGTTTGAAATCATTATGAAAATAACAGAAATACATTATAGCAAAAAGAGCAAATGATTACCTCGTATGGAAGAAATTTTCTGCCTGAGAAATGATCAGCTTTCTTTTAATACTGATGATGTATGATATAAAAATAAAAACAAGTTTTGGATTTAGTTTTAAAGTGCTCATATATCTTCATTTTGCTGGCTATTTGCAATTACAGACAAATTGTCCAGGAAATGCATGATGGTTTCATGATAACTGACAAATAAATGATCAAGAATATCAGTGTCCCACAGTTCATGATTGCATATAACTTCATGAAATGACAAGAAGTTGGATAAAAAGATATTTTTATGGATTGAGGTACTTAGTTATTTTACTACATATATACATATCTATCTAATTGACTCTGTTTATGTTTGTCTAAAAATCGATCAATGATGGCGTAATGATTAACTCGTTTATAGATAATGACTTCAGTTCTTCTTTATCCTCTTTAGCTGTGATAAAATGTGTAAACAAAATAAAAAAAATAAGCATACATATATATATATATATATATATATATATATATATATATATATAGAGAGAGAGAGAGAGAGAGAGAGAGTGAGTGAAAGAGTAATATTTTTATTATAAGTGTTTTTGGAGTAGATAGACTAAACTATCGCCCGGTTCACACTCCACCCATGTCTATTGAACGGGTGAAGAGGCTCATCCCTTGTTTCCTGTTTAGGATGTGGTTTTCGGCTTTCTTTCTCTTTTCCAATCTTTTCACTCTTATGTAGCCTCCTGCACATCAGTGGCGTTACTGACTTGCTCGGGGTGATATGATTAAAAAAAAAAGAAAAACATAATTTACTGCAACACACAAGCTGTTGTGTTTCGGTAGTACTTTTAGCATCTCATCAGGTGGTGAAATATTTTACTCTTAAGAATTGATATGTATAGAAATTTAAAAATCTAAAAACAACACATTTATTAACATATCCAGTTAATTAAGGGGGTGTCATGGAATTCAAAGGGTTGCAATAGGTTAACTGAGAGAAAGTAAGTCAATTGCTGTCATGTCATAATCTAAATGTGTATATATATATATATATATATATATATATATATATAATGCTCTCATTATGAGTGAGCTCTCTAAAAAGGAAAATTTTAAAAACAGTCACTTCTCTTGTGATTTACGCATTACTTTTTGATAATGAATTGAGTTCCCTTGGTGACTGGTGTGTGTATACACTTGAATATATACAACACGCTAAAATTTCTCTTCTCTCATTCCATGTTTCCACGGCTTAGGGAATAGGGACTCTGACTGGCACCAAATCGATCAAGCTTCGATCCTTGCTGGAAACAAGTGGATGTCTAGCCACATTGAAGAGCTGTGATACAGCAAAACAGGCTTGTATGTGAAGGACTATTATCTACATATATATATATATATATAGTCATCTTCATACAAGCCTGTTTTACTGTATTACAGTTTTATAGGGTTAGGCATCCAATTGCTTCCAACTAGAATTGAAACGTGGCTGATTTGGCATACAGTTGAAGAGAGGGAGATTTTAACATGTTATATACACGCCAGCAGCCATGAGAACTCAATTCATGATTGAAGAGTAATGTGTAAATTGCTTATTGTTATTAAAATTTTCCTTTTAGAGAACTCAATCAGCAAACAAGAGCATAATTAGTCACCCACATAAAAGCTTGTTTCATTGTATCACAGCTCATCAGTATGACTAGATAAAAAATTGCTTTCAGCAGTGTATGTATATATATATATAGTATTGAGTTATGATAATGTTTGATGCCAAGATTATTGTTTTATCAGTAGTTTTACTAATAATAGATATTTTAGCAAGCAGGTTTTTTTTTAATGTAAAGTGTTTGATATCACGGTGGAGATAGTGTTGATAGTTTTAGTGCGAATAATGTGTCACTTTAACTGGACAAGTTCATTCCAACTTCAAAGTTTTGTCAGGACACCATTATAATGTCCTCATTCATCAGACATCATAACAGTGTCCCCATGAAACTTTGAAAGTAATATGAACCTTCTCTGTTAAAGTGACAAATTATTCACACTAGAACTATAATAGACTCCAATTTTAGTTCTATATACACACGCAGAAAGAAAGAAAAGTACTGGATTTTAAAATTAAATGCACACAAACTAGGGTTAAATAGGGACTTAGGCGTTTTGAATCTTTACAAACGTTTCAAAAGCTAAACTTTTTAAGATACATTCAAAAAAAATTTTTTATCTAAAACAAATTTATAAGTATTATTAAAGATAGGTTTACGTTTACAAATATTTAAAAAAAAAATCTGTCGCCTTCAACGTCACTTAATGTAAAAACAAAAACTCTCTCCACAAATGCGTCATGTGATGTAAATAAACGTGTCACGTGGTGTAAACAGACTCTTCACAGATGCTCTCGCAAGATCTCGTGAAATGCATTTCTAATTCAAATTTTAAAATCATTTGTTTCTGATGAAGGACCGAGGGCGGTCTGAAATATAAAATATAATAATAGAAATAGAAATAAACAAATACTGTCAAAAAAACACACTTTTAAACTCAAAACTTTTTAATATTCTTTCCTATATATATATATATATATATATTTACATATATATAATACTGTGCAAAAGTAAGTCAGTCATATAAAAAAAAAATTTTTATCAGATAATTAACAAATTTTAATTAAACTATATATTCATTTTCATGGAAAAAACCTTTATTAAATGAATTTCAGCCACAGCAAAAATGTTTATCAAGGTGGAATAAAAATATTAATTAACAATTCAGTCAGTCAGTTAAAGTGCTATACGTAATACACGCTTTGGGCAATCATGTCTCAAAAGAGACATGACTCACTGGGCAGAAGATTATCCCGCAGTAGGTTGCCATTGCTTTCTACGGTAGACTGGTTGCTGACCAAGGCTATAGAACCCAATCTGTCCTATTATTTAACCCATAACTGGAGGGAAGAGACGGATTAATGCCTTTTCCAAGTGTATTTGTGCATAAATGAATGCAAGGAATTCAACTGGAATTTGAACTCGGCTCCCGGATTTGTCATTCTGAGTCAATATCCACTGCACCACAATGCACATCCGTTAATAATTAAGATGTGAAAAAATAAGGGAACTCTCACATACACAAGCTGTATTTTTGTTTTACATGGTTGCCAGTACAAATAACCTTTTGTGCAGGTGTAGAAATCAAAATGATGTGTTCATTTTTTTGAGTCATGTCTCTTAAAAATTTTAATATTCAAATATTATATGTACATAAAAAACGTAGGGATAATTAAAATTTTAAGATTGTAAATAAAAATAAGACAAAATAAAATAAAAAATCTTTAAAAAAACATTAAAAAATATCTTCAGCAAAAACAATGTCTAAGTTACTTATAGTTACGTTAAAAACATACATAAATACATTTCACAACATAATGCTATGATAGCAAATAAATATTTGGCCCACATAAGCAACATTTGTCACCCAACTAATTGCCAAAATGACCCTTCTAAAAATAATTACAACTGCTACAAAAATAAAACCTGCCCATTGAATGGCCACTGTATGTACAAAAGTTTTGTTTATAGAGCTTGAATTCATTCAGATGATAATGATGTTAAATTTTACTTTGGAAGCACATCTAACAGGTGGAAGATAAGATTTAACAACCACATGTTGTCTTTAAACAACAATGCAAAGCATAATGGAAAAACCAAGAAATTAGAATCATCATGGAAAATTTGAATGCCAAAGTAGGCAAGGAGAGGGAAGGTATGACAAAAAGTTAGGAAGGAAACTACCATCAATGTTGGAAGAGATGATAACAGTGAACCTGACAAACCTATTTTCCTGAAAAACTGTTTCAAGAGAAAGATTTTATAAATTTCATCTGTAGTTACACTAGCTACTCTGCCAATGAATACTAAATATTACCGGACATACATATATGCACACACACACACACACACACACACACACACACACACACAGAGAGACATATATAAATATATATATATATATATATATATATATATATATATAGAAGAATATGACCTCATCATCTGTGAAATCATCAATCACTCTACAATTTATCCCCACTTGGCTCAGTCAACAAAATATCTAAGCTCAAAATTTTCATTCAACTAAAACTATTTTGTAAAATGTATCTCAGAAAAGTAAAATATAAAATATGATAATCTATACTATAATATAAACTGCATTTGTCTATTGAAATTTGATATCTTAATTTATATTATAATAAGAGCTGTTTCCTTCCATCACACAATTCAACTTGTAATAAAGTATGTGCAATTCTCTATACTAATAAGATATATAGTATTTCTTTTAGTAATAATTTAATTTAAACTAAAAATTAAACATAAAATTAAAAAGTAAAATCTTAGAAGTGAATTGATAAGTAGAATATTTTTAATGCAGAGGTTGTATATTTTTTGGTTATGGGTTAAAGGAGATTCTTCTTCTTCTGTGTGCCTTGTCCCTTCAGGTCATAGGCGATCATGGCTTTCCACGTAACCCTATCCCTGGTGGCTCTTAGCACACCTTCTCCTGTTACACCACACAATCCTCGCTCCATCATCCACCTGATTAGGTCCTTCAAATATGTTATCCATTGCTTTCTCTGTCTCTTTTTCCTTCTATCTGGCCTCTCTTTGTTCTCCAAGCCCTCCTCCCTCATTGCATGTCCCAGGAACTTCAGCTGTCTCTTCCTGATGCTCAATATTAATTTCCTTTTTGTTTCCATCATTTCCAAAACCTCATTATTGCTCACATCTTCAACCCATGATATCTGTAGCATCCTTCTGTAGAACGACATTTCAGTTGCTTTAAGTTTATCCTTCATCTTCGATGATATTGTCCAGCATTCACTGCCATATTAAAGAACTGACATCACACAGCAATCCAGGACTCTTCTCTTTGTTTCTAGAGAAATTGTCCTGTTTCTTACTCAACTTCTGGAATGCTACCTTCGCCATGCCAATTTGCCTTCAGATACTTGTAACGATAACATGACAAAGTAGTGCTCTCTTAGAATACATTGAGAAATATGCAGCAAATATAGTTTTGAGTTTGCAGAAATATTGTATGAGCAATCATCACCATTGTCAATATCCAAAAATGATCAGGTAATGCTCATGTGAGATATGGTTATCACGAGTGACGAGCATAGAAAGCAATCACCCTGTTATCATACTCGTCTACATGAGTATCTATTAAGAGCTCCTGATAGATATTGCAGTACCGTAGGATAAGTGTATCAGAAATGTGGAGTGGGTGAAATTATTGAGGTACCAAGGCAAGGTCTAATCTGAGAAATGTACCAAGCAATGGCTTCATTTTTCCCCTTTTGTAATTGTCACACTTTGGATTAGTTTAAAGAATCTTTCTTTTTTTGTAAAATGACTGGGAGATATCTGTCATATTAGGCACTGTGTAGGTGGCAGTGCTACTTGAAACTAAGGAAAGTGTTATGTTTTCAAGCTGCTAGTAGGAGCTGAAATATGTCTGCCATCAGCTGGCTGAAAAATCAAAGATTCACAGAGAATCTGAAAACACAAAATAATAAAAGCATTTTGAAAAGCCCTATAATCCACTGGGTATAAGATTCCGGTTTTCTTTTCTAAAATCATGTCCTGAAATCTGCTCTATCTTTTTGGTTAGTTAGTCATTTAAGTGCTTTATGTGATACATGCTTGTGTAATCATTTCTCAAAAGAGACATGACTGATTGGGCAGAAGTATTTCCTGCAGTAGATTGCCATTATTTTTGTGGTAGACTGGTTGCCAACCAAGGCTGTAGAATTGAATCTGGAGAGAAGCAATGGATTTCTAGTTTTCCAAAGGGTATTTATATATAATTGAATGCAACAAATTCAACTGGAATTTGAAATCAGCTCTCTGATTTCTTGTTCTGAGCTTATATCCACAATGCATGTATATTTCAGTTTAAAACTCAATCCTATTTTTTCCAGGAATCAAAACAGACAAAATTGTGTCAAACTGGATTTATTTGTTTATTGGAGAGATAATATCTATAAGATAGAATATTATAACAAAAAAAAAAACCCCAAAAAACACCCACACCTACACATTGTCGGGGACCAGAATGAAAAAATCAGAACTTGAAGATATCTGTGAGTTGGTTGTTGATACCTGGGAAGAGTTGGATACCACTATCATTGTCAAAAGACTTAAACTAATTCGGCATCTTGAACAAGCTCATTGACACCAAAGATGACATCCTATATGTAGAATTCATACAGAAACAGAAGTTCGCAGAGGTAGAACAAGAAATCAACAATACCTACTATACAGATGTGTATCCTTATCTGACAGAAAAAGAATTCAATCAGTTCTGCAAATCTGATGATGAAGGTGAGTTTAAAAGGGCCATGAGGATGATATTCTACTGTCTAATCTCAAATTCTAATGAGCAGAGAATAAAATGACTTGACAGTTTTTTTCATGTCTTCCAAAAATAATTTCAAATTGTTAAAAAAATTCAAGCCCAACAAACAAACAAGTTCATATTTCTTCAATTTTATTTTGATTTATTTTCTCACTATGTATTGGGGAGTTAATGTTCTTATGCACCAAATGATTATCACTTTTTCATAATACTTATGAATCATAAAAACAAGCAAAAATTCCCTTTTTTTCATTATTTTTCACAAGTTTTAAATATTTTTTTGCTCTAAAAGTCACTGACTTTTTTTACTTTTTAACCGTGTCTTATACTCTCTTGTGATCTATGCATAAAGGATAATAGTACATCAAAATATAACAAAAAATAATGAAAGGATTTTGAAAGTATAAACAATATTAAAGATATAATAAAAGTATATTGAAAAAACTTAAAAACTAAGAAATGATCAATTTAGGTTGCTTTAAATTTATTAAATCATAGCTGATGGTAAAAGCTGAAATTATTAAAAGAAAGAAATGTTTTTGTCTATTTGTATCTTCCATCATCCAATCGGATTAGTGTATAGTAAAATAGTACTCAATTTGAATTGTAAATTGTAGACTGGTTTAAAATATTTTAATTAGGTGTCATCACATACGTAATGTTTGATTTACTAATTAAATAAAATATTGAATTTATAACAGTCCAATTTGATGTTATAATTAATTGAAAATTTGATTCTTTATTTTAGATAAACAATTTATCTTTTGTCTTTCTTTTAAATTAATGAAAAATTTTTTTATAACTTTTGTTTTTAATAACATTCTAAATAAAAACAAAAATTGTATGACATGCTGACAATAAATTGTATTTCACCATCTGCAGAGTATCTTTAAATTGATCTAATATGGATAATGCATTTTTTTTATTGATATAAAAAATAGAAGTATTTGCTTTTGCAGGTAGGTTATTTTTAATAGATTCATATATAGATTTGGTCAAAATGTTTAAATGTTTGGGTATTTGTTCTGATTTTGGAAAGTGAGTCAAGGACTTATAAGAACTTTCTCATTTAAAATATTGTTGTGAGATAAGTTAAAAGCATAAAGAAATGTCAGGGAAGTGTTTGAACCGATGATGGAAAATGTGGAACCAAAATCCAAAGGTACATTGGAATAACAAAAGATGCCTTACAAAAGCTAAACAAAGTATTAAGCAAGTGAAAAATTTAATTGAAAGAAAATGTGCTGAACTGCTATGCAATATTAATCCTCGTATATAACAGTAAATTCTGAAGAATTTCATAAAAATTGAAACAAGAGAAGAGTGGTTCTTTAGATGGACGCTGAGAATATAATAGACAGAGAACCTCGGCAATAAGGATACTTAAAGGGAAATGGAAGCAAAAAAGACACTTGGAATCAGAAAAGGACAGTTGTCAATCTCAAGATATAAGAAAAGGCTTTTATAAATTTGATACTTACAAGTCAACTTAGGCTTAGTTCTTCTACTCATAATATATAACCCAGTACAACCTGCTGCACTGGCTATTCAGCTAGTGAATAGGGTCAAATGTCACTGCTCAGGATGAAAAACAAGACCTGTCAAAGGGCAGATGAGCTTGTTATAGTAGCCAACACACACACACACACACACAAGGCTATAAAATCTAATGTGGAAACTATGGCCAACACTGAACAACAAAAATTTGCTTCATGCTTGAACGCAGTCCTCAGGCCATGTGTGTTGTATTATGGCTTCAATATTATTATTTCTACTCAAGAGCCTCTAGAATAATTTGAAAAATAACCATTACTACCTTCTCAATACTTAGTATAATACAATAGATCTTACTACCCATACTGCACCATTGACTAGCCTATTTAAATAGTTAAATAAAAGTACCACACTTATGGCCTGAAGATTGCATTCAAGCATGAAACAGACTTTTGCTGCTCTGTGCCCACTTTTATATTTTCTAAATAATATTCTATCTTTGATATTGAATATATTTATGCATAAAGAAATCATACTTTTAAACTATATTTTATCATTCATATATATATATATATATATATATATATATATATATAAAGAGAGAAAAAAAAGAGTGTTAAATTGTAACTGCTTAGTGATAAAATTGCTGTTTTCTTCAGTAGTTTACTGATAAGAAGGCATTTTTGGAAAAATGGTATTTAATATCAAGATACAGCATTAATACAATTAATGTGGAGAGGTTTTTCATTAAACTGATTATATATGGCAAGGATGGGGTCTCAAGTCTTGAATGTCAATCTTTCTAGGGATGATGTCTCATTAAAAAGCACTTGGTGTTCTTGGACTATGATAAGTGTCTGAGTTCATTACCAGGAAAAGCATCCAGCCTTGTAAAACCTTGCTTCAAATTATTAGGTTCTACTCATATTAAACATTTTTCTGGCATCTTTATAATTCCATTCTCCAAGAGCTTTTTTTAATCTTCGTAACCAAAGAGCTGCTATAAAGACCAGAATAAACAGTAAGCTAAAGGTACAATATCACCTGAAGATGGCAGCTAAGTGAAAAATTCTCAGTTTTTGTTTTAGTCCCCAAAGTATATATGGTTTTGTGATATGCTGATGCTGTCTTTTACACTTTTGCTTTGCATTTTTTTGGACAGACACTTTTTTGGTAATTGCTGCCTTGAGTTGATCAAATTGACATAATTACTTTGTTTTGTTTAGCTGTTACTTTTTTTTGAAATAACTCTTTTTTTTTCAGTTGTATGCCCAACATCATCTTTAGGTTAATGGCGGTTTCATTTGCTTAGTTAGTTTTTACTGATCATTACAACTTTACTGTTCCATTTGTGAATAACACATAAACACAGTCTGATAGGATACTTTTGTTTAACTTCTTTGGAAAACAAATATCAAGCTAGTCAAAATTATTATTTCCCACATGATATTTGAATGCTTAGAGTTTTGCCATAGCAGTGATTATTCTCAATTACTCTTAACTTGATAGCAATTCGTCTATTCTATTGTGAAACATCATTCAGTAAGAAATGTCTGTGAAACTATAAATATTTTGGTACATTTGAATTTTCACAATTACTTCGACATAATTTTCACAAATGTTTTTGCATTTGCATTTTAACTTTCCCCAAATAACAAAAAATTATAATGAATATTATTTCTTTTTCTTTCCCATATTCATTGTTAACTTTAATAAATTCAAATATGTCAATTTGGATAAAATTTAAAAGATGCTAAAATAAAAGATGAAATAATTTCAAGTTTGTTCAAACTAAATACTTTTGATATTATCTAATCAAACTTATCTTATTACCTAATAAATAAAAAACTGATTATGCATAATACTGTATTTTATTAAAACCTTGATAAATTCTGCCATTTTTAGTTTAAAGAGGGAAGCAAGATTTACGAAAGCATAAATAGAATATTAATAGAAAAAGGATTAACATAAGATATTTCAATTAATATATTGCCTTTAAAGAATATTAGATTATGTCTCTGAAAAAAAATTAATTCTCAGTAAAATGATTAGAAAAATATTTTCAGAGATCTGTGCTTCTATGCACCATGAAATTTCTCCTAACTTCAGTATAAATTTTGCATTAGTGTTAAATTAAAATTTGTTTTTTGCGAACTGGAATATTGAGATATGTTTTTGTGATATAGCAACAACTCTAAATAGAAGCTTTATTTAAGAATTCCTATATTTTTTTTGCACTAAAATTGTTTATTTTATTATAATGGATGGTCACAAGCAAGAGGGGAGATGGGATGTGCTAATTATATTACCACAGTGCCACTTAAGTATACATCAGTCAGTCAGTTAATTGCCATACATGATACATGTTTGGGTGATCATGTCTCAAAAGAGACATGACTGACTGGGCAGAAGATTATCCTGCAATAGATTGCCATTGCTTTCTGCAGGAGACTTGCTGCCAGCCAAAGCTATATAACCCAATCTGTTCTATTATTTAGCCCATAACTGGAGGAAAGATACAAATTAATAGCTTTCCCAAGGGTATTAGTACATAAGTGAATGCAAGGAATTCAACTGGAATTTGAACTCGGCACCCTGATTTGTCGTTCTGAGTCTATATCCATTGCACCACACCAAAGTTAAAATGAACTCTTGAAATATCCATTATATTTTTCAAACAGAATTAATGATATGAAGAGTAAAAGGATAAAAACAGGTTTGAATATTTAGACTTAAATTTCAGCATCCTTTTGATCACCACATGATAAAGTGCAGATATATTTTGTTAGCTGTATTTAACATTGCATCCACTTTTCTATATTTATTTTAGATAATTCAGAGCATGTGGTATTTTAAGAAATATAGTCCCATACATTGAATATTGATATGTATTGCATAAAAAATTTCAGGCAATTCTATTATCTGTGAATGTTTAGTTTCAGAATCTCTGGCTTAGCCAAGAATATACAGATTGAAAACGAGAATGAGAAACAGAGTCACTGACTGAAAGACAGAGGGGAGGATAGAAGGAAACACAGTAACAGAAAAAAGGAATCTAACTAAGAAAGAAAGGTAAACATTAAAGAGAGTTAAAAAAATAGTAAAACTAAAAAGTTCTTAAGATAAACAAAGAGGAAGAAAGAGAAATGAATTAGAAAAAAAAATTCAGAAGTTATTCTTCAGGATACAATGTTTAATAGACTATAGACTGTTCTTGTTCTACTGCTCATGTCCAGGATACCATCTAGTTCTTATTTTATCGTTCTACTGCTCATGTCTAAGGATACCATCTAGTTCTTATTTTATCGTTCTACTGCTCATGTCTAAGGATACCATCTAGTTCTTATTTTATCGTTCTACTGCTCATGTCTAAGGATACCATCTAGTTCTTGATTTTATTGTTCTACTGCTCATGTCTAAGGATACCATCTAGTTCTTGTTATGTCGTTCTACTGCTCATGTCTAAGGATACCATCTAGTTCTTGTTTTATCGTTCTACTGCTCATGTCTAAGGATACCATCTAGTTCTTATTTTGTAGTTTCTACTGCTCATGTCTAAGGATACCATCTAGTTCTTATTTATTGTTCTACTGCTCATGTCTAAGGATACCATCTAGTTTGTATTTATCGTTCTACTGCTCATGTCTAAGGATACCATCTAGTTCTTATTTCATTGGTGTTCTATCATGTCTAAGGATACCATCTAGTTCTTATTTTATCGTTCTGCTGCTCATGTCTAAGGATTGCATCTAGTTCTTATTTTATCGTTCTACTGCTCATGTCTAAGGATACCATCTAGTTCTTATTTTATTGTTCTACTGCTCATGTCTAAGGATACCATCTGGATTTCTTATTTTATCGTTCTACTGCTCATGTCTAAGAGATACCATCTAGTTCTTATTTTATCGTTCTACTGCTCCATGTCTAAGGACCATCTAGTTCTTATTTATCGTTCTACTGCTCATGTCTAAGGATACCATCTTGGTTCTTATTTTGTCGTTCTACTGCTCATGTCTAAGGATACCATCTAGTTCTTATTTTATCGTTCTACTGCTCATGTCTAAGGATGCATCTGGTTCTTATTTTATCGTTCTACTGCTCATGTCTAAGGATACCATCTAGTTCTTATTTTATCGTTCTACTGCTCATGTCTAAGGATACTGTGCGTTCTTATTTATCGTTCTACTGCTCATGTCTAAGGATACCATCTAGTTCTTATTTTATCGTTCTACTGCTCATGTCTAGGATACCATCTAGTTCTTATTTGTAGTTCTACTGCTCATGTCTAGTTACCATCTAGTTCTTATTTTATCGTTCTACTGCTCATCTCTAGTTCTTATTTTATCGTTCTACTGCTCTGTCCAAGGATACCATCTAGTTCTTATTTTATCGTTCTACTGCTCATGTCTAAGGATACCATCTAGTTCTTATTTTATTGTTCTATAGCAAATGTCTAAGGATACCATCTAGTTCTTATTTTATTGTTCTACTGCTCATGTCTAAGGATACCATCTAGTTCTTATTTTATCGTTCTACTGCTCATGTCTAAGGATACCATCAGTTCTTATTTTGACCCATTCTACTGCTCATGTCTAAGGATACCATCTAGTTCTTATTTTATCGTTCTACTGCTCATGTCTAAGGATACCATCTAGTTCTTATTTTATCGTTCTACTGCTCATGTCTAGGTCTAATCTAGTTCTTATTTTATCGTTCTACTGCTCATGTCTAAGGATACCATCTAGTTCTTATTTTATCGTTCTACTGCTCATGTCTAAGGATACCATCTAGTTCTTATTTTATCGTTCTACTGCTCATGTCTGGGGATACCATCTAGTTCTTATTTTATCGTTCTACTGCTCACATGTCTGGGGATACCATCTGGTTCTTATTTTCGCATCGTTCTACTGCTCATGTCTAAGGATACCATCTAGTTCTTATTTTATCGTTCTACTGCTCATGTCTAAGGATACCATCTGATTTCTTATTTATCGTTCTACTCCATGTCTAAGGATACTATCTAGTTCTTATTTTATTGTTCTACTGCTCATGTCTAAGGATACCATCCTGGTTATTTTATTGTTCTACTGCTCATGTCTAAGGATACCATCTAGTTCTTATTTTATTTAGTACAGTTCAGTTATTGCTCGGCTGTTTCCACTGAGTGTAAGTGAACACTGCAAGACCCAAAGATTGTGCTCACAACCACTATCTCACCAAATTCACAAACTAAATCTTTTATCCACTAGGCCATTGTTCTAGGCCATTGTTCTGTACTGAACTTAAACCTAACTTGGCTGCTGATTAGTTTGCAACTGTGGTTGCAGCTGTCTATCTATCACGTTTTGACTGTTGCTGCTGTCTGTCTATCACATTTTGACTGTTGCTGCAGTTGAAGACTTGTTGTCATTTGTGTTTTTTTTTTTCTTATAAATTTCTCCCATATTTATTCATTTCTTTGCTGAGAAAGAGCAGGGGGTATGAAAGCTAAAACATAATGATAACAACAAAGACACAAATCTGAATATAAATTGTGAAAATAATAATAACCCCATCTCAAAACTTCAAATAAAAATATATGTAAGATTAAATAATGTTTATTTAGTATTGTTCAGTTATTGCTTGCCCGTTTCCACTGAGTGCAAGTACACACTGCTCAACCCAAGAATTGAACTCACAATCACTATGTCAACAAATTCACAAACAAAGGTTTTTTATCCACTAGGCCAGCATCAGGCAAATTTTTCAAAGTGAGGATCAGATGAAACTTTTGGTAGCAGGGGCTGGAGTGACCAACAAAACACCCCAAAGTGAATACTGTGTTATAGAAAGCATATAGCGCACACACACACACACACACATATATAGATATATATTTTTAGAAAATATTTTTGATATACTACAATTTCAATGGGTAATACATATTTCACTGCACAATGATGACCAAGATCAACTGTTGTATCACTTGGGTCTGATGAGCCGCCATGTCATCATTGTGCATTGAAATATGTATTTGAAATAATTTCCTTACAAAATTTAATTTCTTGAAATTTTATGGATTTATGTAGTGGGGGCAGTGGTAACAGATGTAAAATAAAATATGCATGTATTTTTACCAAGTTATAGCAGAAAAAGTGGAGGTTCCGACCATACTACAATTGAAAGAATGATCTACTTCTACAAAGAAAACAATTTAAAATTTCACATTGCTTTAAAATATAATTTTAAATATGAAACAAAGATTAGTAAAAATCTTATAATTGTCCTTTAATTCCTAGAAATATTTAGAAAAAGTGGTTTAGTATTTTACATGAGGTTCAGAGAAAGAGTGCTTATGATTCTATAACCTCTGCTTCTAGGTCCTGATATAAATATCAATGCATACCTTTCTTTTTATTATTTTCCTTTTTTTTAGGGAATATTGTTGCTTGATATATGACTTTTTCAGATTTGCATAGACCTCTAACTAGGCAGTTGTCTTTGGCTCTACAATTATAAGAGGGTTTGTTATCTATTTGCAGCTTGTTATAAAATTTGTCTAGTATTTTATTATTGTGTGAATTAATAATGTTGTAGATGTTTCTAGTGCAAGTGTAAGTAAATTTTAAGGTTTTTCTACTAAAATCTTACTCAGTGGGCTGTTTTGGTTAAAGTTTTTGTTAATTAGTTTCAGAAAGTATTGACTGATATTTATATTGGATAATTCGTAGAAAGTGGGGTTGAACCATACAACTCTTTTTTTTTTTTCGATGTCTTGTTTTATTTGTTCTAGTTTCTTTTGAGGATTCTAGGTAGAGCAATTTTTGTTTAAAACCATATTTTTGTGGGTGTCATTATAAGAGGTTCAATTTTCATCAACAATTTTATTATCAGAAGATAATTTATTGATTCTGGTATTTACAGTGGGAGGAATATTTTTAACTGTTGGGGATGGTTGGAATTAACATAAATATAGACTGAAGTTACATTGTCTTTGTGATAATGTCTAAATGTTTTATTTGAAAGGTTTAAAGTAATAATATGATGTTACTTTCAAGATTCCAGGAAAATTAAATTTTGGCATTAAATGATCCATACAGAAAAATCAGTCAATTTATCAATTTAATGGAGAGGCCATTCCTTGGCCTGACAGTGTAAAGCACAGAGACTTAGTTAATATCTCATCAGTTAAAGAAGAAATTTTTAAAGGAAAATTTTGTACACACTCTGGTTTAAATACAGATCTGTTATGTCACTGATTTTAATAGTATTACCAGTTAAAAATGAGTTCATATTTATATCTATATATCTATATATATATATAGATAGATATAGATATAGATATGACAAAGTCGAGAAATATGTTGATGCACTTTGTTTTGTAAGACTTTATTTGATTAAATTTATTATGATCAAGTCCTAAAGAATGAAACACTTACACAAAAACTTTTTTTTCCAATTTGTCATACATTTTTCCCCAATATTATTCTTGATCCATTAAAATTTATATATTGTTATTTCATGTGTGTATGTGTGTGAATCCGAAGGAATGGTAAAGATAGAAGTTAATTTTGAATATTTCTATTTTTATGTTTTTTGTCAATGAACATCAAAGAAAATTCCATTTTCTGATGAAGTTGATCTATCAGTGAAACATGTCAGATTAGAAGTTTTCTAATTTTGCCATTTCATATGTATGTAAACAGAAGGCATAGTGGAGTGATGGATGGTGACTCAGATTGTGGAATTGGAGAGTTTAATTCAAATTTCAATCAAATTCATTACATTTATTTATGTGCTAATACTCTTGGGAAAGGTATGAATCCATCTCTTTTTCCTCCCTCCAACTAAATAGCAGGACAGAGTGGATTCTATAGCTTTGGATGGTAACCAGTCTAGGAGAAGAAAAATTCTGAATTCAAAACCAGACTGGAGAGGGTTGGGTTCTGACAGGCTACCTTGACCCAAAATACATCACTTCTACTGCAGCTCCACTCTGATGACTATGGAGAGTCACAGGACTTGTGATCATGAGGTATATAAACAAGGAAAGAGAGTAAGAGAACAAGTATCATTTGGTCAGTCTACAGGTTGGAAAATATGAAAGTCAGATGCATGGTTGTGTTCATAGTTTTCTTTCACAGAAGCCACAAAATAGAACCCAATTTATATTGAGAGCTTATAAATGCTCATAAAAAAATCAGAGTCCTTTATTCAGCAGCAGACACTAAGTGAGTGGGCCAACAAGAAATGAAAGAAAGTGTACAACATCCAATATGACAAAAAAAACAAAACAAAAAAAATAAATAAAAGGAAAAATGTCTGTTTTCTTTCAATTGATATTAGGTCAAGTGTTTCTGGTTGGGGATCAAAGATTATGTTTCTGTTGTTTGCTGGACATTTCCTGAAAGATCTGCAGCAAAATGTTCATTCACAAGTAAATAATCGATTTTTTAGCTTTTTGTAGCATGAATATGTTTCTTTGGTGCATGGTGCTTAGTTTTATTGGACAAATAGAGAAGAGAGGGAAAAATAGAGAGTGAAACAAAGTGCACACACGTTAGAGTAAGAGCAAGGGAAAGAAGACTCACTTGAAAAGGACTTCAACTTGACTCAGTATTTTTAGTTTGAAAAGATTGACATGATTTTTTACATGCATATATAATACTCTTTTTAGATTCCTGAACATACATACATATATATATATATATAGTAAAATATAAGCTAAATCTTAAAATAGGCTAAGAGCTTAAAATATAAAACAGATCAGTCAGTTAAATGCTATACATTATACACACTTGAGAAATCATGTCTTGAATGAGACTTGACTGACTGATTTTTCTGCAGTAGGTTGCCATTAATTTTTTCAGTTGAGTTGTTGCCAACTAAGACTATAGAACCCAATCTGTCTTATTTAATCCATAGCTGGAGGGAGAACCAATGAATTAATGTTTTTCCAAGGCTATTTGCCCGTAATTGAATGCAATGAATTGAACTGGAATTTGAACTCGGTTCTCTGATTTCTCATTCTGCACCACAATGCACATCTGCAAATAAAGTAGATAGCTTAATTCTGATGTCTGCTAAGCTTAAATATATTGTAATAAAATATTATGAAAATCTGCTGCTCTTTTTCATGACTTGGTTGGCAGTCTGAGAGAAGGAAAACTCTGTAAATACTTTGCATGGCTTAAGTGTTGATCATACAATTTATAGGTCACTTGTACATATTTCAATATATTTGTTTGTTTTACTTATTTTTTTAGTTTGTAACATAAGAATTCTTGTTTATTTTTTATTCTGTAGCATAATGCAATTTGTACAGAGTAAGATATTTTATGTAAAACTGTAATCAGAAAAATGATTTTTTATGTTGTAAATTTTTTTTTAGTGAAATAATCACCATTTATGTAAATAGGTAAAAAACAGTCATACCTGATGAAGAAGTGGACACACAAGCACACACACACACACACACACACACACACACACACACACACACATATATATTTTTGAATATGTCTGACAAGGATGATTTAATCAATCTCCATTGAGTTTTTCAGCAGTCTAACATTATTTCATTTTTCAGGAATTAAAGAATATAAAAATTGTCTATACTTTTTATTGTTTCGATTGCTTTTAGCGAATACTTTAGCCATTCTCAAGGGTATTGTATTAGGTGTATTTATTGTCTGTGTGTTATACTGCATTGTAGTTTTACTGTGTGAAGATTCATGTGGAAAAGTAGCCATTTAGATCGGTCATGTGTCATACATGGTTGAATTTAGAAAAGACTTATCATGCCATCTCTGTGAGTGAACAGTATCAGATTGATATCTGGGGAAAAATGTTTAATTAATTGGGCATATCTAATAATAAGATGTGGATGGTTATGTGATTTAAAAAGGATTTTTGTGTTATCAACTGGAATTTTCCTGAGGGGTTCTTGTAAATTATGGGTTAATAAATGCTTTTTAATAGCATTTTGATTTAACAGGTGACATGTAAGGTATTCTTCTTAATGGGCTGGTAGAATGTCTGATATTGGTAATTGATTTGTGACAAGAAACACAGTCTTGTACTAGACATTGAAATTAGTACACGATATTGGTTATCACTAGTTTTGATTTCATGGGATTATTTGGTTAGCAGTGTTCCATTTTCTGTAATAAATTTTAAACTTTACATTTTCTTCAGGGTTTATAGCAGAAATATTGTGTTTAATAATTTTATTCATCACAAATTCATCCTGCTTATAATTATTATGCATCTGATCACAATAATTTATGTTAATGTTTGTTGCATTATATTTTTATCACTGGTGTCATGTATTTTATGTAAGAATAATTTTGTTTGTCTGTTAATGATACAGTTGAGAAAAAGAACTGGCTAAAAGCACTTGGAACAATAAATTTTTTATATTCTTTAAATATAATATAAATATATATTGAAGGATTCTGGAGTTGATCTCGATTTTTTGGCGTAAACCCTCTCTCTGTCAAAAAAAAAAGTTTGTTAAGTCATTGGACATGTTCGGGGATCTTTCTTACCCTCTCCCCTTTTTCACCTATTTATTTTTGTACATATTTTATTCAATTGTATATATTTAGTCATTTCCCCTCGATTTTATCCCCCTCGCTAATTCTTCATATGCCTCTGTTTTCCCCCTTTTTTGTTCACATGAATATTTTTTTTTGTTTTTCTTTGATCACTACCAACAGTTCTCTCCTGATGTGTTGTTGGCAAAAGGGATCCCTCGAGAGATGTTTCCGCTTGTGATTTTTAAAGCAATTCTTTAAATCCTGAAAAATTGAAAAATGTCAGAATGCTTGAAAAACTCTATAAAAGATTGATTAAATCATCCTTGTTTGCTGTATTCAATGGATGATACTTAAAAGAAAAGTTGATTTCATATATATATATATATATATATATATAATGACCTTAAATAAGTTCTTACTGATTTTTCATGAAAAGCAATGTTTACAAGAATTAGTAAGAACCATGTCACTGAAAGTAATGTCTAACATTAGCCACTACTCTTCCCATCTTTATGGTATTATTTCTGTTCCATGTCTAAAAAACAAGACATTTTTTGAAGCTAACCATGAGTCAACACATATTTTGGCATCTTCATAAGAATGAAAGTGCTTCTCAGCCAGGCCATGTGCCATTGAGCAGAACAAGTGATAATTGGATGGGGCAATGTCTAGTGAATGTGGCAGGTTAGGTAGGATTTCCCATATAAGCATTTCCAAGTAAGTTTTGCAACATGTGGCCTAGTGTTGTCATGTTGCAAAATCACTTTCTCATGTCTCTGCCCATATATCAGTTCCTTTTTCTTTAAAGCTCGGCTCAAACACATCAATTGCAGTTAACAGCAATCTCATGTGATGGTTTTGGTTGGTTTGAGCAGCTCCTGATAACTATACCAAGCTGATTTTGCAAAATTCAAAGCAGAAGCTTTGAACCATGGATGTTTAGCTTCGCTACGAATGTTAAGGCATGGCTGGGCTTACCATATGATCCTGTATGCTTAGGGTTATCATAATGTATCCACTTTTCATCAGCAGTCATGATACAATGCAAAAAAACTAATCTTTTCTGCTGCTGAAACAGCTGTTAACGTGTGACAAGACACCATTTGACGTCACTCTGCTTCAACTTGTACAACACTCAATGTCCTTACTTTTGAATTATTCCTAATGATTTCAAACATTTTGAAACTGTTTTTTGATCAACTCTTAATGATTTTGCAAATTCAGCTTCCACTTGACATGAGACTTCTTGAAGTAATGTCCCCAATTCTATGACCTCAAGATTTTTCAGTGTGCCAGAGCATTCTTTATCTTCAACATCCAAATCATTATTTTAGCAGCATTTTAACAAATCTCTGCGTGTAGTTTTTGACAGAGTATGGTCACTAAAAGTCTCAACAAGAATTCTGTGTGCTTCAGCTGGAGGTTTCTTTTGGATACAGTAGTGCAGTCGAATTGGCATGGCAAAGGACGCGTTCCAGAAGATGAGCAAAATACTAACACACAGGAAGATCTCAATAGAAACGAAGAAAAGAGTGCTAGCCTGCTACATGATGTCAGTTCTTCAATACGGCTGTGAATGCTGGACAATATCATCGAAAATGAGGACAAAACTGGAAGCGGCCGAAATGTGGTTCTACAGAAGGATGCTACGGATATCGTGGACTGAGCATACAAGCAACGACGAGGTGTTAGAAAGAATGGCAACAAAAAGGAAATTGATGCTGAGCATCAGGAAGAGACAACTGAAGTTCCTGGGACATGCAATGAGGAAGGAGAGCCTGGAGAACCTGATACTGACTGGTCAGATAGAAGGAAGGAGAGACAGAGGAAGGCAGCGGATAACACTGTAACTTTGACAGATGATTTTATTATCCATTTCTCAATGTTCCCAAGTACTTTCAATCTCTTCCTGAGACCATTTTCAGTGGTATAAGTTGCAGTAACAAAAAATAACTGCAAAACTATGTTGCTAAAAATTACTGTAAATTTTCTTATTGCTTCAAATATAATGGTTGAGAAATTGCATAGCATTCATTAAAATGTATTAACGCATGAAAAAACCATTCCTTTTTTAAACATTTTAGAACATTTCTACAATATTCATAGCTGATTCTATTAACTGATGGCTTAAGTTTTTTAATGAATATTACCTTGAGAATCTGTAGTTTGCTTTTGTTGTTTTCTTGGTGTAGGATAGTTGTATTCTCGATCATTATTTTTTATATTGTGAATATAGACAGGAATGTTGTTGTAGATATCTAGAAATTAATGGTCTGACATGTGTAATGTAAGATGTGTTTGTAATGTAGTTGTTGTAAATCTAACATATATATTTGTTTTTTTATCAGAGATACATTCTCCCAAGGGACATTTGAATTGATATATCATGTTGGTTTTACATGATACAGCAATTGGTAGGGAGGAGTTATGATGGATAATTAAATTAGTAGTATTGTATTTTCTGTAATATATTACTAATTTTAATTTTTTATCAGGATCCACAGGTGGTATGTTAGTATGAATGAGATATTTTATGATTTTTTCATCTTGTTTGTAGTTATCGTGCATCTGGTTGCATTGACAGAGTTTGATATGTTCAGGGTTTTTTTGGCAGCACCATATTCTGTTTGATGTGTGTTGAGGTTTTTGAAAAATATTGTCCTATTTATTTACAATGTGGTTTGGGAAGTCATTATTAATGTGAGCCTGCTAAATATTTTTTAGTTCAGAGTAAAACATCTTTTTTGTGGAGGAGTTAATATATTCTTGGTTAGATTAATTGTGTATAAGTGCTATTTTGTAGTAGTTAGAGTGTTCACTCTTCACTTGCTGGATGGTTTTTTATATGTGGACATATTAAATGTGTTATTGTTTGTGTCTGTTAAAATGTCAAAAAAAGGAATTTTATCTTTGTTAAATTTTTATATGAACTTGAGGACAGAGTTTCTTTAAAGTTTTTTTGGTGCATTATTAATTTTCCTATGTTTTTAACTAATATAAGAATGTCACCTACATATTGTACATAGATGGAGGACTTTTAGTGATGCTAAATATATTATTTTCTCGGTTTGCCATCTAGAGATTGCTGAAGGTTGGACCCAGAAGTGAGTTTATTGAAACACCATCCCATTGCACATTTATATTATTTCTGTGATCATAGAATGGGACTTTGGTGATACAGGTTCAGAGTAGTTTTTTTAGTATTTTAGGTTTAATTTTCATTGGGTGCAGAGAATTATTATTATATATACTTTTTATCAATGGTTTATCTAACAGGAATGTTAGTGAACAGATTTTCAACATCTAGTGATACTATGGTTTCATTATCAGGTTTTTCAGTTTTTAATATTTGTATAATTCCAGAGATGATTTAATGCTGTATTTGTTAGGTATGTATGAGGTAATTAATTGATTAAACATTTTAGTTAGTTGGTATATAGAGTGGTTATTTGTGATATAATAGGGTGGAGTTGAAAGTTAGGCTTGTGTGTTTTGATAGAACCATAAGTGTATCCTGGTTTATAGTCTTCGGTTATTTTGGTAAGCTTTTGATTATCTTGTCGCGCATTGTTAGCTGTGATTAATTTATTAATTTTTGCTTTTAACTGAGTGGTAGGATTATTGGTAATTTTTTGGAGTTTAATTATATTTTGGTATAGTGTCTCAGTCTCAACTTTTTTATGTAGTCCATTATATTTTTTGTACATGGCAGTTAGATCTGAGGTTAAGTAGTTCTTTTTGGCTGTCTGTTAATTCATAATCAGAAAAGTTTTTTATAAAGTATATAGTTTCTTTATACAATGAATTGAGTTTTCTTTGAATTTTTATTCTATGCTTACATTCCAATCTGTTAGTAATTTCTTTTAGTCTATTTAAAAATTGTTTCAGTTGTTCAAATTTGGTAGTTCTTTTTAGTATGCTGTGTATTTCTTGCTTCCATTTGTTGAGAGTTATTAGGTTATCATTAGTTACTTTAGTCTGCCTCTTTACAAGGCGACATTTAAATTACCAGGTGATGTTTTTATGATGAGCTGCTGGATTATATAATTTAAAATTTGTGCATTTAGGTAGCAATTTTTCTTTTAGACATAAATCCATTCGTACTCACGGATAATCTGTCGTGTATTTTATTAAAAATAAGCATACAATATTTTCAATATATATATGTTTAAATTTAGTATATAGGCTATCTGGCATAGGAATCAACACTTTCTGTTGACTGTCTCATTCACTTTTTAATGTGATCTTCAATCTTGAGCTGAAGATTCCACTCAAGTTTGAAACTGTCAATTACTATACAGTGTTGATTCCTTTTTCCACATGCACACACACACACACACACACACTCTCTCTCTCTCTCTCTCTCTCTGTCTCTGTCTCTCTCTCTCTATATATATATATATAAAAGATTATAAGATACATTCTAAAAAATCTTTTGAAGTATACAAATATTAGTGTGAAACTAAATGTATAGTAACTGTTCACATCTGTAAAACAAGTTGAGCACAAATGAGATCTGGATTGATTTTGGTGAACATTGATTTACAAATATGCTGGTAAAGATAATATGCATTTTTAGCTTTAGAATTATTAGTGTTGCAGCGGATAACATATTTGCAGGGCCTGATCAGGTGGATGACGGAACAGGGGTTGCCAGGAGTAACAGGAGCAAACATACTAAAAGCCACAAGGGATAGGGAGAAAGTGGAGAACCATGATCGCCTACGTCCTGAAGGGACAGGGCACATAGAAGAAGAAGTGTTAGAGATATTTTTGGTTCTGATCACGTTCATAATAATTTGAGATGTGATTGTAATTATTTTGATGTTGTTAAAATTGGGTAAATTGTTTGAGACAGTAGATGTTTCAGAGTTAGTAGTTAGTATTATGTATCTGTTTTTATGGATATGATTACAACCAAATATATCTATTATAATAATAATAATAATAATAATAATAATAATTCAAAATCCTTCTTCTTCCTCTTTATGTGTCATATTCTTTCAGGACATAAACGCTCATGGTCTCTACTTACCTTCATTCCTTGTTGCTCTTAAAACTTTTCCTCTTAGTATCTCACCTAAACTCTGCTCTGCCATCCATTTGCTTAAGCTCATCAAGTATGTCTCACATAGCATTTCCCCTGTCTCTCTTTCTTTCTATCAATCCCTTTGAGCATTAGATTCTCCAAACCCTCCTTCCTCAGTATATGTCCCAGTAACTTTAGCTGCCTTTTACTGATGTTAAGTATAAGTTTGCTTTTCATTTGCATCCTTTCCAAAACTTTTTGTTGCTTTGAGTCTCTCCTTCATCTTTGAGGAAATTGTACAGTATTTGTTGCCATAAAACTGTGAAGTGGTTGCTTCTGCTTTTGACACTTGGATAGGTTTTACAGTAAATAACTGCATTCCAGAATTTCTTGTTGATAGTTATGTAGTCAATTTCATTTTCCATTTCTCCTCCTGGGCTTCACCATGTATGTCTTGTGTGTTCTTGAAACAAGGTGTTGATTATTACCTGGTCATTTGCTTTGTACAATTCAACCCATTTCCCTCCATAGTCATTGTGGTTTCTTAGTCCTAAATTGCCAACTGTTTCATCTTCCCTCTCCTTGCCAACTTTAGCATTCAGGTCTCTTATGATAATTCTTATTTCTTGTGACTTGCACTGAGTGTTGGCATTGTCCAGCATGAAGTAGAAATTTCTTCCTCTGTACTTTGTGTTGTTGGCGCATACACTACTATAACAGATATGCTGCAAGGATTTTTTTTTTAGTTTAACCACAAGAATTCTTTCAGATAACTGGCAATATTCCAGAATGCTTTTCTTCATGTCTTGATCAGGTATGAAACAGACTCCTTTTTGTTTATTTTCATCACCTGCATATATAATTCTGCTGTTGTCACTGACAAAGTCTCCTTTTTTTTACTACTGCATTTCACACATACCTAAAATGTTGGTATTTAATCTAATCATATCCTGCTTTATGTTTTCCAGCTGTTCAACATTCTGACGTTCTATGTCTCAAGAGTTGTTTTTTGTTTGATGCAAACATTTGCCAGATAAAGGTCTGGTGACACCTGTTGCTCATGTTGTTACATTTTGGGCAAGAGATCAGTTCTGAGGAATTTTCTCTTTTTTACACCATTTACAAGAACAGTCACTGGATGACAGTCAGGTAACACCTGTGTACATGGCACTTCTTACCAGGTGAGGAGTCAGTTACTTTAAGCTTAACCCTCTTCATGCCATTAAGGTTCATAATTTGTTTGTACATATCCATGATTATTATTTGAGTGATTTCCTGGTGTTTTAGTGAAACACCATCTCTAGTCAGCTGGCTGTTGACTTATTGTGAGTTCTTCTCTATTTTTACTCCTGCCAGGTTGCTAACATTCTGCCTCACTCAAGAACGTTGAGTGGGGTAGCCAGTTTAGTTGCTGACTGTCTTACAAAGTATTACTTATATAAAGCACATATTCACTTGCAAAATAGTTTTGTTTATATATATATATATATATTTATTATAAGTTATAGTTTAGAACATGTACAAATCTTTATCCACTACTTTTGTAGTGGATAAAAATTTGTGCATGTTCTAAACTAAAACTCATAATAAATATTCACAGCTCTATATTATATATTGAGCACTGTTTTAATGTTTTGGATGTTGTAAATTTTTCTTCATTCCTTATTCACTTGGATATATATATATATATATATATATATATATATGTGTGTGTATTGTAATTTTGTTATTACAATGGTTTATAAAAGCATCATATCACGACACAAAAATGTTCTGAAACATGAAAATTTTTGTGAAGTGATATTATGCTTTTATAAAACATTGTAATAACAAAATTACAATATTAAGCTCTACTCTGTATCAAGCACTATTTATAAAAGTAAATGCTTGAACAGTGGGTTTTTAATCTACATGTTCTTTCACTTTTTGTAATATATATATATATATATATATATATATATATATATATATAAGCTGCCAGAACTTCTCAGTACAGTGGGGAAACTTGATCAAAAAACCCTGTAAATGTTTGCTAAATTAAGTTACTTCTGTCTATTTATCTTGAGTTAACACACTTTGTGTGGGTATGTGTGTATATATGTATATTTCTTTATTATTATAAGCATTATTTTTAGTGAGCACATGTATTTGTGTTGGAATTCCTCTTTTTGTTTTTATAAAGTGAAATTAACAATTGGACTAGATTGAAAAAATCATATTAAAGATACCAGCTCAAAAAAAGGTGCCCATTAAGAATGATGTTTACAGTAATAAATATATTTTGTGATGTGAATTAGTAAAGATACATATGAAATATAAAAAAAATATTAAAATTTAGGGAGAAGAAATCAAAGGGGCATAAATCTTAAAAGGTAAAAATTTTAAATATTCTAATAGATAAAAATGTAAAAAAAATTAAAATTTTAAAGTTTTAAATAAAAAATAAAATTAAAAAAAAATGAACAATGCAGGGAGCAAAAATTGAAGGGACAATTCATAATTGTTAAAAATAATATTTGCAGGAGAAAGAAAAAAAGGGGGACAGTAAAGAAAGAAGAGGAAAAGAAAGGGGCAAACATAGAGAGGAATCTATATCAATCTGAGTTTATGAATTTAAGTAAGTATTTTTTTCTATGACAGCATGTGGTTATTAAGTCACTGTTTTTGTTAAGTAAATTAAGTTTATTAACATGGTTTAAGATGACAATTTTTTTAAAAGGCATAAGTTACATATGTCTCCTTTTCCATTGTAAGATTTGGATTTAGCTATGATATTCCAGGTAATAATTAGGTTCGTAGTGTTGGTTTTTAATTTCCAATAATATATGAATAAAGCAGTACTTTTGCTGTATTTACTGTTGTTTGAAGACAACATGTTTGTTAAATCTCATCTTCCATCTGTTAGATGTGCTTCCAAAGTAAAATTTAAAATCATTATCATCTGAATGAATATGAGCTCTGTAAAAAATATTTTTGGACATACATTGACCATTAAATGGGCAGATTTTATTTTTTTAGCAGTTGCAATTATTTTGAGAGAGATCATTTTTGCTATTAGTTGGGTGACAGATGTTGTTTAAGTGGACCAAGTATTTATCTGATATAATAGTATTATGTTGTGAAATATTTATCTATGGTTTGTCTTTTGCCTTCTTTCCGTTCACATGTGGCTGACATGCAGAATGAATCAGAAAGAGATCTAATTGCAGCAGTGTATAACAATTGTATGTTCCTAAATGATAGGTGACTATTGGTTGTTTTAATATATATATATATATATATATATATATATATATATATATATATACAGTGGTACCTCTACTTAGGAAAGGCTAAATTTTCAGGTTGCAAAATGTCACTTTGGAAAAATATTGCCTCTTGTGACAAAAAAATTTCGGGATACCAAAGGCGAAAATTTCAAAATATGCACTGCTATTTGCAGCTCCCAGAGTCCACTGAACGTAAACATACTTCTAGCATCCTGTATCTTGGTTTGAAAGTGGTGTGTCTGAGCTGCTCTGCCATTGGTTATTGCCCAGCATCTTCCTGGAACCCCTTTGGCTAGGAGGGACCTCTATGTGTATGTGCGTATACCCAGCATCCTGTTCGTTTTCCTGTTGGCCACAAAGGCAAAAGGTGATGATGATAGAAGTTAAAACAAGAGATAAATGAAATGCAAAAAAGAAAAAAAATGATAAATGCTCAAAAAAGTTGAAAAAAAATTAATTTCTTTTGAATTCATAATTTTAAGTGAAATTTATTGATGTGTGTAACTTGTGTGTGTTCGTACATACATTTTCTCTCAGCTGTCAATCTTTTGCCTCCTCCTTTGTCGTCCCCTACCAAGGCTTTGGTCTTGTCTCTCACTCACCCCACTCACCGTTGTCTTTGCATAGTCGCCCATCTCCAAAGGTAAATGTATTTTTTATTTTTTATTTTATTCTTTGTTCTTTATTTTTTACATTATGTACAACTCTCATTTTTATGTTTATTGTGCAGTAATCTAATTCTAACATGGATTTGTGACAGGTTTTGATGCATTTTTATAATTTATACAAAATTTATATCCAAATTTTGGGGGGCTTGGAACAGATTTGGGCATTTATAGGGTAAACTTATGAAATTTTCACATTACAAAACGACTTCCAGAACAAATTAATTTTGTAAGTAGAGGTATCACAGTATATATATATATATATATATAGTGTTGTCTTATTTCTTAGTTGTTGTCTTATTTCTTCATTGAATGGAGCAAAAGATCTGATTTATTGGGAAAGATGAATTCAATCTGTTAACAAGAGCATTGATATGAAGTGAACCTAAACAGATGTTGCCAGAATTTGAACTCTGTTTGCTGACTGGATATCCTGCAGTTTTACCATTTTATGATAAGTTTAATGATTTTTAGAATATATATAGGTAATAATTACTAATACTGAGTCTACTGAGTTAGTCTATGAACAGGCATTGTACTAACTACTGGTGTTCATTTATTACAGACTATAACATTATTAATCATTTATTACAGAATATAAGATAATTAATGTTATACTGGAATAGCTCTGTGATCTTTACATTGCTTTGTAATATTGTGTTGCATTGGTTGCATAATTTTTATGATGGTTGACAATTTTGAGCAAGAATGCCTGTGTCAAAATTTGGATGATTCTTGAGAAATATTTTCGGCACATGCAAAATTTTTCATCAAGCTTTTAGCAAACCTTCTTAAATAGAAAATCTGTTTTATTATATGGTCATTTAAACCATATGATATTTATATTTCTGTTGGAATTTTTGGTCTGTTAAATATGAACATAAGTTTCACTGAAAAATCACTTCTATTTCTGTTGCAATTTTTGGTGTCCTAGATGTGAGCATAACTTGTATGGAAAAATCACATATATAGTACAATTTCATACTCATTTATGAAATGGCACCAAAAAAACAATGGCCTTTCTAGTTCTGTTGCCATTTTCTTAGCAAAACGTACATTTACACCTAACAGAATAAAAAATCTAACACAGAAACATCACATGGTTCAATTCATCATTTAATAATTGTAATAGACACACTTTTTTACTTAAATTGTTCCTTCCCTCTTTGTTTTTCATTATTATATATCTATTTTTGCATTGTCAAGATTCTTGACAAATACCCAAGCAGAGTCTGTAATTTTACCAGTTCTGTCTTGGTATCTTGTCTTCACTCATTTCCCCATCGTGATGATGTGGTTTTCCTCAAACCACATCATGGTCGTCTTTTCAGTAAATATTTTCATGGTATTTGTTCGAATGAGCTTTTCTCTTTTGTACCTTGACCACATAGATTTAAGCATACTACTAGATTAGCAAATACCTCCGTTCATTTTACTATTGAAATTGGTAGATGTAATCATAAGTACTCCTCTCATTGTTTATTTTCTCATACTTCCCAACTACAGTAAATATCACCCTCAATACAACAAATTGCTTGTAAGTTGCCGACCTTAACTAGATGCTCATCTCCCTTCAGAATTACATGAACATGAATAGTGGAGGAACATCATGAATTTTTTGTTTGAGATAACCAAAGAGATTTGAAGGTTATTCAAGATGCTTTTGATAACCGTCAACCAGTGATTGTTTGAGCATCTGATCTGAAGATATTTTTAACCATGCAACGTTATATGCTACTTTTATTAAAATCTTTCATAATAAAGTTTCATTTAATGCAACTTTACTGTTATTTGTATGATTTTAAAAAATATAAAAGCAATGTCAATTACCATTTTCTGTTTTTCTAAATCCTGTTATTCTTTTTCTTTCTGTCTTTTTACTAACATCCTTACATTGTCTTTTACTCTCAGTAATCAGGATGTGCGTTGTGGTGCACTGGATATCGGCTCAGAACGAGAAATCGGGGAGCTGAGTTCGAATTCCAGCTGAATTCATTGCATTCACTTACGCGCAGATACCCTTGGGAAAGGTATTAATCCGTCTATTCCTTCCAATTATGGGTTAATTAACAGGACAGATTGGGTTCTATAGCCCTGGTCAGCAACCAGTCTACTGCAGAAAGCAATGGCAACCTACTGCGGGATAATCTTCTGCCCAGTCAGTCATGTCTCTTTCGAGACATGATCGCCCAAGCATGTATCACGTATGGCAGTTAACTGACTGAATCAGCTGTTGGCATTATCTGCTTGCTTGCAATGAAATGTTTTATATAATTGTCTAAATTACACAAAAATGAAAATAACACAGGCATCTCATTTTAACAGATATATTTAGCAAAATTGCACAAAAATATTTTGAAATATTAAAGAGTAGATTCATTCTAGAACATCAACATTGGTTTCAATCACAGACTCCAGACATCTTCAGAATGTCCTGTAACTCTTCTAGGCAGTCTCTTTGGTTCACCAGTGATCACTACAAACATTATGATGTTGACTGAATATATCATCCAAGTATTTACAAATCTACTGCACTGTCCTCAGATTGATGCCCAACATTCTGAAAAGTTTGTATTGGAGATTCTGTCATGAATAGCAAGTATTACAGTATGCTGTTTCCAAATTTCCTGCACAGTGAATGGCACTATGGTAATCTTCTTCTTAAAAATGACCCTACTACACTGCACAAGTGACAAAATCAGAAACAATGTCAGTCAGTCAGTTCAGTGCTATACATGAAACACACTTGGGCAATCATGTCTCAAAAGAGACATGACTAACTGGGCAGAAGATTATCCTGCAGTAGGTTGCCATTCCTTTCTGCAGTAGACTGGTTGCCATCCAAGGCTATAGAACCCAATCTGTCCAATTATTTAACCCATGACTGGAGGGAAGAGACAGATTAATACCTTTCCCAAGGGTATTTGTGCATAAGTGAATGCAATGAATTCAACTAGAAACAATGTACATGTGTGAAATTACAAATATAAGATGGCTGCAATTTAGCCATCTTACCCTCTGTGTGTATATATATATATATATATATGTGTGTGTGTGTGTGTGTGTATTTGAAAAGATGTTTTACCCAACATTATTTGTAATTAATATCAATATTATTCTTACTTGGTTTGAGTTTCTATCTTTGTTTTTTTTCATTAAACAGTTCAATTAATAACAACCAACTTAAATTGATTAGTTCGACCAAAGAAAAATTGTGCTTCTGACACTTTAATTACCAATTTAAGAAAAGCCCCAAAAAACGTTGGGGTTTACACAAAACTACATTTGTTAGCTTCACTTTTGTACTCGAATGGTAAACAATAGTAATTTTTGAATGGATATTTTTATCAGATATTATTTCTATAAATATTATTTTAGTGGGTACATGTGTTTGAGTTGTATGTTTTAATATATATATATATATATATATATATATATATAGTTTTAATGCAAAGACATTGTCACTTTAACTGAGCTGATTCATGCTGGCTTCAAAGTTTTGTGAGGACACTGTTATGATGTTTTTACTTAATGTGAACATTAAAAAAAAATTAAGTGAGTATAATATTGGTTTGTCCAGAATGTCCATGCTGATTTTTAATGGAAATTAAAACACGAAACAAAATTATGCCAATAAATATTTATTCGACTAAATGTGAACCATTTTGTTGCACAACCTGTCTCTATTTTAACTTATAGATTCTGTTGTTCCTCAGCAAAGAACTCATTAAGAATTTAAAAATTTTTACCAAAATTATTTTGCAAGAACCTGAATAAAAAAAATATGAAGGAGCAATGTCTGGTGAATATGGTAGGTGCGGTAACAGATCCCAGCTAAGCTGCAACAATTTTTGCCTGGTCATCAAAGAAATGTGAAGTTATTATCACTATTTTGATGGAAAACAACTTGGTTCCTGTTCACCGATTCTGGGCATTTTTCTTGAATTTCTGTCTTTCATTCATTGTGCTGCAAGCAGTACTTTTCAGAATCAATTGACTGGTTACTTGGCGGGAGCTCATAGTACAGGATTTCTTTCTGATCTCACTAGAGGCCCAGCATGACTTTCTTAGGATGCTTTTAGGGTGGTTAAAGTTTGCTCATGTCGCTTACTCCAGGAACATTTTTGCTGATTATTGTTATAAGCTATCCATCTCTCATCACCTGTCACAATTTACTTAAAAAAGGGTGCATTTTATTGTATAATTCTGTTAGCTAAAGTACCTTCACTGTACACAGCACATATCTTTTTCTTCCTTGCAAAGCATTTTTGCCTTTATAGAAATGAAAAACATCAAGTGTCTAAAATGTACCTTATAATCTTTCATATTCAGAGGGATGCAAAATTGACATAAAGTAATTGATTTTAAACTTTATTCTCTAGTGATAGTTTGAAGTGTGTTCTAATTAGAAATATAAGCATGTTATATCTGTTGATAAATTTGACGTGTTGGAACATGAACAACTAAAAATTGGTATGAAGCTTCTGGTCAACCCAGTCGAACATTTTATACTAAACAAACATTATCAAAGAAAATAATCCCATTAAATTTAATACACTGTCAACACATTATTGCTTTAGTTAAAAACATTATGTGTACAATTAAATAATATTTTATATTTTATTATCTTGAATACTTCTCAGAAAGTTGGAAGTAAAAAAAAAAATAAACAAATTAAATTAATTTCCATTAAATATTAATCAACTTTTTTTCTAAAAACTTCTCTTTCAGTTGGTCAGAAATTCACTTATATATCAATTTAAAGATCAGCATGACCCAGAAAAATTATTTTCTTTTGTCTTTTTCTCCTGTAAGGAAAAGAAAAGATTAAACATTTTTTTATCTATATCTGTCATCTCATGTTGGCATGTTACTCTTTGAAGTGGAACACAAATGGAATTCATATTTTTGCTGAAGGAAACAGAAAAATGGATTGTGCAATTCAAATTTTTTCATTTTGAATATTCTTGATTTTTATTTTTGTTTCCTCTTTGACTTGTATTGGGCTGACTTCAAGAATCGTACTCTTAATTTTTGTTTTAGTATTTTTTAACATATTTTTTTAAATCAGTATTTTATATTAGAGAGAAAGTTTTCTCTCCATTTGTGGATGGAACTTGTATTGTTGAAAGATAAGATTTTCTGTTCAATTATTTGATTATTAAGAAAAAGAAAAAGAAAATGAAGACACACCCATACTTTTAATGCAAGCATAAAACATCAAAGTTAAAACTGGAGTCAGAGTTGGGAAACCCCTCATATAATGATACTAGAATGGTATTTGTTTCTGTCATGGATTACTTCTGGATGCCTAAATCACAAATCTTATAACCCATTAGTATTTTAGGGGCACCATATGCCCTACAGCTGTAGAAATAGTGTTGTATCTTGGACAAGATATCCTGATGGAACTTAACCATTGCCAGTATGGTTTGAATTCAGATTTTCCTTCTGGAGTCATTTCCACCTGAGGCTATAAAACACAGTCTTTCCTGCTATTTACCCGTACATACAGGGAGAAGATATGGATTCATACATTTCTCAAGGGTATTTGCACATAATTGAAATTGATGTGTGTAACTTTCATGAAAATTCATACACACTGATATGAAAACAGAATGTTGATGTCCAAGGCTCTCCATGACTTCTTTTTCTTTGTAGCTCTTAATAAATGTTGTCTTTTTATCATCTCTCCTAAACCTTTTTCTGCCATCTATTCACTCATCATGTAGGTTGCATGTTGCATTAATCTGTCCCTCTTCAGTCTGTTCTGTGAGTATAAAATTTTCCAAGTCCTCTTTCTTTATTATGTGCCCTAGAATCTTTAACTTTCTCTTCTTTGTGTTAAATTGAAGTTGCCATTATTTCTAGAACTTTATAATTGCTCACATGTTCAGTCCATGATATTTTCATCATCTTTCTGGAGAAACACATATCTGTTTTATAAAGCCTTTTTTTCATCTTTGAGGAAATTGTCCAGCATTCACTACCATATAGGAGGAATTATACTACATAACAGTCAGTAGTTTTTTCTTTGTTTCTAACAGTATTTTCCTGTTTTTTATACTTTGCTTAGCTTTTGGAAGGCTCTTTCATTGACTTGAATAAAGACTTAATTATGCATCATATTTCATTTAAAATCATTTTGCTACAAATGTTGAATAAATTCAGTGAGAGAGTCTTATCTTCTCTTCTAAGTGCTATGCACCTGCAAGACATAGGTGATCAAAGCTCTCCAGAATTTGCTGTCCATTGTAGCTCTTAATAAATTGTCTTTTTGTTATTTATCCTAAACTTTGTTTTGACATTCATTTACTGAAGCTCACTAAGCAGGTTATATGTCGATTTCTTCTGCACCTCTCATCGTAAATCTGTCCTGTGAGTATCAGATTTTACAAGCTCTGTTTCCTCATTATGTGACCTACAAATTTCAACTGACTTTTCTGGATATTAAGTATAAGTTTCCTTTTTGTTTCTATTTTGTTGAAAAATTTGTTGTTGTTCACATGATTGGTTCATAGTATTATTCGCATCCTCCTGTAGGACTACATTTCTGCTGCTTCAAATCTTCTCTTCATCTGTGAAGGGACTGTCTAGCATTAAATGCAATTTAGGAGGACTGACATTACATAACAGTTCATTTTTGTTTTCTTTGTTTCTAACAAAACTTTTATGTTTCTTTATATTTTGCTTAGCTTTTGGAAAGCATCTTCATATGTCAGTGTCACACACTCCTTCCTCTCTTAAAACAGTTCTTAAATATTTAGATTTTTGTACTTGATTCTAGTATTTTCAGTTTTTAATTTGCATGTTGGGTTGTTCCTTTTGCTAACAACCATAAATTCTATCTTCTTGTGATTGATGCTTTGTCCTTTGTTCTTGTTTTCCTTCTGTATGAGTTTTTGTAGTTTCCTTTTTGTATCTGCTATCAACACTGTGTCACCTGAATATCTTAAGATAATGGCCACCAATAATGAATCCTAGTAGGACTTTTAATTCCCTCAGAATCACTTCATTTTAAAGATTGAATAACTATATTGAGAAGACACATCCTAGTATTACACCCCTTTCTATTTTCATATGTTAACTGAATTAATTTTTGATCTGTATGTAGGCAGTTTGCTGCCAGTTTAGCTTATGAATTGTTCTAATATCTTTCCCAAATATGTTGGTTACTAAGCAGTTCCAGTATTTTCTTTGTGACATATTTTATCAAACACTATTCCATAATCTATAAAACATAAGTAAACATTCTTTTGCATTTGTATTGTTCTTTCTCATATCATAAACATTGTAGAGACACAGAAGGCACTTATTTCTCTTTGATGGAGACATGTCTTGTGGGTCACATGATGGACTATTTAGTGCTACCACTTGCTACAATGACAAAAGTAGCAATGAAATTTAGTTTGTTTATAGAAGGTAACTGTAAGGTTGCTTTCCTTAGTAGAGGCCTCTCATGGCTTGGGCAGAGGCTAAATCTGCTTCCCTAACAACTTACAAGTTCATTGTGCCTTTTTTTCATTGAGAATATATCTTTCCCAGAAATAGAATGAAACCCCAGCTTACAGTCCTCACTTTAGGAAAACCTAAGATTGCTGTTTCCCATTCATGGAATGTCCTTACATGGGACATAGATGAATCTGGTATATTTGAGGCTGGAGTCCTAAACATGGCCTCTTCATGCACAGAAGTATCTCTGTATTATATGTAAGACCTTCTTTTTTGTTTCTTTGTAGATGTATGTGATATGTCATTATCTGCAGGTGACAATTGTGTATATAGTTTTGTGTATGTCTTAGCGATATAAAACTCTCTCTGAGAATAAATCACGTTTTTTCAGTCCTTTCCTTTCAGCCATTCTGTTCTGTTTATCAATTATGGTGTTATTATACAACAGATAATCTGTCAGTTTTTCAATATGGCAGCGAATGTTGGACAATATCTACAAAGATGAAGGGAAAACTTGAAGCAGCTGAAATGTGGTTCTACAGAAGGATGCTGCAGATATCATGGACTGAGCATGTCAGCAATGACGAGGTTTTGGAAATGACGGAAACAAAAAGGAAATTAATATTGAGCATCAGGAAGAGACAACTAAAGTTGCTGGGACATGCAATGAGGAAGGAGGGCTTGGAGAACCTGATACTAACAGGCCAGATAGAGGGAAAAAGAGAAAGAGGAAAGCAGCGGATAACATATTTAAAAGGCCTGAGCAGGTGGATGACAGAATGGGGGCTGAGAGATGTTACAGGAGAAAGCGTGCTAAGAGCCACCAGGGATAGGGAAACGTGGAAGGCCATCATTGCCTATGTTCCTGAAGGGACAAGGTACATAAAAGAAGAAGAGAAGAATGTAAATCTTTCTTTCATTGCCAACTTCCATTACAATAGCATGTCCTTGAGTGTCTTTAATGAATCCACACTGTTCTTGTTTTATTTCCAGTCTGATTCTGCTGCACTTTCTGTTTAACGGAATTCATATGATATGTTTTGTTACATAGCTCATTTAGCCGATTGTCTTGTGGAGTTCACATTTGTTTCCACCTGGCTTTTGAAGAAGTGGTTCTATGAAAATAAAGCTACTTAGGTTTTCTGGTATTGAACTTCTGTTTGCATATTTCATTCTTTAATTTTGTCTATATCAAAATCATCTAAGGCTGTCAGCCTCTTTGTTAGAATTTTGTCTGGCCCTGCTGCTTTATTTCTGTTCAATTTGGTCAGTGCTGATTCCTCTTCAGATTTTAATATTTCTGGGCCTTCAATATTTATGTATATTGATAGTTGTTCTCTTTCTTCATAGAAGAGTTCTCCAATATTTTCATTCAGTCTCTGAAATATTTTTCTTTCTTTAATATCAATATTCCATCTTTACATTTTATGCATCCTGTTGATGAGCATGTCTTTTGTCCTGTTAGTTCTCATACTTTTTATACCTATCTCTTGTGCTTTATCTGTGAAATGCATTCTTTCTATCCTCCTTGTGTCATTTTAAACTGTCAACCTCTTTTTTCATTATATTGTAACCATTTTTGTTAAAATTGATATTTTCTTGATCTCTGATGAAAACTTTAAAATTTTTCAAGATATTTTTGGTTGAATTTTCTCTTTACAGAATTATAGATTATAATTATAGTTTGATATAATTTAAAATTTTGCTGTTTTTTTTCCATATATCATGGTCATTTTGTTTCAAGTTTGTATTTTCTTGCTTTCAGAGAAAAACTTGGCAATTTTCCGACATATTTGAGTGAAATTTTAACTTTCAAATATAATCATTTTGAATTATATTTTTTAAAAAAATGAAAAATTTCGAAAACATTAAATTGTCAGTTTCAACTGATACCAGAAGGATATGGGTTAATTCTGATTCTATTGAACTTGAAATGCAAAATCCATACAAATGATCTTTTTGATCCTGAAAATATTAATATATTTCATTTTACTGTTTATGATTGACATTTTAAACTTGAGCATATTTAGTTAAATGCTATTTCTTTTATATTTTAAATATATGTCTTATAATATAAATATAAATATGTATCTTATATGTCTTCAAATGTTTTTTTCTTATAGGATATTTCTAAAGAAAGTAATTGATTTTTTTAAACTAACAAATAAAGTTTAAACTATGACTTTAAACTTTATCCACTAAAAATAAAGTTTTTCAAAAACTTTGATGAATATTAGCTGATGTAAAATATAATTAATCTGATTTGAAACATTATTTACTTTAAGGTGAAAATATTGCAGAAATTCATTTTTTTAACCTGACAGTAGCTGTGTTGATGTGATGACAGATCTAATGCAGTTCCACAGAGACTTAATCTGTAAAACTTAATTGAAGAAAATGACATGTTTTTTATATCATTTTTAAGTACACAGTTATCTTAAAAATTAAGAAATTTTCTCCATAGTCTAATGCTAATTTTAGAAATATTGGCTTTAAATTTACTATAGTTATTGTGCTTATGTTGTGTATAGTCACCTGTACTTAGAAAAATCAGTACATTGATGGACATACAAAAGAAATTCAAAATTCTTTTAAAAATGCTAGTGTTTGATGATTTATATTTAAGCTGTTCCATTTATGATTAGTAAATATAATTTTCACTTAAGAATGTTATTTTTAAAAGACTCAAATTAATACAGAATTTTAACAGATTTAAAACATAATAAATTTTTATAATTAAAATTTAAAAAATAATGAAAAAAATTTTGTAAAAATTCATTATTCATCAAAATAAATTTTTTCTCTTAAGACCATAGTGTTTGGCAAAAACAAATTCATAATTTAAATTCTCCAAGAAGTCCTGCTTTTTTTTATTTACAAAGAGGCTGAAATTTTGAGAAATTAAAATTTCAGTCTCTTCAGATTTAATAAGAATGTAAAAATAATATATATATTTTTACCAAAGATTTTCTAGAAAAAATATTTTTAAAAAATACTTTTATTTATTTGTGAATAAGTTCTGAAAATTTTATTCAAATTCACTAATTATTCTATTTTTGTAAGGATAAACCATATTTTTTACACCAAAAGAAAAAAGATGCTAAAATTATCAATACTAATCAGTAGTATTTATCTATATTTCTAAGATTTTCTGAGTTAATATTTACAGTATTTACACTAATCAGATGATTGTCCTCATCTTTTTTACCATTTGTATGACATTTCAGCTGTTCAGGTGTTAGGAATTTTGAACCCTTTATTAAAATCACTGGGATATATGATCTGCCTTTCTTGCATAGTAGTGCCTTTTTTTTGATAGTCATGAGTTATCTAACCCTGTAAGTTGCTTCCCCCCACCTTGTAGCCTGGTACTGAACTCAAAACACTTTAGGTCAAGCCACAAGAACTAACCAACGTCTGTATTCACTAGGCCAGCGATTCAAACATGAGCTCTGAAGGGAGGGTAGGGGGGTGGTAGGGGTGTATACTCACAGTCTCACAGTGCGTTATGAGTAGTTAGTTAGCCTGGGAGCATCTTACACACAATCCCAGCCTATATTGATTCAGTGCTTCATACTGGTTTTCTGAGTACAAGGTATGTGAATAATATTATAATTTTAATAGTAAGTTTGTTAACTGGATAATATCTCCCAAATTAATAAGCCTTGTCTTATGCCTCATTTCAGATGTCACAGAAATGAAGATGGTATCAAGATATTTGGACTACGGGTTCACATATCTTGTCAAGGACAGTGCTCACATCCCTCAGTGTGTTATGTGTTTGAAAATCTTCTTTAATAGCATCACAAAATCTTTCCAATTGAAGCAGCATCTGGCAAATGCTCATCCACAGTTGAAAGATAAGAATCATAGCTTTTTTGAGGTAAAGTTATCCAGCTTGAAGAGGATGAAGATGGATGCATCTGGGTCGTATCAGCAAACCAACACCAACATAATGAAGGCTTCATATGTGATTGCTCTTCAGGTGGCCAAGGCAAAGAAACCCCACACGATTGGTGAAAGCCTTTTGAAACCATGTATCGTTGACAGTGTGAGGCTTGTATTAGAAGAGGAGTCATCACAGAAGATCAAACAGATCTCCTTGTCCAACAACACCATCAAGAACAGAATTGTAGAAATGTCTGAAGACATTAAGAAAAATGTGTTGTCAAAGGTAATGTCATCACCCCTTTTTTTCCCTTCAAATTGATGAATCTACGGATGTCATTAACATTGCACAACTGCTTGCTTTTTATTGCTACATAACTGACAAATGAATCGAGGAAGAGTTTCTTTTTTGCCAACCATTAGAGATGACAACAAAGGCAGTTGATATAATGGCAGTTGTTGCAAATTTCTTTGATGGGCCGGAATCAGATCGGAACAAACTGGAAGGGGTTTGCACAGATAGTGGCACTAATATGCTTGATTCATGATCAGAATTCATTACTCTTGTAAAGCAGAAGCAGCCTGATTTAAAAGGAACACATTGCATGATTCATAGAGAAGCTCTCGCCTCAAAGACAGTTCCAAAGAACCTTCATGATGCTTTGAATGTCATCATAAACATTGTTAACTATGTGAAAGGATCAACCTTGAACACTTGCCTCTTTGGCGAACTCTGTCAGGACATGGATGCTAATCACACTGCTCTTTTATTTCACACACAAGTGTGATGGCTTTTAAAAGGGAACATGTTAACGCAGATCTTTGAACTGCGGGAAGAAATAAAGTTGTTTTTTAGTTACAGCAACAAGGTGGACCTGCTGTCTGCTTTCAACAAGGAAGGGTTTGGAGCAAAATTGACTTATTTTGCTGATATTTTTGAAACTCTGAATGAACTAAATAAGAAATTACAGGAACAAAGGAACAACCTGATTGTGCACATGAACACCATCAATGCTTTCATGGTTAAACTACAACTTTGGGGAAAACAAATGAAAAAAGGAAAAACAAAATTCTTTGAGCATTTGAGTTACATACTTGGTAGGAAAGACATCAAGGACCCATTGAAGGAGGAAATCATCATTCACCTTGATCATTTGGGGGACAAATTCAAGTGGTATTTCCCTGGTATCAACACTGAAGACATTTCAATGAGTCTGACAAGGAACCCATTTATATGTCAGGTGGATGATATCCCTGAGGACATGCAAATGAGTTCTTGGAGTTCAAACATGAATCTTCTGCCAAGGATGAGTTTTGTGCACAAGATCTTGAAGAATTCTGGGTTAATATGCATGGAGCATACCCACAACTGAGCAACAATGCATTGAAAATCTTCACTCTGTTTTCCACAACCTACCTTTGTGAGTCAGGATTTTCTACTTTGCTCATAATCAAGCCCAAAGCACAAAACCGACTGGAGGTGGAATGTGACTTACATTGTGCGCGTGCAAAAACTAACCCTGATATTTATACAGTGGTACACATGAAGCAGCATCACCCTTCTCACTAATTTAATTCTGAAGTAGAACCACTCTCTATGGCTATGCTTAGTTGTTACTAACTGCTCCCTATCCACTTTACTCTGTAACTATAAGTTTATCAGTATATTTGTACATTTGAAAAATAAATTAGTAAATAGTCTCAGTGTGTTTTAACTGCTCTTTCTCTCATACACATGAAGGGGGAAATCTGGATGGTTGAACTGAGTGTAGGGGGAAATGACAGAAAAATGTTTGGGAACCACTGTACTAGACCTTGTGTCTTTTAGGATAAGAACAACCAAATTTTTGGGACTTATAAACCTAATGTTCAGTATCTATTTTTACCAGAGTTCATATTGCAATTTTTTATGTTAATGGTTTTCTCTAGTATTTTTGGTGTTAATGGTTTCTCTAGTATTTTTTACCAGAGCTCATATTGCAATTTTGACATACTAATGATTTTCTCTGGCACTATGTATTACTGGTTCCCATATTGTATTCATCCCTATGCTTAGTCAGCTTAGGAGATTTTTGTAGTCTAGCATATGTGCTGATTCATTAAGTTTATGTAATTTCTAGTGGTGTTCTTTATCTATTATTTCAACTTCATCCCATACAGGGCAGTTATCCCCTTTATCCTTTTATATGGAAATGGAGAGTGAAAACAAACTGACATTCCTGGATGTACTAATAACTCAGCCACAATGTACAATGGCCGAAGCATTGTACAAATGGCAACAAAGATAAGGACAATAGTCCGAATAATGTAAATAGTGTAAATACTACCCACTCTCAGAAATATAGACAAATACAGTGATTGCTGCCAAATCAAATTACACACACACAGTCATTCACATGCAAGCTCATCAGTGTGGCTATATATACGGTTGCTTCCAGCCGGAATCGAAATTCGACTAGTTTGGTATCAGTCGAAGAGTCTACCCCTAAACTATTGGTGTATGGCTTAGAGAGGAGAAAATTTTAATGTGTTATATGTAAGCAGTGTATACACATGCCAGCATCCAAGAGTGCTTAATTCATGACTGAAGAGTAAACATATGTATGTGTGTGTGTGTATAAATAGATGCAGAGAAACATGTAGACAAAACTGCCATTCTTTTATGTCTCATTTTTTAAAAATATTTTGTCATTTTGAACTGGAAATTGTGTTTTGCATATTCATTATAAAGAAACTATTGACAGTAATAAAATCCAAGTTCATGAAATTAGTGCGAGAAAAATCATTTAGTTAAAATGAATAATTAGTTTATTATTTGGTAATATAATGACCAAATATCTGGAAAAAAATAATTCTTAAATTGTCATTTGAAAAAATGTCACTTTTACTCATATATTCTAAATTCAGATCAAAAATTGTAAGATGCCACTATCCAACATGTATATGTAAACATATGTAAAATGTGTGCCACAATCACGATAAGCAAGAGATTGTTTTTCAAATTTTAGAAGAGCTATAGAAGGATTGACTTAGAGTATATCGTTCAACTGAAGCTATCAACAGCTTCTTCACTTAGCCTTGCTTTCTAGTGTATCTGAGAGCAAATTCTATAGTGTTCAAAGTTCATCATTGATTGAATATCAGTTATTGAATGAAAAAAGCAAAATGACTCACATTGACTAAAACAGACAGTGATTTTGTTTTTTTCAAATCAAGGAACATAGCAAACAAAATGGAGGCCCTTAGGAAACAGACAGAATATTGTATTAACAAAGCAAAATTCTTTGTCATGCATTATGAGAGCAAAGTTTATTGTTTTTCAGATTTTTTTTTAAATATCTATGAGGATTTTGTTTTTGTTGATTTTGCAATGATACCTGATAAAACTTTGGCAAAATGTTTATCTAGAACTATGATACTAAAATATCTAATTTAAATAGGTTTTTGGATAACACTTGTTCCTATTTAATGTTGCAGATTTGAAAAGAATACAAAAATTAGGATTCAAATAAAGAAAAAATAAGTTATTTTTGTAATGACCAAATAGAGAATTATATATGGCAAATTTGAGTAACATATTCCTGTTGTACACTCTATCTTCCTCTTGTCAAGTTTATGATGGGGACTTGTGTAAATTTATCCCTTGGCCATGCTACTGTGTGATATGACCTTACTTTTTCTTCCATATTTTGTGTATCTTCAAGACATTGGTGATCATGGCCCTCCACAATTTTCTATCATTTCTCACGTTCAGAAATATTTGTCTCTTTACTATTACTTCCAGTCTTTAGTTGGCTATTCATTAACAAAAACTTTTCAGTTATATTACTCACTTTTTTTTCTGGCTCATTTTCCTTCAGTATATTCTATGAGTATCAAATTCTCCAAACTCTCTTTCCTCATTATCTGCCTTAGAAATTTCAACTATAGCTTTCAGATTCTAAATAGAAGTATTCCTTTTATTTTCATTTTCTTTAAAACTTCTTTGTTGCTTGCATAGTATGTTTTTAGCATTCTCGGTATCTTTCTGTAGAACCATTTCTCTTTTACCTCAGGTCTCTTTATCTGAGAGAAAATTGTCTGGCATTCATTTTCTAAGCACTTTTTTCAATGAATTTATGTTTTTATACTTTGTTTAGCTTTTGGAAGTCCAGAAGATAGCAAAACTGTCAGGAAAACATTTCAGACAGAAATATCCTTCCGTACTTGTTTATATTTCTGAGATAAGGTAGTATTTACATTATTCAGACTATTGTCTTCATCTTTGTTGCCTTTTGTATGATGTTTTGGCCGTTGTACACTTCAGCCTTTTTCAGGTGCTAGGAATTTTGAACTGAACCTTTTATTACAATCGCTGGGGGTATACGAACTCCATTCCTTCTGTAAAGCTTCAATTAAAAGTCATGAGTTATCTCCCTCTAATCCTGCAAGTTACTTGTTCCCCACTGCTGTAGCCTAGGATTGAACTTACGACTCTAAGTCAAGTCAGGAACTAACCAACGTCTATATCCATTGGGCCATGTGTCCTTAAAGACAAGAACAATTGAATTTTTTGGGAGTTACAAACCTACTGTCTAGTAAACTTTTTTTACCAGAGTTCATATTGCAATTTTTTGATGTTAATGGTTTTCTCTAGTATTTTTTACCAGAAATTTCCTCTTAGTTACACTTAACAAAATTTATTATAAATTCTATTGCCCATGTATTCCCATAAACTATCTCATAAGTTTTTAATGGTACATATATAGGTGCTGAAAAATTCTTGTCTCAGCCAAAGGACAGCTCACCCACAAAAAAATTCTGTTTGTTTATCAAAATTTTGGGAAGTTTGTTTAGCTGATAATTTTTCAGCACTCCCTTATATTTGTTTAAATTTGACTGAAAATAATCAAGAGTAAGTTTTAAAAATGAAAGTCTATACAAAGATACCATTTTTCTTGGAAATGAGTTCACTGAGTGAAATTCTCTGATAAGAACAAAGAGGGGGATATGAAATTAAATTCATTTCTTGAATTTTAGTAATTATTTTACTTTATTTTCAGAAACTGTTTTGTTTTATTTTTAGGCTGATAAAGAGTGAATGAGTTAAAAAGATATGAACAATACTGAGCATTTTACTTATCTGTATAAAATACTTATTTTACTTATCTTTGTATTTGTATAATTTATATTTTATACAAATTTCATGAGTAAAACTTTACATGACTGGAAACTGACTGTAAATCCTGGAGATGCCTTGGAAACATTTGCAGTAAAATTCAATCAGTCTTTAATGTTGTCAAGATTACTTTTTAATCAAGAAATCAAGCCTGAAGCTAAATTGGTAGGGGTAAAAATTAAAAGTTATCTTTTCACCTTGCAAGCTAAAAATAAAAAAGCAATCTAAATTTTATATAAATTTAATTGGATCCTAAAAGTCAAATTTCCCACAAGGCTAATCTAAAATCACTGTCACCAGCTAGAAAGTTAATGTAAAAGCAAGAACAGTTGCTTTTGTTTAATTCAGGAATTGATAGGGAATGAGAATAAGTAGGAACAACAGTTTCTGTTTAAATTTTATATATTTCTCAGAATAAAATTTAAGACCTCTAGTCTGTTGCTATGGTAGCTAACATTTGGAATTATGTTTAATTGATTGATTTTTCAAAGATTGTGTAAAGAACCACAAGTAGGAAAAATGCTTGAAGATTATAAAAAAAAAACAAAAGCAGATTTGACTTAAACAACAACAACAACAACAACAGCATAGATTTCCTAAGCAATTGTATTTGAAAAGTTTAAAATTGAATTTATTTAACTGTTTTCACTTAATATTGGTAATTGTTGGAAATGGAGATAAATTTTAAAAGGAAAAGATAGATACAAGAGATTGCGTTTAGGGGAAATTTATACAATCTTTATCTGCAAATAATTTTTCAGAAAAAATAGAAATATTTCCCGAGTTTTTTTTCTTAGTAAATCTTATTTTATTTTTTTTATATATTTATTAGTGATCATCCCCTTTTTTTTCTCATGAGTTTGCAAGTATACTAAACTTTGTATATTTTACTTTTAGGATCAAAAGGGATTTTTACTGTTTTCATGGAAATACAAGGGAGAAATGCAGATTGTTTGGCATAACCAAAAAATGTCACTGTTTCATCTTTTGGTCAGATTCTGGAAAGTCGGTGAAGATGTAAGAAATTTTTCTTAATTTTTTGCCATAAATCTTTTTCCACTAATGACTTTAGAGCATCATCATTAAGATCCAATGCATGGTCATGTCTTCTTATGATGTTTTCCAGAACAAAATGTTTAAAATCCATTTCATCTAAGCCTTTCTTGCAATAATATTCTATTACAATGTCGTAGGGAGACAATAGTTATCTTCCCTTAAGGGGAACAACAGTTGTCTTCCCTTTTGAGGAACTTTTTTTTATCTGGAGTCAGTTCCCTTCCCGGGTGGAGTGGGATAGCCACGAGGACTTAACGGTATATAATTCCTTACCACACTTGCTAAAAACATTCTCGTCCATTTGGACAATTTGAGCATTCTTCTTGTTTGGGACTTAAACATTCGTAATGTATTGTTACTTGTTTCTATTTTATTAAATGCCTATTTGTTATTGCCATGAACTTGTCCTTTTTTACTACACGGGCTATGGCAGCGTGTTAATATTTGTCGTTTAAAAGTTTATATTAGTTTTGCGTAACTGGTAATATCGACAGTTCGCAACCCACTGCTAATAATGTTATTGGGAGATGTACCAAAATGTTAATATTTTTTTAAATATAAATGAAGGATTTATTTGAATTGATTTATAAACAATAAATTTTCTCTAAAAGACCAAAATTAATAAATATTATTAATATGAATTTTCTATGTCACTGACATTAACTGAACCTGAACCAACTATTATTTTCTTTTTGGAATCTTGTTCTGAGATAAAAAAAAAAAAAAAAAAGAAATTATTCACTGTAATAAGGTTGCTAAATAAACCAGTTAAATCCTGATGGCAACATCAGTGACACAAAAAATAATTTCAATCATCTGAACAAATGTGAAAGTAATCCTTATTATGATGGTAATAGTAAATATTTGGCATTCATTGACTGAGCAGCCAGTATTGCTTTTAGGGGAAATTTATAAAATCCTTATCTTCAAATAATTTTTTATAAAAAATAGGTTTTTCAAATCCAATTGTTGTTTTTGCTCTTTGCAGTATTGATGGGGGTGTTAAACTCACTCTCACTTTGTCTCCAGGTTCCTTCAGACCATCTAGCTGACTCTACTCTTTAACACATTGCTGGTTTGTTGCAGGTTCTGTGAGTTTGGCTGCACTCTTTTTAGCTAATGTTTGTCTGCTTCTTTCATGACCATTCACTCTTCTGTCACATTGTGTTTTTGATCTTAGAGAGTGAGAAGATCACGGATGAAGTTAACTGAAGTGAATAACAAGTCAATGGCTGAAAGCTACACAAAAAAAATTCTTTGAAATAAAGAATTAATTTGGATTAAAAGTTGTTATACCTTGTTTTTTGATGGTTATAATATAAAATTTTCCTTTGTCACTTGCTAGGATGATTGTCAGAAATATTCTGAAGAATGACTCCAATGGATTTTTCAATCTCACTTGAGTTCACTATTTAAACATCTAGACTAGTTCATTTATCACTGAGGGTGTTATTTACTTCATAACAGTCTTTTTTTTCTTAGTAAATCTTATTTTATTTATTTTATATATTTATTAGTGATCATCCCCTTCTTTTTCTGATGAGTTTACCAATATACTAAACTTTGTATATTTTACTTTTAGGATCAACCTTCAGTTTTAGTGTTCGTTTCTTCTTTCTGAAAATCATATTTGTACATTCAACAAATTTTGGGGGAGTAAGCACATCAAAAACATCATATGGTACTTTCATAGCTTCTTTCATTCTTTCGGGCTTTTCTTTGGTAAACCTTGCTTTTAGTGGATTATAATGTCTTTTATGTTCCCATTTTTTCCTTTCGCCTTTTATATCATCTTTTCAATTTTTGACATTATTATGCCATCCTTGCACATTTCTTTTTCATCTTTGCATACTCTGAAATACACATTTTTGCCAGTTTTGAAAAGTTTAGTGTAATACATGCTTATTCTTTTTTTACTTGGTAACAAGCAGTCGAACACTGATTTCATTTTTCTTGTGAACATTAATTCTGCCAGCAACATGCTTCAGGGTGTTTGTACTGCTTCTTCATTCACTTTTTCATGACTGACTGATTTTTTTCAAAGCTTTCTTAAAAGTACTCACAAACCATTCAGCTTATCTGTTTAACCTTAGGTGGTATGTTGGGGTAGTAATAGTAATCCAGAACATTTTACAAAAATCTTTGAATTCATGAGCAGTGAATTGTGGACTGTTATCTGAGACTGTAGTATCTGGAATGCCATACCATGCAAACATTTTGTGAAAAAAATTAACTGTCACTGAAGAAATTGTTTTTTTGCACTAACAAATTTCAGGTCACTTGGTAAAAATATCCAGTACCACCAGATAATGTGATCCATTTATTGGACCTGCAAAATCTATGTGCACTCTTGACCATGGAGTGTCTGTTTTTGGCCAAGATTGTATTTTCCTAATAGGTGATCATATGCTGCACTTGTAAAATCTATGATGCAAATACAATTAATTTACTAAAACTTTTGGTTGTTCATTTTGAATGATTTGATAAAATAAACAATGATTAAACCAACTGGTTTGATTTGATATTCAAACATTTTTCATCTGAAGAAGGACAGAGTGGCTTAAATGATGGCTTAAACATCATGAATATGACAATAAAGATGAGGACATCAATTCAATAATGTAAATCATAACAATACTTCATCTCAGAAATATAGACAGATCCTGAAGAAGTCCAGAGCTTACATGCTGAAACATTGTGAACATGACAATGAAGATAACTAATGTAAATGGTGTAAATATGATCATTAATTTTAATATTTATTTTAATGTGACTGTTTTGAGCAAATATGCAACAAAGCAGTGGTTTTCAACTTCTTTTTATTTTACTCAGACTTTTCATTAAATTTATATATGTCCTTCATTTCTTTCAAGATTATCTGAGCTGAAAGGTACAAAATAATTGTAGTTTGTAGAATCATTAGAGACACATTAGAGACCAAAAATCAGCTGTCAGCTTCTGGTCTTCTAGATATTTCAGTGCACCTATAAACTGTTGTATCATATGCATAGATACGTATTAGAGAGCTGATTATGTTCTTAGCTGATCATTAATATAGCACAAAAAGGGTAGAACTGATAGGGAGAGCCTTGGACAATGTCTGCTGTAGTTGTTAGCATGCCACTGTCAAACACCGTTCATCATGGTTTCATTCCAAAATAGATGCTGTCAAATATATTCATAGAAAATATAAATCATCATCATCATCATCATCATTTGACATCCATTTCCATGTTAGCATGGGTTGGAAGGGTGAGGTTGTTGAAAGGATCAGGTTGTTCACAACAGTTTTTAAAAACCGGAACAACAGTAGTCAGGAAAGCAGGAGGTAGTGTGGCATTTATTGTACAGTTTGTAGTTTAGTAGATTCAGATTTAGTAGTGCTGTTTTAATTTAGTTGACTCTTAGTGATTCAAGTGAGAAAAAAGATAAAAAGAGTGCATATTATCCTCCAAATAGCCTATGGGTCAATCATGCTAAAAACACCTCTAGAGTCAGTGTATATGATTAAATGTAAAATAAATGACAAACCCTCATAGATTTCTAGTACCGATACTGGATGTAATTTTTGTCTGAAACATTATCACTAATGTCCATTGATTAAGTAAGTTTACCAGCCCTATATAAGGAGGAAGAAAGCAAAATCAGGACCCTCCCTGCACAAATTTGGAGAACCCTATTAGGGTCATCTTAATGTTCAGAAATGTGTCTTTTGCTCCTGCCAAGTAGCCCCATATTTTTAAGTTTCCACCAGTAATTACTCCAGTGGGGTGGGGGAAGATTTCTTGGGCTCTCTATTAATACAAAATCAATTGAAGTACATTCAAACAAAAGCCTGAAGAGCTGCACTATTTGTGCCATATTAATTTGCCTTTCATACATTTGTTGCTTGCTTTATATTATTTTTTTGCACTTTTTTCTTTTTCTTGTGATTGCAAATTTTGTCACTACTGTTTGTCAAGCAGTTCTGTCACTTATTTTATATTTAATCATATACATTGATAGAGTATTTTATTTAAGGACACCTTACCATCACTCCTTCTATTCCTAATGGCTGAGAACAGACATAGGCTTCATATTCAGTTGAGATTCCTCTGAGTGTGTCAAGTGGACTTTCGGATCATTCCTCATTCCATGACGTTTTTGGACCTTGGAGACCATTATATCAGAAACTAGCAGAGGGAGTCACAAAAATCATCTCAGTGGGTGGCTTGGCTTGTTGATGACTGAGTAGTGCTTTCTTTTGGTCTTGGCCAAGATTCTGTTAGCAATCAAGCCCTGGAGACTTGTCACTGCTGACATTCTTCAGTCTCAAGTAGACTTCACCCTCTGTGATTTCACACTCCTAAATCGCTGGCTCAGTTGGGGAAAGCTGAGAAAAGTCAGCCAAATAACTGTGAAACTCTTTGTCACAGAGATCAGGCTCCTTGGTAAATCAGCTTTCAAAATGTTGCTGAAACACATCACACATGTCATTGGTCAACCTCAGAGTACACCCACTCAAGAATGTATCAATTGCCACCTTGATTGATTCTTTCAAGTGTGTCTCATGGATTGCAGCCACATCTCCACCAAAAGACAAGAGATCATGAAGCAGGAAAGCTGCCTTACTCCAATCTCACAAGCCTTTCACATTCAAGTTGGCTAGCTAGATATGTATTTTCTAAGCATGGTCTCCTTATTTACATACTTCAGCTGGAACCTAAGCTTGATCATACCCACAAAATGGAGACAGGTCTGTCAATCAAACTCAAGAGACAAAGAAGATTAGCTCCCTTCCAGACACCTAGCTGCAAACTGGAAAACGTTTTGCAATTAATCATGCCTCCCATGACATTTTTGTATCATTCAAGTATCTTCAATGTTGCTGTAGCATGTCTCAAAAATGGATACATCATCAGCATACACAGAAGCTCTGCTTCAACAAAACCATGTTTACAAATTGCACAACATGTCTCTCAGTTGGTGAAGGAGGGGCTCCAATGTCAAAGTTTGGGCCAAATTGATCAGCACTGCCTGCTTGTCATCGTCTTCACCTTCTAGGATTGTAAGGATCAAACACAGCTTGAATTTTTGCTTACCTGGTAATTGATTCAGAATGTGCTAACATCTGAACATCTCATGTCCATTGATCTTGCATACTCATGTGATAATGTGTTGCTCCTGTATTCTGAGGTGAAACTGATGGTGTTTCACATGTTGCTAGCTGTAGCAAGAATGATGATTTAGATATCATGAATGGAGAGAATCTTGCAATATGAACACTACTCTTCTCAGGATCTGATTGAGTAGTTTGGGCATCAGATCAAAATGAAGGTCAGATCTGATAGAATGTGTTTGATATCAATAGAACTTTAGTGAAAGGTGAGTAAATGTAGTGAGCTTGGTTTTTGTGAATGGGGTTAGTCTTAATTTTCTTTTTCAAGTCCCCTTTGTTACAACAGGGTTTGTGTGGAACCTCCTCTGGCTAAGAAGACTTCCTTTGTTTACCAGATTAATGTAAGTAATATTTCTAGCTTTTACCCAGCATTTTCCTTTGTTATATTCCATGTTGAGATTTCCAACCTCCCCAATTTTCTTTTAGCCTCCTTTATATCTTGACCTTGTCAGTCATTAATTTTCCAGTTCTTTTGTTTATTTCTATCTATTAGTGAGTGTACTTCTTGATTGTGACTATTAGCAGAATGCATTGGCCACTCTTAGTTTGTGTTGGGTGTACCAGTCTTACTAACATTTGTTATTTTTAGTTTGAATGTTTTGTTATATTTGTTTTTGAGTTTGTCCCCTTCCTAACTCATTTTCATATTTTTATGTCATGGATTTTTTCTTTTTAGATCCCCTGTGAAGATGTGGTATTATATTCTGATGAGCTAATTGTAGTGAGTGAATAAGTTATAAAGCTGATTGAATTAGGTCAAGGATAGAAAGTATTGACCAGTCTCACCCCACACCACTTTGACCTTTTGCCACAATTATTGTTTTTTTTTTTTCTCATTGGGATTGAAACCAACACCACAAGTTCATGTTTGATAACCAATGTTAAGCAGCATTTAGCCTGGTCAGTACTTGGATAAGGGACCACTTTAGAAACAAGGTATTGTAAGCAACATCCTATAATCAGAAATATGTTTTAGCCATAAATAACTCATAACAAATCAAGCAATCAATGTATTCTGAAAGTTATATTTCTAGGAATAATGTAATTAAACACTCAGATTATAGAAAACTCAATCATTTTTATACATAAACAGCCATATTTTTTGTTGAGGCGGGACCCATATTGATCTTACACAATACAAGGTTGGTCCTGTCTGATAGAGGATTTGTATTATGGTTTGAGGCAAGGTTTTATTAGGTGAGATGGACTTTCTGATGCACAACTCAGATACTCATGGTAGTTCAAGGCTTGAGACACAATTCTAGCTTTATATATATATATATATATTATATATATATATATATATATATAATCATCTGCAGACAGATCTGTTTCGCTGTATCACAGTACATCAGTACCGTTAGACAGCCAATTGCCTTTTACTCAGGATTGAAACCCAACCGAATCAGTCAGCAATTCTACCTCTGAGCTACAGGGCACTCGGTAGAACGAGGCAGACTTTTTAACGTGTATATTATCATTATACACGCCCAATAGCTGAGAGTGTTCTAATTCATTGCTGAATGAACGATGTGTACATGCCAGAGTAACTACTGTTTTTCAAAGTCTACCATTCTTCCAGAGGGCTCAATCAGAGTGTGAGAGTGTATTTGTCAGATAAAAGTTCTATTGCACAACATCTAAAAACACATTCTTGTCCACCTTCACTGTACAAGAAAATACTTGTTGACAATATAGTTCACCACAAAAATAATAAAAAAAACTTCAAATTCTTGAGGCACTCTATATCAAAATCAATCAACAAACACTCTTCAAAATTTATTATGAATATCGAAACAACATAATAAAATGCATATAACATTTAATGCCATTATACATTTCTACTAATTTTTGGTCAGCTTCCTTATTGAAACCCTTGTTTTGCAAAAGTTTCAATATAAGGAATATATAAGTGTTTCATCACTACAATGGATAAATTTAAAAATAATTACAGAGTGTATTTGCAGATTTTATGGCAGCAGCAATAAGTTTGTCTTTGCAAATTACCCTTGAAGATAAACTTGGAAATGATCAAAAAAGTACTTGGGTTAACAAAAACTATGTTGTCTTCCTTGATAAATTTTGTCTTAATATCAAGAAATTGCTCAGACAAATGAATAGTATCAGTATAAAAATTGACATAATATGTCTATATTATTCCATGAAACATGTTTGAATGTAGATATATGCTGCCTATATATATATATATGATGACATCCTTGGCACTGTGTATATAAATATGTGCAGCATAATTTCACATTACCTTGATAAAATCCTTCAGATGATGAAACACATTGGGTCAGTACAGGTTCCTCTTGTCTCTTTTTTATTTCTCTCTTATACAGATACACTTTATCTAAGAATATTTACATACACATATGTTGGCCACTGATTCTTATAAAAAGTTAATCTGCCTGTTTTACATCTTTTTAGGTGATATATCACCCTACTCACCAGCAGGACAGCTAGTGGGGATGCTGGTTTAGATGCCAACCACCCATCTAGGTAGCAGGTAGTATTGGGTTACATGTTACCAGCAACAGACTAGACCTATAACAGATAGAGGTAATTTATTACAACTAGTATTTTTAATAGTTTTTTTCAAGGTCATCTACTTTTAGGTGCCTAGAAGAAGTGGGATGCAGTCATAAAAATTAGTGGTTGGAAGTTTTTTCAATTTTTAATAAATGAGGTTTTTGATAAAAGTGGGATTGGAAAAACAGTTAAAGTTTTTGAAAGTGAAAACTTTGAAAGCAGAGAAAAGAACTGAATAAATTTGAGAAAATCAAACATTTCTTCCCAGGAAATAAATGTCCTCACTTTTATCAGGCACTTAACATTAATAACAACTGAGCTCTGAGTTAAGGTTTGAAGTATTGTTCTAAATCAAGTTGTAATAGAAATGAAAAAGAAAAATGGTTTAATTCTGACAATTTTTAATGTCTTTTTCCAACATAATTTCTTGGTCTCATGTAAATCAAGCAAATTAAGAAATAAACTTTGAATATGAATGACAAAATGGAAACGGCAAAAAAAAAAAAAAAAGAATTAATGAGTAAATAACTAAAAAAAAAAGATTAGAATGTTTTCTTCACTCCCCACCCCAAGACTGTAATTGAGAAATAATTCAACATTTTTCTTCCATTTCTTGAACTAAGATAATTCTTCATTATCATGTTGATCAAACCGATTCCTTGTTGTGTCACCAATGTCTAAAGTATGACTCACAATTTTCTCAGACATTTTCCTTGGGGAACAAATATTCAATTGCTAGTTGCGATCTATCTGTAACTCTTCACAATTCAACACATTGTTTTTACTCTCATGAGAATCTTATGCCAACAAATTGGATGACTCATATTTTTCTATCTAACTATTGATCTCTCAATCTATCATTCAGATATATCAATTTATCAACCTATTTATTGTGAAGATCAATATATATCTGTCACACAGCTCAATCTATTAACTGAATTATTCTGCTGAATTATCTGTTTACAATATGAAGTAAAATGTCTGTCATTAGTATTATGAGCATCACGTTTTCCTCTTTATTTATTTATCGAGTCTCACTATATCTATTTCCATGTTAATAAAGCAATGAATCAAATACACATGGCTGAACATATCTTTACGTTTATCTCCTTAAGTGTATCTAATTTTGTCTACTCATATATATATATATATATATATATATATATATATAGATATATATATTTACATATATAATAAAAATGAATATATTTCTTTTCTACAATACATTTCACTTGTGTAAAAGTCTATTTAGTTATAACTCACTCTTCTTAATGTATATTCTTTCATGGTGAAATACCAGTTCTCATCTGATCACTGAAATTGAGCAATATCAGGCCTGGTCAGTACCTAGGTGACAGCTTGGGAATACCAGGTTCTATTAGCTTGGATGTGTGAGTGGTGTAATGGATAACAGCATGGGATGAGAGATTGGAGAGCAAAGTTTGAATTCTAGTCAGGTTCATGATATTCACTTATGGACAAATACGCTTGGAAAAGACATGAATCTACTACCTCTCTCCCCATCTATGAGTTAAATACTAGAAATCATATCAGACAATCATTATAATCTAAAAATAAATCTTGCAATCTAAAAGTATTTGCTGGCTTTAAATAACTTAAAAAGATTGATGACATGTTAATAACAAATCAATATGTGTGTGTGTATATATATTTATTGTTTAATACTTAGTTTTTGGTCATAATAGAGTTAGACCAGTACACATTTGTATTAAAAAGTGTTTGAACGTTCAAATAAAACCCCGTTACAAGAGTGTTCTTAAAAAGAAAAACAGTAAATGGTTAAGTAAGTTATTAGAAATCATATGAAGATACCACTCATGGTAGAAATCTGGGTAGTGACATAACTCGTTTAGTTTAGTTTTTTATTTAATTTTTCTAGTATTCTAACATGTTTCCTTTTTGCTAGAGATAAAGTGTGTAAAAAATTTTCATAATGATTTTACAAAATTACATTTACTGTTAGGTAGTATAATATTTCCATTGTATAGATTGCAGTATTTTTTTTAGTAATATTGTGTTTTTGGTTTAGTTCTAACATACCATTGTGGTAGTTGAGATGGTACTCGGTAGTTATTAATTTTGTTGTAGTCATTGTATTTTGTAGAATATTCTTGTATATTTGAATTTTAGTTTCAGCATAAATTATCTTTTCTTCAGCTATTCTTAGTTGTCATTCCTCAAGGTTTTTCCAGAATGTCCTGGTATTTAGTTCCTTACTTGCTACCAGGTCATGTAATTTAATTAATGTATATTTGGCAGCAACTTTTCATTTAAGTATGTTTCATTGAAAAGTATTGTCAGCTGTTATTAGAATACAGGAAAAATTATAGATAAAGTTAATAAAATCTTCCTTGTCATATGTTAGAACTAAACATAAAATAAAATATTACTAAAAATCCTGCAATGTATGCAATGGAAAAATTTTTCTGCTTAATGGTAGATGTAACATGGTAAAATCATTTCAGAACATTCTTATATTCCTTATCTCCAGTAAAAAGAAAAATGTTAGAATGCAGGAAAAGTTAAACAAAAAAATTAATAAAATCTTCCTTGTTGGTCATTTTCAATGAAACATGCTAAAAATAAAGTTGCTGCTTATATATATATATATATATATATATATATATATATATATATATATATAGTATTTACATTTTCACACCCTGATTGAGCACTCTGGAAGAGTGGGAGGCTTTGAAAACAGTAGCTACTCTGGCATATACGCATCGCTCATTCAATAATGAATTAGAGCACTCTAGCTATTGGGCGTGTGTAATGGTATACTTGCTAAAAGGTCTGCCTTCTTCTACCGGACGCATGTGGCCTAGAGGTAGAATTGCCGACTGATGCCGATTTGGTTGGGTTTCAATCCTGGATTAGGAAGCGATCAGTGTCTAACCGTACTGATGAGCTGTGATACAGCAAAACAGATCTGTCTGCAGATGACTATAGTATATATATATAAGCAGCAACCTTTATTTTAAGTATGTTTCATTGAAAATGACCAACAAGAAAGATTTTTATTAATTTTTTATTCAACTTATCGATGCTCTTTGTTGGGATATATATATATATATATATATATATATATATATCCAAATGAATAAGGAAGAAGAAAATATTTGCAATGTTCAAAACATTAATTTAAACAGTGCTCAATATAAAAATAGAGCAATGAATATTATTACCATCATTATTAATTACCTCATGAGATATTGTTCTTTCAATGTCAAAACAAAATGTACAGTTTTGTAGTAGATTGTAGTTTGTACATATTCTAAAGTGTAATTTATAATATATATATATATATATAATATGTGTCTATGCATAAAACTTAATTGACAAAATATCAATATATTTCTAAGTACACATTTAAAACACTGTTTTTTATATATATATATATATATATATATATATATATATATATGTATATGTGTTAATATTTATGTGTGGGTATGCAGTAAAAAGGCAAAAAACAGTCAGGAATATTCTTGTATCAATATGTTGATCTATTTCTGTTCAGAATTTATTTGTTTAGAACCATCTAATTTCATCAATATGTACTGTTTTTAACTCATTTATTTGAAAATTGAAGCTCTAAAATTTCAATAGGGCTTCATCATCATTTCTTTTTTGTGCTGGAATGGGAGGCAGTTTTCTTTTGGTGCAAGTTGTTTTTTTATCATAATTTTCCCAAATAACAAACACTAAGTAAACATCTTACTTTGAATATACATAATACATCTCAGTTCTAAGTTCTCTAATAGGTATTCACACACATTTTTAAAGATTGAATACGCAGTCTGCTGGAAACATGAAAGCTGTGATGACATCAATTGTTAGAATTTGGATCCTTCTTCAATCAGCAAGATATTGACAGTTATTCATGTTTTTCATCTTGACTTGTTTGCTAAACTGTCCTCTTTGGAGATAGTAAATAAAGTTCCTGGAACTTTTTATTTTATGTCAGCTGTTTATATCAACAAGTTCATGGATTGTACTTTTGGCTAACTGCCAACATCACAACCAGAATCACTTTCTAGCTATGAATAATTGTTAATTATTTCTTTTTAGACCTTTAGTTTGTGAACCAAGAATGCAAAGCTGTCCTCAGTTCTTTGATTGGATAAATGTATATTCATAGGAACAGGAATTTTATGAGAATTTTCTAATATGGCCGTTGGTATTAAATTGATTTTGAAAAAAAGATAGGATCAAATAGAAACGAGTTCTCCAGACAAAGTCAACAAGTTTTCTCTTTGGAATAGTATCTTTAAACCAAAGGAATGAATGTGGAAATTTACCTGTTGATTTAGTTCTTTATTAGCTGTTTAAGTAATCTGTGATGTCAAGTGTTGGATTAAGGAAATCAATACATCAAATGTTTGATTTATTCTAATAACTGCACAGTAAATTTTAGTAAGATAAAATAAAAGAAAAAAAATCATAATTTAACTTTCAGTGCTGATTCTATTTGAACCAAGTTAATCAAACAATTATTGAAATTAAAATATTTGAGAAATATGATAAAGAATACAGATGTCTATTTGAATAACAAAATATGCATTCCAAAAGATAAGCGATGTATTAAGTAAGAGGAAAATTTTGTTAGAAACAGACAAATGTGTGATAAACAGTATGTAATATTATGTAGAGTCAGTGGCCATGATTAAATTTAAATAAATGGAAATACTTCCCAACAAAGAGTATTGATAAAGTTTGCAATAATCAACAGGGGTATGAAAAGAACAGGGCAAAAAATAATATAAGGCAAGTAAACAATATATGTAAGGCAAATTAACAGTAATAAAGCAAAGCAATTGTAATATGGTAAAAGTTCACAAACTAAGACATGACAAACCAAGAACTAGTCTATTTTATTGGCAAGAAAAAAATCCCAGCTTGCATTTGTGTGCTTATAGCTCTAAATTTGGGAGGGAAGAGTCTTTTTCAGGCGTTCCATATTAGATTAAAATAAACAAGTATTTATCCTTTATATATGATAGTGAATGTAGATAATTTTCTTCCAGTTGAAGTGTAGATTTGAGGTAATGGAGATGTTCTACAGAAGGATGCTAAGGATGCCATTTGGAGAGCATGGAAGCAACAAGAAGGAAGTAAAATAAAAAGGACACTTATACTTAGACTCAAAAATGGGGCACTTAATGAGAAAGACACCTTGGAAAATATGACATCCACAAGACATACCAAGTGGGGCAGAAGAGGACAATATATAAACGACCAATGAAGTCTGTAAGAATAGATGGAAAAACAGGGATCAGGAGGGATAATAATAAAAACAAAGAGCTACAAAGTATAGCAAGTTGTGGAAGGCCATTATCACCCACATTTTGAAAAGAGATGACACCCAAAAGAAGAAAAAAATAGATAAGCAACGTTTTAGAATACTTAGGAGTTAGCACTGGTACGGTTCATTTTCCGGAGGAACAAACTGGATTTTTCTAATAGTAGGGTGAAAAATGTTGAATAAGCAATACATTTAGGAAGTTTTTGAGCATGTGAGCAACAAAAAAAATTAAAGAAACTTGGAAACAAAAAACAATATTTTTATTTTGAATCAGAAAGAGTTGAAATTTCTGGGACAAATAAAGAAAGAAAAGAGCTCGGAGAATTTAATATTCAAATGATAAATTGCAGGAAAGAGATAAAACAGGAAATGATCTACTTAACAAATTTAAATAAATTGATGGCTTAATGAGGGATGGACATTATGACAAAGTGACAAATGTTGTTCAGATAACTGATTCCCAGAGTGTCCCAACCCCCACCCAGGAAATTTTAAAAAGTGGGCTTGGAGGTGCAGATTAAAAAGAGAAGAAATTCATGCCTGAAACTGAATTGAAGCTTAGAAGTTCAATTTGACAATCTGACAGACATCAGGTGCAGCACAGTCATTAGTCAGCATTTATATTTTCTACTACATTTTGCTTTTGTAAATAAAATGTATTTCCTATTATATGAAATTTATACCTCTGCTTATGTTGGACTGAAATTCTTTTGACACAAAAATGAACAACAAAGACAGAGAAACGCTGGTTTAGATCTATGATGTGCAAGAAGTAGTGGAGAGCCATCATCGTCCACATCTTGAGGCTATACAGCACATAAAAAATGAAGATGGTATATCAGACTTTCTATTAATAGTTAATACTGTAATATAATGGCATTGGGCTCAGTATAATTTATGGTAGTTTATAATCTCTGGGTAAACTACAGCCTAAAAGATCTTGTATTAAAACTAGTATTTATTTATTTATTATGCCATTTTATAGGGTAAAAAAATCATATATGCCATCAAATGTAGAGCTTAAGCAAGTTCAAGCACTTAATCTAAATGTTGTGCATTGAAAATCACAATAAAAATGGATAATTTGTAGTCAGACATTAAGGTAAGCATTACCAGCAAACTAAAGAATATTATATGCAAATTTTTATATTCAACTATGCAATTAAGAAATGGATATTTCATAATAATGATTCATAAATTAAAAATATTGTGTAATATAAACTATTTTGATCTATGAAAGAAATTCTAATATCTTGTGGTATTTAAATCGGCATTTGGATTCTCTTTGAGAACATTTCCTTACTGGCCTTATTTCGCGACAGGAAAAAAAAGAAATCACCTCAAGACCTTCATCACAGAATCAAATGGTAGAATAAACTTCAATCTAACCTAAATTAACTAATTTGTTCATTCATCTATCCATTTTTATATATAAAAATAATAATGCATTAATATTTGTATGAAAGAAAGTCTTGATATGTAGATGCAGGTACATCAATAAGACTACAGACTGAAAATTTAAAAAAAAGCATTTCTTTTATGCAACAAATTGTTTTTTAACAGCCTTTCTTGTCAATTCACTTAAATGTTAATAACACATTATACATGATACAGTTAACATTCCAGATTAGAACTCAAGCGAACAACTTTGTCTCAGCCTCTGGTTTTATTAATTTCTCTTATATTTATAAAGGAAAACTCAACGCATCATTTAAATTGGTTAAAAATTATAATTAATTTCAATGAGCTTAATTAGCTTATTTCATCAGACCACACAATATTCCTTCCATTTGATACAAAAAAATTTGCAGGAATAAGCATTTTCTTTAACTGAAGAGAAGGATAAAAATATAAAAATAAAAATAAGAAGAAGAAAAAGAGAAAAAGAGAAAGGGTCAGTACTTAGGCATTGGCGTCAGATCAGCTGGGAGTGTTCAGAGGGAATATTATGTGGTCTGATGAAATGAGCTAATTAATCTCATTGAAATGAATTATAATTTATAACCAATTTAAATGACGTGTTGAGTTTTCCTTTATAAAAATCATATTGCTCTGGATAATATCCATTGAGCTCTCTATATAGATATAACACTTAATATTTTATATTAAGTTAATCTTGTTGGCTTATCCTCACCGTTTACAGTCTGGACATCAATACCTATATATATATATATATATAATCATCGGTTGGATAGTTGCTGGTTATTCATAAGTCTTCTCCACTCTTCTCTCTCTAAAATAGCCAATTTGAGCTTATCCAACATTTCAACATGACTGTTCATGAGAAGGATAGTGGTGAAAGTTGTTGATAACTGCCCTTGTCTTTGTTGGCCATGCTTTGGGTTCAAAAACTTCATGGTCAAGGCTTGTTCTTTGCTTCAAAACAGATGGCTGGCAGTACGCATTTTTTCTTGTGTTGAGTCACCTTTCGAAGTTTGCTTTGCAGGTCCTCATTACAACTTAGCATGTCACAAAAGTTTGACATAGGTACTGTTTATATTATTCTCTATAGATTTTATCATCATCCAATGTCTCTGAGCCATAGATGAGAATGCTTTTAACCATAACTCTAAAGAATTGTACTAATAGTGATATTTTCATGTTGGTTGTTGGTTGTTTTGTTTTTATGGCATATCAACCTCAGCGGGTCATTTATTGCCAACTAAATTTTATTCATTTATTGCTGAGAATACCTTTTTTTTTCTTTCAACAATTTATTGTTATTTTTATATAAGTTTTTGTGTCTAACAATACTTTTTTCTTTTGGAGTATTCATTGGGATTTGTTTTTAAGGGCAGAGTCCTTAAGTCCTACCCTTGTTATTTAACCCATAACTGAAGGGAAGGGATGAATTAATACCTTTCCCAAGGGTACCAGTACTTAAGTGAATGCAGGGTATTTAACTGGAATTCGAACTCGGCTCACCAATTTCTCTTTCCGAGCCGATATTCCCAAGTGGTCACCCATCTAAGTACTGACCAGGCTCAATTTTGCTTAACTTCAGTGATTGAGCAAGAACCAGTGTATTCAACGTGATAGGCTGTCAGCCTTTCATGTTGGAGTTCCAGATTTTATCTAGTTTCTTGATTGCAGTCCAAATTTTTGCTTTTCTCATTTGCATGTCTTTTGCAGAGCTATTTATCCAGGAGCCAAGATAGAGAGTGTCTTCTGAACATTTCACAGTCTTGCTACCAGTTGTAGCTCTTGCTGTTGGTTATATGAAATGAATTTGGTTTTGGATTCATTAATGTTCAGTCTGATATTTACTGCAGCTTCAGTTACAAGTGAGAGCAGTTTCTGAGCAACATCAATAATATCCAATAACTGTTATGTTGCATGTCCCGAAATATTGTGAAATAAATACAAACAACGTAATAGTATAAAGTAGGTGTATTACCAGGAAGAGAAGTATTTACAAAAGATGCAGTTTAGTAGAATACAGAACAAGGGTTTAGTAGAACGTATTGTCGGAGAGATGTAAGAGACTGACAAATAGAACACTTCCGGTCCAATACCAGAAATACCTGACTGACTTTTGAGGTCCTCCTCGCTACTTTATGTAGTGCTTAGAACAGTCCATTACTGTAGTAAAAAGGTGGAATGCCCCAACAATAACAAAGCTATGTCATCCGTGTAGTCTGTGTCTGTAAGAAAGTAAGTTGGAGGTTTTCTCCTCCGTCTGGGGTTTAGTGTTATGCCAAGATTTTCATTTTCCCTGGTTGCTGTTCAGATGGTGTAGACCAATGTGTCGATGAAGAGGTAGGGAGCTAGCATATCACTTTGTAATACTCTTGTGTAATTTTTAAAGAAATCTGGATTGCTTTTACAGTTAATACTGTGGTGTACGTTTCTTCATACATAACTGCGATTGCTTTAAAAATTGCACATAGCACAATGTTTGTTTGCCTCAAAATTTGTAAAAGAATGTGTCTCTTGATGAAGTCAAATGTCTTGCCAAAGTCAGTGAAAGTTAATACGACTGGTAAGTTGTATTTTTTAACAAAATTTAACCAACTGTTGGTATACCCTCTCTGAAACCATTCTGGTTCATTCATATATATATATATGAATGAATATATATACATATATATATATATATATATATATATGGTACTAAAAATGATGGAGTGCACTCATTTATAGAAATGTTTTTACTTCATCACTTCTCCAGAAAGCATGAACACACATATGTATGAACAGATGCTTTTTGGATTTTAATTATTATTTTAGATATTAGCATTGCTAAAGTTAACATTGTTAAACTAAAGTCAAATTTAGTTAGGTTTATACCAAAACTTAAAAAAGATAGTGAATAAAAATCATGGGGGGGGGGGGGAATATATAAAATACTCTGTTGAAGGGGATACCACTAGGTTTGTTAAAAATATATATAAGATACACACACACACACACACACACACATATATATATATATATACATAAAATACACATACATAATACATTTATAATACATGAATAATATTGGGGTTCCTGTAGTGTCATAGCATGCATGGACAGCTGTCCCTGCATGAACCTTCGGTAGGCAACCCTGAGGCCATATTATGTTGCAGGCTGCGCCAGTCTCCATCCTTCACATGCTGCAAACAGTGACTGACTGATTCTACTCTAGACCTCTCTCTCTAACTAAATCAGTATGAATACAAGCAAACAAAATAGCAAAACTAAACCAGCTAGTCAGAAAACACCCAAACCTGATTGCGTCTCCTTCACAAACATACGAGGTATCCGCACTAACATTTACAGTGTAGAATCTTTCCTTTAAACTAACTTACCTGATATCTTAGCCCTATGTGAAACTATCCTTAACCCTTCTATCCTCTCTTCTGAAGTTTTCGTTCCCGGTTACATTCCCCTCTTCAGGAAGGACCCCAATGTCCATATGCATGGGATTGGTGTTTATGTCAGCGAACACCTCCCTCTAGCTAGGGTGACATCTCTTGAATCCCTGGATCATTCTTTCATGTGCTTCCGTCTCTGAAGCTCAGTTAGCTATCTCTTCTTTCTCTACTGCTCCCCATCCTCCTTTGACTGTTCGGTACTTGATAGCATCTCTAACAATATCGACAAGACCATTTCTTCTCATCCATCTGCCTATATATTTGTGTTTGATGACTTTAATGCCCACCACACCAAGTGGCTGGAAAACTCTGTCACCGAGCTTGCTGGTGTCCATACCATGTATTTTTCAATCACCCAAGCTCTTACACAAGTGGTGGACTTTGCCATGCATTTCTCCAATAACCCTAATGGAAGGGACTCACTACTAGACCTCTGCTTCATTTCCATCCCAGACTCTTGCACAACTAGGCAGCTCTGCCCTTTCAGAAACTCTGACCACGCTGTAGTTTTTGTCAACATCTCATTCCACTCCCACTCTACCCAAGAAATCCAGATCAGCAGAATATCCTACTGCTATCAAAGATCAGACTGGGATTCATTCCGAGACTTCCTGTGTGACGCCCCTTGAAACAACATTTTTAGTTTTCTTGTTGAAGACTGTGCATCCGAGGTCTCCTCCTGGGTTAAGGCTGGCATCGATGCTTTCATCCCTGCCAGGAAATTTCAGCTTAAATTCCATTTGTCTCCCTGGTTCTCACCCGCTTACTCGTTCTTCATTGCCCACCGGAATCATTTCTTCTGGCTCTATCGAAGCTACGTGTTGGACTAAAACAGGTGTCTTTTTGCCTCTGCTCGTAATAAGTGTAAAAAGATACTTAACAAAACTAAGATGTTGTTTGCTGCCAGAATGTAGCAATGCATAAGTTTGGTGCCAAAGACTACTGGCGACTCTGTAAAAGCGTGCTTAACAAGAGTAAGACCTCAATACCCACCCCCAATCAATGAATTTGAGGTCCTCACCTCCTCAGCAGACAAGGCTGAATGCTTTGCTCACAGATTCTCAACCAATTTGAGACTGGATTCGTCTGGAGTTTCTGCACCCAACTTCCCACCTAGAAGTGAGGCTGAACTGAATGACGTCCACATTACACTCTCACTGGTCTCTAACATAATCTCAAAACTTGACCCTCACGAAGCAAGTGGAGGGGACGGAATCCCAATCATAGTCTTGAAGAAATGTGCCCCTGAACTCTCCTCTGTCCTCTCTAAGCTCTACAACTTCTGTCTATCTGCTACCTGCTTTCCTGGAAGTCTTCCCCTGTAGTTCCTATATTTAAAAATACAGAAGATACCTCGAATCCCACAAATTACCACCCTATCAGCCTTCTTCCAATCCCTGGCAAAGTATTCAAAGCTATTATCAACGCCAAGGTGGTTCAGCATCTCACAGACCACAGCCTCCTCTCGGACAAAAAGCATGATTTCTGCTTCATCAGGTCTACTGCTGATATGCTAACTATCATCACTGAGTATATATACCAGTTGCCTTGGATATCTTTAAAGCGTTCGACAGAGTCTGGCATGCTGGCCTCTTACGCAAACTGCGGAGCTATGGTATAACTGGACATTTGTTTGACCTAATCAAGTCATTCCTCTCTAATGTACATTGAAGGTGATATTAAACAAACATGCCTCCCAAAAATACCATACGAATGCGGGTGTCCCTTAAGGCTCTATCCTAGGTCCTACGCTCTTTCTGATCTACATTAATGATCTCCCAGATGCCATAACATCCCAAGTAGGCATGTACACCAATGACACCACAGTTTACTCTCACCTCAATCAATGGAGAATCTGTAATGTGATTGATACCAACTTGGCAGGCCAGCTGCAGTCACTCTCTCACCACTGTGACATTGCTTTCCTGTGCCTCTTCTATAAATACTTTCATGGCTTCTGCTCTAATGAACTTAGATCACTGGTGTTCCCAGGTACGAATTTACACAAGATACTACATTAGCAACTAGGTCCCACCCTTTTTCAGTGAAACTGATAAAATGTAACCACAATTTCTACTCCAACAGCTTCTTTTTTTTGCACATCCCACCTGTAGAATTCCCTTCAACATACTCCTAACATACTAACTCGCATCCATTCTTTCAAACACTCTTCCCATCTACCCAACCCTCATCCTTGGTATCCTTACCTATCTATCACCCTCCTTCTGACATTTTCTGATATCTAACCACTCTTTCTCATCACTTTCCCCATATAACCCCCTGCGCAATAGTGGCAGTGGAATGCCTTGCTTGGGGTGAAATGATTAAATATATATATATATATATATATAAAATACATATACATACATATAATACACATATTTACCCATATATATATATATAACCCACATACACATATATAATACATTTATGTATAATACACACACTTATATAGAACATTAACTCACTTCTTTTGTTCAATAATTTAGAGTTATTTAGTTGTTTTAATATTATAGGTTGTTCTAAAAGGCTTGAGTTATGTCTATTTCTCATTCTATTATAAGATGTGGTTTTTATGGTGATTTTACAAATACCAGTTGGGTTTTTGTTGCTGTTTTTTAAAAAACAAAATTATTGGATTTAATATTATTAAAAGTCAGTTTATGATTATTGAATCTAGATTTCCAAAGACTGTCTATTGATCTAAAGTAGAACTTGGTGTCACCATCAGAATGTATATGAGCTTTGTAAATTATGTATTTGGTCATAAACTGATTGTTAAGTGAACAGGTCATGTTTTTTCAGTAGTTACAATTATTTTTGGTAGTGTTACTGTAATTGCTGGTGGAGTTACTATTATTTTTCAGTTTGGACATGATTTTATTTAATATGTTATTGTTATGCAGTGAGATTATATTTATCGAACTTGTTGACACAACGATAACTAATGTTGACATTGTTTTTATAGAAAATCGTTTTTGTGTAGGAGAATGATTGAAATGTTTATGGATTAAATTTAGGAAAATTTTACCAATATTAGTCTTGACGTTATTGCTAAAAGGTAGGTTGAACCATATGATGTTACGTTTGTGTGATTTCAGGATATATTTGGCTTCTTTGCTTTTATCAGAGTATTTTAAACTTACATTATGATTACTTTTAGCTAAGGCTTTAATATATTTAATTTTACTGTTCTCAAAATAGCGTTATTACTAGAGTTAGAAGATAATCTAAATTGTATAGTTTTATGAATATTATCAAGTATTCTCTGATGGTGGCTAGAATCTTTATAACTTTATTTCTTATTACTGCAAATAGGTTACCCATGTTTGTGTAAATGCCTGGTTTTTCTTTAAACAGTGTGAATTACATCTACCAACTGATGCATTTGAGAAACCTAATAAAGAAAATAGTTCTGTAGTATCATATGTAAATTAATAGACGAGTATAAATACGGAATAACTGGAGAAGTAAGAAACCCTGGAGAGGTGGGCTACAACTACTACTATGTATAAAGAAATGTGAAACATAACAGGTTCAAATCTGCATCTTTCTTTTTAAGGAAAACAATTATCAGAATTAGTATAAAATAATGACTTAAAAAACTTGAAATCTTTTTCGATGAATAATGAATTTAAAAAAAAATGTTTACATTTTTTTAAAATTGGAAGTCTGGTAATTTTTTCTTCTTCTGTTGCCTTGTCCTTTCAGGATGTAGGTGATCACGGCTTTCCACATCTCCCTATCCTTGGTGGCTCTTAGTACATTTTCTCCTGTTACACCATGCAACCTTGCTCTGCCATCCACCTGCTCAAGCCCTTTAAGTATGTTATTCACTGCTTTCCTTGTCTCTCTTTCCCTCTGACTGGCTTGTTAGTATCAAATTCTCCAAGCCCTCCTTTCTCATTACATGTCCCAGGAACTTTAGCTGTCTTTTCCTGATGCTCAGTATTAATTTCCTTTTCATTTCCATCCTTTCAATCCTTGCTCATGTGCTCAATCCATGATATCCACAGCATCTTTCTGTAGAACCACATTTCAGTTGCTTCAAGTTTTTCCATCATCTTCGATAAGATTGTTCAGCATTCACTGCCATGTTGAAGAACTGACATCACATAGCAATCTAGTACTCTCTTCTTTGTTTCTAGTGAAATTTTCCTGTTTCTTAATACTCTACTCAGTTTCTGGAATGCATCCTTTGCTGTGCCAATTCGCCTTTGGATCTCTGTGTCGCACTTTCCGTCTTCTGTTAGAAGACGTCCCAGGAATTTAAATTTCTGTACCTGCTTCGTTTTGGTATCCCTCACCTGTATTTGGCATTTTAGGCTGCTCCCATTGCTGATGACCATGTATTAGGTTTTCTTGTAGTTTATTTGTAGCCCTTTCTTGACATCCTCTTCAATACTTTCTGTAGAAGGTCTTGTAGTTTCCTTTACCTGTCTTATATCAGCACTGTATTATCTGCATATCCTATGTTCAGATTGTGACCACCGATGACGAATCCTGGCATAACTTCTAGTGTCCTCAGAATAGTCTTGCTTTACAAGTTGAATAGATCTGGTGAAAAGACACATCCTTGTCTTATGCCCCTTTCTATTTTTGTATTTCTGCTGAATTCGTTAGCTGTCTGTATGCAGGCGGTTTGCTGCAAGTAGAGATTCTTGATTACTCTCATGTTTTCCCCAAATATGTGGAGGTTACTGTGCATTTCTATCAATTCAAACGTCTTTGTATAATTGATAAAGCATAGATGCACGTCCTTTTTATTGTTTGTATTACCTTTTCAGATAGCATCCTAATTATAAATATGGTGTTCCTTGTTCCAGTGTTTTTGACAAACTCCCACTGTTCTTGTCCTGTCCCTGGTCTGATTCTGCTTCTTGCTTTATTCATCAGGATTTGGATGATGAGTTTTGTAATGTGCCTCATCAGACTGATTGTTTGCTGGAGTTTACATTCGTTTGCACCTGGCTTCTTAGGCAGTGCTATGAAAATCAACTTGCTTAGGTCAACTTTGTGTATTATTGATTGCTCTTTCTTGTCGTGGAAATGATCTTTTATATATTCTTCCCATCACTGGAGTATTTCCTCTTTCTCCAATATGATTGCTTTGTTTTATACATCCTGTTGAGGAGCATGTTTTTTACCGTGTCATTTTTTTGTATTTCTTTATGCTTGTCTGTTTTATTAGTTCTGCTCAATCTCTCTACTTTTGCACATTTGTTATTGAGCCATTGCTCTTTATCCTGTCTGCATTTTCTGTCTCCTTGGCATCATGTCAAGAATCTCTTCAGTCATCCATTCATTTTTTTCTTCTGTGTCTGATTTCCTTTGGGACAATGTTATTTGCTTATGTCACTAGAGCTTCCTTTAGTGAGTCCCATTTCGAGTTTCCTTTTCCAATTTGTGTTTTGTATTTGTTTTTCATGCTGTCAGTGTATTTTTTCTGCAGATCAAGGTCATTCACGAGCGTGTTGTATTGTAGTCTGAGCACGGCACTAGGCTTATTCAGTCTCCAGAGTTTTACCCTTACTTTGCAAATAACTGGGAGGTTGTCATTTTCACAGTTGGCACTTGGATAGGTTTTGCATTGAATCACTGCATTTCCGAATCTCCTGTTTATTGTTATGTAGTCAATTTGGTTTTCTGTGTCGCCTCCTGGGCTTCTCCATGTCTATAGACATTGTGGATGTTCTTGAAACTAGGTTTTAGTTATTGCCTGGTCATTTGCAATGCACCATTGGGCCCATTTTTCTCCTCATTTGTTGCAGATTCTTAATTCAAAGTTGCCGGCCATCTCCCCTACCCTCTCCTTGCCTACCTTTGCATTCAAGTCCTCCATTATGATTTTAATTTCTTGGGTTTTACACTGAGCCTTGACATTGTCCAATATAGAATAGAAAGATTCTGTATCTTCCTTTGTGTTTTGTGTTGTTGGTGCAGAAACTACAATAATAAATAGATATGTTGAAGGATCTCCCTCTCAGTTTGACCAAGAGGACTCTCCTGGAAAGCTGGCAGTATCTCACAGAAAGCTGGCAATAAGTCTTCAACATTAATCTTGTTCAGTGATATTGTTACAAAATGAAAACTATATTTACTAATAAAAAATTCATAAGCTTAATATATATAATTTTGCACTAAGATTTTTTAAATAATTAAAAATTTCTTTATGTACATAAAATATTCTGCAGCGTGTCCATTTTTGAAAGTATTATTGACCATTCATGACATTATCAGAAAATAAGACAATGACTATAGTAAATTATATAATTTATACTTAAATATTTAACAAAAACCTGAAAAATAATTAGAAACATTGAAAAATATATAAAAATACCCATGTCAATGATTTTTTACAGCCCTTTAACCAAACTGGCTAAAAGCAATTAGATGTCTAACCATACTGATAAGTGTGATACAGCAAAACAGGTCTGTCTGTGTATGACTAAATATATATATATATATATATATATATATATTTTTTTTTTTTTTTTTTTTTTTAATCATATCACCCCGAGCAAGGCGGAAATGCCACTGATGTGCAGGGGACTATGTAAGAGTGAAAAGATTGGAAAAAAGAAAGCCGGAAACCACATCCTGAACAGAGAACAAGGGATGAGCCTCTACACCTGTACAATAGACGTGGGTGGAGTGTGAACCGGGTGATAGTTTAGTCTATCTACTTCAATTTATATGTGTGTGTGTGTTCGAATCTTTACCCATTCCCCCAAATCTGAATTCTGATGTTTGGTCAGTAAAATATTATTTTTGGTGGGAAAGCTTCCAAGCACACACTAATCTATGAGAATGTACATATCATTTTCAAACAACTCAATTGTGTTTGGTTAGACATTACTTCTTGATCAACTTTCTTGACAAAGGACATTGTAAAAAGTTTCTGTTTTTATTCCAGGGATCGATCACTTCATTTCAGTCAGTCTTATTCAATTCTCTGATTTGATTCACTGGCCAAATTTGTGTAAATTCAGTGAATATCTAATGACTGAAACTGGTTTGAGTCAGAATGTCAAATAGGTTGACTAGGTTCAATTCAGTATATTGCAATCCAGATAGGTTCTTCACTACCTGACCCGTAAAGCCCATTTCATTTTTGGTTTGTCCATTTCCTCTAAACTGCTTCTGCTTGGCCACCTCCTTTTCTTTCCCAATTGCTTTTATGGTTCTGACTTCCAGGTTTATGATCCTGACAGTGTGTTCTGTCAGTTTTTATGTAAGATGAGAAATATTGGTTAAGGAAAATTTCTGACCAATGCTATTATTATATAAGGTTCTGCTGAGCTGCCTCCCATTTTTTTTTGTTTTGTATCAAATTCTAAAATCTCTTTGGAAATCTCATGAAAACTAAAGTCTTCGCTAAGAGATGAAGGAACAAATGCAAATAGAAACTTTGCTAAACTGAAAGAAAAATTGACACATTTGGTATATGAAATATAATATATGTAAATGTAGCATCTATTATGAAACATAGCTTCACTTGTTTCATTTATCTATCAAAGTCTCTGATATATATATATATATATATATATATATATATAATTACCCCATGAAAGGCAATAGAGCCACTTAGACACAAGGGATTACAGAGTGTGGAAGAATTAGAAGCAGAAACATTCAAAGAAAAAGAGAAAAAGTAACTAGGAGGACAGTTGATAGTGATTGACATTACATTTAAATTTTTGCAGATTAAAGTTGGCTAGAAAGCAAGGAACCAGAAGGGTGTTTCACAAGTGAGAAGTGTGAGAAAACAAACTGTTAAGTTAGAACTTATGACTACATCTAGCTAGCTCAAATGTGATTTGATGATATGTATATGTGTATATATATATATATATATATATATATATATATATATATATATATATATATATATATATATATATAATGTTATTAAAAAGCAATGAAATAACAAAATAAAAGATGGTATATTTACAAATTAAATCTGTAGAAAGAAGTACTCAGATTAAAGTTATCATTGTTTCAGGAAATTTGAAATAATTTAATAACCAAAAATAATATTTCTCAACCTTCATATAAGACTAATGTTTTATATGAATTTATCTATCAATTCAGATATTGTATCTTTGTAAATAATATGTTGTACATATTGTTACACAATAACAATCTTTGTAATTAGTGTTTTAGCACCTTTTGTTCTTGTGAAAAACACATTTATTTGACAATTCTTGTAACAAACAAATAATTGTCAGATTTTAATGAGGCTTGTTCACTGAATGGATATATTTTTTAGTTTTTTTATTTTAAAAAATCTTACTACAAATTTTTCTTGCACAGGGTAACCTCTGCCACTTAATTTCATGAAATTTCAAGAAATTAAATTTACATTTAAAATTTTTATTATTTAAAACAGTACATCTTGAAGAATGTAATCATCAATTTCTTTTTTTCCAATTGCAAAAATCTGTTCTGTAATTTTGTAAAATAAAAAATTTCATAAAACTGACATTATTTAATTAGTAAAGCCTTTAATTGCTTTTATATATAAGATTTATGAAGAACACTATTGTTTTGAGAAAAAAAATTGCAATGAATAATGAATTTTTACGAGAACTGTTTTCATTTTTTTAAAAATTTTAATTATAATAATTTATTATAATAATTTTTTTTAAAATCTTTTAAAATTCTACCTTAATCTCATCAAGTGACATTGTTATTAAGTGAAAACTATATTTACTAATGAAAAAATCGAGAAGTTTAATACAAATCATACTGCACCAAGATTTTTTAATAATTTTAATTTTTTTATGTACATAAAATATTATATAATGTGCACATTTTTTAAGTATTGTCAACCATACACAGCATTATCAGACAATAAGAGCCAAGACTATAATAAATTTAAAGTCTACATTCTTAAAATTAGATAACAATTAAATTTTTAAATTTTTTATGATTACTCAGTAATTAGAAGTTATTTAAAAAAGACACTCACATTGTTTTTTTAAATAATGTGAAACAAATAAAGTCTCCATAGAACAACAATCATTAGGCTGTGACCTGTCATGTCATGTCTTGTCAATTATGTCAAACATGGTGATATTAGTTAAAAACACAGCTACTGTTTGGTTTTAAAAATGCATTACTATATTATTTTAAACTTAAATAATATTTAAATGTAAATAATATTTTTTTCAAATTACAGTAATTATAATTTAAATCAGGTAATATTCCTCAAATAAAATTTCAGAAAATATTTTTTTCTTTTTGGAATTTTTTTTAATGCAGAGAATTATATTCTGATGAAAGACTACTAAGAAAAGGGAGCACATCAGTTATGCCGGCCTTCTATGGAAACTGCATAGCTATGGCATAACTGGACTTTTATTGGATTTAATCCGGTAATTCCTCTCTAACCGCACACTGAAAGTGGTATTAAATGGACATGCCTCCCAGAACTACCCTACACACAATGGTATACCCCAAGGCTCTATCCTAGGTCCTACGTTCTTTCTATCTATATCAATGATCTCCCCGATACCATAAGATCACAAGTAGGCATGTATGCTGATGATACCACAGTTTACTCTTGCCTCGATCAAAAATCTGGTGTAGGTGACAAGGCGACCCTCACTGCCGAGCTTGAGAAGGACCTCCAATCTGTGGTGGATTGGGGTAAGAAATGGCTTGTTAAATTCAATTCTTCCAAAATGAAGCTGCTGTCAATTAACCATCACAGACAACCACACCTCCCTTCCATTAGCATGGAACAGGCTTACCTCCCAGAGAGTAAATCACTACCCCTGCTTGGCCTGACACTCTCAGCGGACCTCAAGTGGAATGACTACGTCGAATCCATTGCTAAATTCCGCAGCTATGAAAGTCGGCTCTCTGTGCAGGGTCCGGAAATTCTTTCCGCCTGAATCTATCCTGCAATTATATAAATCCACCATCCGCCCACATATTGAGTACTGCTGCCACATCTGGTCGGGTGCCCCTTCTATTCTCCTCGAGGTTCTTGACAAAATACAGCGAAGAATCTGTAATGTGATTGATATCGACTTGGCTGACCGCCTGCAGTATCTCTCTCACCGGCGTGACGTGGATCCCCTGTGCCTCTTCTATAAATACTTTCATGGCTTCTGCTCTGATGAACTTAAATCACTGGTGCCCCCCAGATGCGAATTTGCATGAGATACTAGATTGGCAACTAGGTCCCACCCTTTTACAGTGAAACCGATGAAATGTAACCACAATTTCTACTCCAACAGCTTCTTTCCTCGCACTTCCCGCCTGTGGAATTCCCTACCGCATGCTTGCTTCCCCGACGGCTACAACCTCCAGGAGTTTAAATGTAAGGTCAATAGACACCTCCTAACACACTAACTCACACCCACTCTCTCCAACTCTCTCCCCATGTACATCCTAAGTCGTCTATCACCCTCATTCTGACATTTCCTATACCCAATCCCTCTATGTAACCCCCTGCACTATAGTGGCAGTGGAATGCCTTGCTTGGGGTGACATGATTAAAAAAAAAAATATGCATGCACACTAGCAAGTAGAACAAAATATCAATATGTGTACTAGTAATAAAAGCCATATGTACACCCATATACACTAATACATAGACAAACCCATGCACCCAAATATATATTAGGAAAAAAAAAGAACAGGGGGTGAGTTTTATATATATATATATATATACATATATATCCACACACACATACACACACACACACACACATACACACACATAAAGTAATTGGCAATCAATCAATAAATAAAAAACAGGACACATAAGTACAAACAGTTAAAATTAGGCATTAATAAAAAATTCAGAAACAATGTGAAGTTGATGCTTCAAAAATCGCAATTATTAAATTAACATTTAATATCAATATTTATTATTTAATATGGTGCTATAATAGAAACGTGTTAAATATTAACCAGATTGTGTATGCTAAATTACAATCTGTCAAATATTGAGATGATAATCAATGTTAGATTAAATTCCTCAGAGCTATATAACTTGATGATCAATGTTAAATTAAATACTTAGCAAATATTAATATGATAATATTTGCCGAATTAAATATCTAGCAAAAATAGATGAAAATACCCATCAAATTAAAAGCAAATAACAATTGACAGCAGTGAAAATAGAATATATAAATTCTTAATATTACAACCAATATTGTAAAGTAAATAGTGAACAATGTTTTCAATGAACAGTAAGTTCATTTCTCTGGTTCAACAAGTTAAATTTGATAATTTCTAATTTCTCATAGAGACAAAGGTAGCAAGGTGCATGGAAGGAATTGCAAGTTAAAGGCTTTGTAAGAACTTTCCATTTAACAGTAGTTTTGTTTTTCTTTTAAACACCAAAAGTACTTAGATAATGAAGTACTATATTTGTAGGAGCTATTATTGATAATGTGTACTGATACCAGTAGTTTCGAACAGGTTTTTAGTAGATATGATATCAAACTTTTTAGTATCAGGATTTTCAATTGTAGTGAAAGGACAAAAATAGACTATGGAACTAACTAAGCAATTATTATTTAGTGGGCATTCTATAGAATTTCTACGATTACATCTGCGAGTTTTAGTTTTGTTGTCCTTGCAGCAAGTTTTTGTATTTCTATACTTGTTGAGGACTTTTTTTATTAAGCATTTGAATTATTTTTTTCTTGATTATCAATACAACAATGACTTAACTTGAGATTATTATTATTGAATATTTTACTAAAAGGATTAGTTTTGGGAAAGTGTTTATTAATAAGGTTTAAGAATTTTTGTCCCAATTTAGTTTTAACCATCATATTGTAAGGAGGAGTAAATCAGATGATTTTTCTAGATCTTTTCTCATAATTATTATCATTGCCAATAGATTTTCTGCATTTGATAGCAGAAACTTCATAACCACTGTTCCTAAGAGCACAATTATAAAATTTGCTATGCTGATCAAAAATTATTTTGTTAGACAAGTTATTTCTAATTTTTTCTGACATATTAAAATCAAAGTTGTGGATAAACTGCTTGAAATCATCTTTGTGTTGTCATATTCAAGTTCCGTCAACCACCTTAATTATTATAGCAGACAGAATTTCTTTGTCTACATCTTGGTATTCTTTAGAAAGGTGAAAGCTTCAAGTCAACAAGTCTTTTTTTCTAAAAAGAAGTGGTAAAGACTTGACACTTGGCATTTACTAAGACATTAGGAAAATGATTTTATTATTAACACTGTAATCATAAATGAAGTTTCGGGCAGAGTTATTCTTCAATGTTTTTTAAAGGATTTTATTTCTTCTAGGTTTTGTGCTAATATGAAGATGTTGTTGATGTAATGGACAGAGATGCAGGCTTCATATAGTTATTGATTTCTACATGAATCATTTTAAAATTGGATTAAGTAAGTCCAAGAGGCAAACCTATTGCTACGCCATCATTTTGTATTTAGATGCTCATAAAAGAATGAAACACATTGTTATAGACAGGTTTGCCTCTTGTTTATATATATATATATATATATATATATATACATATATATATATATATATGAAAATTAATTTTTTATGCAACAAGTTTTATTCTTTTAAACAAGATTTGTAAAAACAAAAAGAAACTGAACAAAATCATCTAGACTATATACCCAGAAATATCGCTAAAAAGAATTTAAATTCAAAAGATAAAAATTTAGAGTCCCAACTTTTTTCACCATTTCCTCTCTGTGAATAATTATAACCAACATTTCTATTCATATTTTCCCACCCCTATATATATATATATATATATATATTAATCATTTCACCCCAAGCAAGATATTCCACTGCCACTGTTGGGTTACATAAAGAAAAGTGATGAGAAAGAGTGGTTAGTTATAGGAAATGTCAGGAGGAGGGTGATAGGCAGATGAGGGTACCGAGGATGGGGGTGGGGTAGATGGGAAGAGAGTTTAAGAGAATGGATGTGAGTTAGTGTGAGAAGAGGTGTCTATTGACCTTACATTTAAATTCCTGGAGATTGTAGCTGTCGGGGAAGCAAGTAAATGGAAGGGAATTCCATAGGTTGGAAGTGCGAGAAAAGAAGCTGTTAGAGTAGAAATTGCGGATACATTTTATCTGTTTCACTGTAAAAGGGTGAGACCTAGTTGCTAATCTAATATCTTGTGCAAATTCATACCAAGGGAGCAACAGTAATATAAGTTCATTGGAGCAAAAACCGTGAAAATATTTATAGAAGTGGCACAGAGAAGCCACATCACACTGGTGAGAGAGTGACTGCAGCTAGGCTGCCAAGTCAGTATCAATCACATTACAGATTCTTTGTTGGATTTTGTCAAGAATCCCGAGGAGAATAGCAGGGGCACCTGACCAGATGTGGCAGCAGTATTCAATACATGGGTGGATGGTAGATTTATATATGGACTAAGAAGTGAGTGTAAAATGCAAAGAAGGACAAAATGGATTAACAACCACAACATTCTACACATATGTACAAATGGCTGTGAATGCACACACACTCGACTATAAAATAAAATATTTGCACCAATAAAAAGTAGATATAAAAAAGAAAAATTGAGAAGTATATGCAGTCAATTGCTGATACCCGCAACAAGTGGACAGAGTAATTCCTACAGTGTCTGTCTACAAAATAAAATTGGAAAGCTGAAGGTCACTTGAATCTGCTAAGTGACAAACATTTTACTTGTATTAATCATCTCTCTCTCCCTCTCCCGCCTCTCTCTCTTTATATATATATATATATATATATATATATATAGAGAGAGAGAGAGAGAATAATTCATTGAGGGAGATTGACTGATGAAACTAACATCTTGAGGTTGCTTTGTTAGGTGTTGAATGCACAGAAAATAGAGCCTTATATTTCTACAAAGGGGTCCAACTTCTCTCTCAGCATGAAGATAGTTTTCTAAATAGGTGTGTCTCTGGAAGATGACAGTCTTCCCTAATGTAGAATAGAGTGTAAGAAGGAAATAGGTGTGTCTCCATGATTGGGTAAATTGAAGATAAAAATAACTTTGACTGAAAACTACCTCTCTTTTCCTTGAAGAACACTCTTACTGTGTGCAGCTGAGAGTTTTTTTATTTTTTATTTTTGCATTTTATTAGTCATTAATTTCATTATTTTAACAATATATGTCTGGAGAGTAACATTATACTTTTATCGCACAACAGCCCAGTCATTCAAGTGAAAAGATCGACAAAATAAAAATGCTTTGATAAAATGTAGATAAAAAAAATTACAACATTTAGTCTTTAATGATTTCATTTCCCCTTCCCACAATATTTTAATTTTGTTCATACAGTTAATAGCAATAGTTATTGTCTCATTTTTTTTCTCTAAAAATTTGATATGTCAATTTATGAAAAGGTGCTGAAAAGTTTTCTGCTATCTTACTTCCCAAAATCAGAATTCTAATGTTTGTTCATTGAAATATTTGTTTTGGGAAGTGGGTTTAACGAATCTTTTCACAACTCATAATGTAATCATTATAGGAAAGGAATCGTGCATTTGTTTAATAAAACCTGCCTTTTATATAGCTTCATATAGTCAGTATTAATATAAACTGAAATGCATTTCTGTAATCAAATGGTTTCCAAAGCATTCTTTTATTAAAATCATTTTCAAAATATTCCTACATTGCAATCATTTCCAAGGCATTCCTGGAGTAAAAACATTTTCAAGTCATTTTTTCATCAAAATCGTTTTCAAGGCATTCCTACATTAAAATCATTTTCAAGATATTTTTGTGTTAAAATCATTTCCAAGACATTCTTATATCAAAATCATTTTCAATGCCACAAATTTAACTGGAATATGAACTCAGTTCTCCAGTTTCTTATTCCAAGCCATTATCCACTGCACAACAATGCTCATCTATTTTGATACAGTGCATGTGACATCATATAGACTTATTCTAGTTCCTTTTATTTTTCAATGTCTAATACTGGAAGGAACAGTGAGATTTATAGATTTAAATCAAAAGAAGTTACTACTAAAATTACTGCAAGTATTTTAACAGTTAAATTGTTAAAAAAAGCATCAATTTAACATTAGCATATTCTTAACGAGATTAGGTAATAGAATTGGACATGAGTGTGTATATGTGTGCTTACATATACATATGTGATGAACTGAAATCCAGTAATCAAAATCTCGAACAAATCCAGTAATTAAATCTGAACAAATGACCAAACCAAATTCATTTGATTCCTTCTTGGTTAGGCTGAGAACTTTTCAGTATACAACTGTATATATATAATTTCATTAATAAGTTATACATGGACATTTATGTATACATATATATAGTTTAAATGTGTAAATATATATATATATAGAGAGAGAGAGAGAGAAAAGGAGAAAGAAAGAAAGAAGTATGAATTATATAGAACAAAATAAATACACACTGGGATTGAAATGTCTAAATAATTTGATTTTAATAATATTATATATATATATATATATATATATATATATATATATATAAAGGTATGTTCAGTATAGTGCCTGAAGAACTGGTGAAAATATATTTATTTAATCAATTATGTTTATACAAATATTTTTTTTCAATTGATATATTCTTTCAATTCAATTATTAAATGTTGACATTTGATTGGTTCATAAAGATATGCCAACTTACAAGCTGATTGGCTAATCTCTAGGGTCTCATTTATAAAATGTTGGGAGTAAGTAGAATTTGTAACTCCATTTTTTTATGGCAGATCCTGTAAAATGCTTTATGGAGTCATACTTTGGTCAATGTAGGCACAAACCAGAAAATTTGTCTGTTGATGCGAGAGAAGTTTGGCACCACTAAAGTTGTGTGGTATTCAAACATAAATAATGGATGATGTTTATGAGTAGAATAAACCAATGGCCTCTCAGACAAATGATCTGGAAGACTGCATAGTAACAACTTCTCTGGACCTATGATTTGAATCCACTTAAGATGATGAAACTTTGCCTAAATATTGAATGGATATGTTAGTCTGTGTGTGTGTGTGTGTGGATCCCAATTTTAAGAAAAAATACTGAAAATAATATGAAAAACCTACTTACAATTAATCAGTGTATCATTGTCTCTTCAGAACCTGTGTGACAATGGCTCTTCACAACTTTCTATTTTTTGTAACTTACTAATATTTGCTTGTTACTATCCTTCAACTTCCTTTAGTAATTAACCTACCTAGAGAGCTTGTGTAAATGCACAAACTCTTTAAAGATGTTACTCTCTGTTTACCTTTGTCCTTCTTACCTTCAATATGCCATTTGTGTGCAAAACCCTCTTTTAGTTTTACTCATCTAGTTTATTTTACCCTGATTATCACTTAAAACTGAGTTTCTACTGGATGAGATACACATGACTCCATCCATATTTTCTGCTATGATCTCTAAATTTGAGCATAACAAGGCATGTGGACTTGATGGTATTCCTGCCATTGTCTTAAAGAAATGTATGATGGAAATATCTTCTGAACTCTCTAAATTCTTCAATAAATGTTTTCCAGCTTGTTGGAAATCCTCTTGGAGTTCTGGTTGTTAATAACTTGGGAGAAAACCATCTGATCTTTCAAACTATTGGCCTATTAGATTTCTGCCTCTTTTTGGAAAAGTTTGATAGGCTCTTATCAATTCAAATGTGGTTAAGCATCTCACTTTGCAGGGTCTTTCTACAGACAAGCAATATTACTAAAAGAGTCTGTCAATCTTTAGATATGAATGGTAAAACTTGGGCTGTTGCTTTAAATATTTTGAAAGCATTCGATAGGATTTGTCATGATAGTCTTCTTGAAAGGGTATTGTATTTCTGGCCAAATATTTGATTTGATGTAATCTTTCAACTACTTTCCTTATGTCATTCATTCCTTGAACTTCCTATTTGACCATAATGTCTGAACATAAAAATGCACGCAGAAACTTGATAAAGCCTCCTTAAGAGTGCATACAAGAAAAAAGGGTGCTCTTTGTCATATTAAATGGCAGATTGTTGATACATTTTTTAAATCAAATTTCAAGTTGGCAGGGACCAACTATGACTGTCAGTTTTATGTACTTTCATGCAGTCAGGCAGCTATGCATTGAAAGAACTCTTCATAAAATTCTGGGTTCATGTATGGTTTCAGGGATGAAATATCATAACCACTACCACGATCCCAAAGATCCACTTATTCACTAGGCTTTATCTCAGTACCCTAGGTGACTAGAGCTTGGCAGCTAATCTTCCCTCTGATCTATTCCTAACAGCTAAGGTAGGTAAAAACTGGCTGGTCACATTTATTGCCTGGAAAGTCAAACAAGTGACATTCCATAATCACTGAGCAGATGCAGAACTTGCACTGATCATGATGAACAGGCATTTCTTCAGGGAACCACTATGCCTTGATTACCTGTTGGGACTTAGATTTGACTCAGACTTCAAGCAAAACTCATATATATTGCTAAAGATGCTGAAAAAAATGATTATTTCCTTGTACACCTCTAATTAGTACCAAATTCCTCGAGCTATCCTTGACCTTTGCACGTGCCAGATCAGGGCATAAAATGGAACACTTGCCATCCATGGGTAAGAACTGCCCAGTCTTTACTTTCCAGTCTCTAAAAATACTTTCACATCTTTGTGGGTGAAATAATTATTTTCCACCTGACAATGCCTTTCTTACTAATGAAACATCACAAGTCTCTCACTGCTTTATTGCAGTTTCTATGGAAAGTGCTCAGATAAACTACATTCCTTAGTTCCACGTGTTCTAGTCTTCATAGCTAAGACCCAGCCTGCCATGCACATTGTAGCAAATGACAACACTCCCTTTGTATTCTATTAGTGAGATGTAACTTCCACTCAAGCTACTTCTTATGAATTGCTGCTTTGTGGAACTGACTCCTAAGAGGATACTTCTTCAATCACTACAATCTTAACCTATTGATGTCTAGGGTTAACTGTTTTCTTCTTCACCTATTTCTATAAATTGTGCCGATTACTTTGTTATCCCTACCCTGAATGGCGCTTGGGCCTTGTACAAAGTGGACATCACTGTCTCTTTCGATATCCACTTTTTTCTGATGTAAACATTCCAATTTAAGTGAAGTCAAGGCAGTTGAGTTGGCAGTAAAAACCTCAATATGTTACTTCAACACGAAATATATTCTTGATTCTGTTATGCCTCTTGTAGTTTTCTTTCAAAACTTTTGATTTTATGTTCATTAGTTCAAAGTTTTTTTTTAAAAAAGAAACATTAATTCACCATTGTGAATATATTTGAATTAATTGACCAGATGATAAAGTCAGAACACAATGATCTCAACTGGAATGAGGAGACAACAGTCTGTATTTATTGCAACTTTCCAGTCTGATATATATATAATCAAGAATTAATATTAGAAAATAAAATATCTATTAAAAGGGTTTATATGTATAGAATTAGAGCTCTTAAATCTATTGATTATGATCAATATTAACTGTGAGTGATGTGTGTGTAGCAGAATGATGATCAATACAGAAAGTTGAATTGGAGTGCAGAGTTCAAGTCCAACCTTGTCTGTTTGCACTTATTCATATCAGAACAAATTCACAAGTCATTTTTCCCCACCAGTTATTTGTTAAATAGAGTAGACTGAGATCTCAGATAGTTATCAGTTTGGAAGGGATACTCTGAAGGCAATGGGAAAACTGTTCCACTATCTATTATAAACCGATAAAATGCAGCCGTAACTTCTACTCCAACAGTTTCTTTCCTCGCACTTCCCGACTGTGGAATTCTCTTCCAAACGATTGCTTCCCCGACGGCTACAATCTCCAGGAGTTTAAATGTAAGGTCAATACACACCTCCTAACACACTAACCTGCTCCCATTCTATCAAGCACTCTTCCCATCTGCCCAACCCTCATCCTCGCTATCCTTACTCATCTGTCACCTTTCTCCTGACATTCCCTATGTCTATCCACTCCTTCTCTTTACCTTCCCCTATGTAGCCCCATGCGCAATAGTGGCAGTGGAATGCCTTGCTTGGGGTGAGATGATTAAAAAAAAAAAAAAAAAAAAAAATCTCTCCCAAGAAGAAGTGATGACAACTCAAAGAAAGTAAATGAAACTGTAAAGAACCATGATTAAATGGATGCTGGAGTAAAAACAGAATCTAATAAAGCTTGATGTAGTTTACTAGATTATCTACGTAAGTATTATACAGAAAATTTAATGTGAATAATGAACTAAAACTGACATTATTTATATTACAGTCAACAATTGAGCTTGACCAAGTGCTGTATCAAAGTCATAAACACTAAACATCTGGTGAGGGTCAAATTCTCTTCTCAGTAATAATGTCCTTTGTGACCAACTTGCTGATTCTTTTTTAATGCCATTGTAAAAGCATTAGCAAGTTCTATAAGGTGTTTGTCTTTCTATGAAACTGAAAATGTATTATGTAGAGAATTCATAATTATATTTTAGATTTCCAGTAAATATAAGAAAGAGTTTTATTCATTAATGTAATTTGCTAGAACATTCTATATGAAATTGTCTTTTCAAAATATAAATAATTAATTTTTATCATCCTTAAGAATGTTAATTTTATCAGGCATTAAACATTCAGTAAAGATAATTATTACTTGCAATTTAAATATACGTTGTCATTCATCTGTGTCTAATTTGATTCTTTTTGATGATTTTTCTTTCTTCATCACTAGCTTCTTTTTCCTTGTGACATTGTTTCTCATTACTTTAAATGATATATTTTAGTGGATACACCTGTTTGATTAAATGGCCTGAGTTTTTTAAACATTCTGAATTACTTCTATCAACCTATAGAATCAAGAGTCTTAATAACAGAAAGCTAAGCAATTAATGATTCTTTTAAATTGACATTATTTCTTTTTACTGTAAACATTATATTTATGGGGGAATTTGTTGAAATAGATGTCCCTCAGAATTAAACAAGGAAATTAATGTCTACCGGCTTAGAGATCAAAAGTTTGATTAAATAAAATGGGTTTTCCAACAGAAATCATACCTGGATTTGTGATTTTGTTTCTGTTTCATTCATAGAAAAAGACAAATGCAGGTTTTATTCCTATCAGAAGACATTTTCTTTAGTAAGATTCTCAGTTTCTAGGCTGATTAACATAAATGTTCCTGCTTAAAAAAAACAAAGATATCTATTCAAACACTTGTACCTACTAAATGTAGTCTTTATCATAATAATAATAATAATAATAATAATAATAATAATAATATATATATATATATATATATATATATATATTTGTCTATATATCTGAGATGAGCTATTTATCTTATTTACACTGTTTTAACTATTGTCCTTATCTTTATTGGCACATTAACAATGTTTTGGGCATTGTATGATCTGCTCTTCTTCATATATATATATATATATATATATATATTTTAATCGAATTCACTGCAAGCAACGCATGATTGCTGTTGGTGCACAGGAGGTTACAAGTGAGAAGAGCAAAAAGAATCACAAAATATAGGGGCAGAGGGGGACATAGAATGGATAAGAAAAAAATCGAAATCGAGAAGATAAAAGATGGCAGTTCACATTGCACTTAAAATCTTAGAGATTGTAACTATCAGCAAAGCAAGTGTATACAAGGAATTTCTAAAGGTGGGAAGTTCAAGTGTAACTCTATTTTCGGATAGCTGGTATTAATTTTAAGTGATTTTCAAGATGGAAAGAGATTTTTCTAAAATTGGAGAATATAATTATTATATATTATAAGGTAGGAAGTTCAAGTGTAATTCTATTTTTGGATGGCTGGTATTAATTTTAAGTGAGTTTCAAGATGAGAAAATTATTCTAAAATTGGAGAATATAATTATTTTTGTAGGGAAAAGTGGCCAAATGTTAACAACTCAAGAAAACCAGGTTCAAAGTATACTGAGTACAAAATTATTTTTAAGAGAATTTATCAAAGTAATTCTTATCACAATAGCTGTCAATGGGTTTTGATGATGTGTGACCCTAGGTCGAAATGTGGCCTCAACAACTTCCTGTGTACTGAATTACCAGGACAGTTAACAAGAGCAGGCAGACAAATCCAGGGAGTGTGTTTTTCTTCCTTTCTATTAGAAGTCAATGTAATTGTTTTTATTTTGAGCTGGTATGAATTATATGTTGAGGAAAAAAATGTTACATCCCTCTTCCCCACGCTGTTTGGAGTGCTTGTTTAGAATTAGTCATTTGGAACCCAGGTCTTGGAGTGAAAGGTTGGGAAATGGTTTGAAATATGGTCGACCGATAACTCACCTGCTGCTACAAACAAGAAGATGGAGAGATAAATATTGCAAATTCAACTAACTGGAAGTTGGATAAACAATCATCCCATAGAAATAATACAACACGAATATTATCATGCTACTGAAATACCAGCCAACTGATATTTCTTTTCATTACTTATTCTGACTTGTATTCTTGTAATTATTTGAGATATATAAATATGTATAAATATACACCATGTTGTTGCAATTTTGAATCTGGTTTTCATCATATACCAGTCCCTTGCATGTCTGGACTTGCTTCATCAAGTGGTAATAAGCAGTCCTGCTTTGGCTAATCTGAGATAAACAGCACATCGTGGGCTGAATCGACCAAAGGTTAGGAGAGTTGGCTGGATGCAGCCAGGAGTTGTTATACAAGAAAAGAAACTACTAAAGTAGAGTAGGTGGTTACATTTGTTCATTTTTACTGTAAAAGGGTAGGACCTAGTTGCCAGTCTAGCAGCACATGTAAATTCGTGTAAAGGGGCACCAGAAAGATAAACTCATTAGATCAGAATATGTGAAAATATTTGTAGAAAAGACAAGGAAACCATATCCTGATGATGAGAAAGTGGCTGAAGACAAGCTGCCATATCAAGACTGATTAGATTATAAACCCTCCATTGTGTTTTGTCAAGCACTCTGAGATGAATAGCAGTAGCACCCAACAAGATATGGCAACAGTATTCAGTGGATGGACAAATGGTAGATTAGGATATGTGCAAGATTGATTCTGGTGAGAAAAACTTGCTGGCTCAACACAGTGAACTGCGACTTTCCTAGCATTAGTTGTAGTTGTTCAACATGAGGTTGGCTGTGAGATTGAGGCTGAAGAGGTGCTGTGTATTGCTTTGTGGGAGATTAGCATCACCCATACAGAAGGGAGGTAGGTGAGATTGTTTACAGTTATTAAAGGAATCCATTTTAGCTGTGGAAGCATTTAAAATTTACTAGTCATTTCTTGTCCCAGTCCATAACAGAGTAGAAGTTCTTATTAAGAGCAGCAGTGAGGTTTATTTTATCAGCCTTAGCAGATTTCATATTGAGGCAGGAGTAAATAGTGTTGTTGTCAGTGTAGATGCCTACTTGTGAACTGATTACATCAGGAAAAGCATAAGACATAGAATAGAGCCTTGAGGTACTTGATGTTTGTGTGATAGGATCTGGAAGCATGCTAATTTATTATGACCTTTGTTGCATGATTTGACTGGAAAAACTGAATTAAATCAAACAAGTGTCTGTTTATACTGCAGCTTTGTAGATTGTGCAGAAGGATAGCTTGTCAAACCTGTCAAATTCTTTTTGAGATACCCAGGACAACAACTTGAGCTTTGCTGTTCTTATCAAGCACCTGGTATATGTACTTAGTGATGGTTGTTAGCATATCAGCAGTAGACATGGCAAAGTGGAAGCCATATTCTTGGTCAGAAAATAGATTGTGAGCTGTGTGATGTATTTTACTGTATTGTGTGATGTGTTTACTGTATTTTACTATATTACAATATTATGTAACAGTTTAGTTCTCTTTTTTTTTTCTAATAAAATTTTTCTGTTTTTCAATTCTTTGCTTAGCATTTCAAAGGCAACTTTTGCTATTCCAGTGGGTTTTCAAATTTTGGTGTCACACTTTCCATCCTTCATTATAACACATCCCAAATATTAAATTGTTGTACTTTGTGTTGATAACAGCCTTAAACACTATGCCAAAAATTGGTCAGAGGTTGACAGGGTGATAATTAGATTTTTTAAAGACAAAAATTACAGAGGTGTACTTCCAGCAAGCAGGAAAGTAAAAGTAAAAAAACAATAGTTATAGAGTTTGGAGAGCATGGGAGAGAGTTTAGGGGTGTATTTCATTAGGATCATGACCGTGATTCTTTCATCTTTACTTGCCTTATGGGTGTCAATCTTAGAAATTATGTTAGAGACCAAAGTGGGAGTTACATATAGAACACTCAATTGAGCCTCAATTCTAAGTGGGAAGGAAGTCAGAAGTGGGTACACTGTACAAGTCCAGTGTAGAGTTGGTGGAGAATCTGTTAGGCACTCAGCCTTATTTGCTGTGGCTTTGAGGACCTCAAATTTGTTGACTAAAGGAGGGATCAAGGCTTGACTGTTGTTTAACATACTTTTGCACTTTGCAGTCATCTTGTGAACCAAATTTGCTGGCTGCTATTCGCTATTTCATTCTATCAGCAAACAGCAACTTAGCATTGTTTAGAATCCTCTTGCACTCATTATGGGCAGAGACAAAATCCTTATTATATTGCTCTGGTAAAGCCAAAAGAAGTGATTCCAGTGGGCATTGATGGCTGACCAAGCTGGAAGAATCAAGCAGATGAATGGGTTTAAATCAAAATTTCCTGGATGGGATGAAAGCATTGATGCCAACTTTCACCCAGGAGGAGACCTCAGAGGCACAGTTTTAATGGGAAGACTAAATACTTTGTTCTAAGGGATGTCATCCAGGGAATCATAGAACCACTCCCAGTCCATTCTCTGAAAGCAGTTAGACATTCTGCTGGTAGGAGATTTCTCAGAGGAGGCAGGGCAGAAAGAGTAAGATATTAACAGAAACTGAAGCTTGATTCAGAGTTGCCAATAGGGCAGAGCTGCATGGCATGACAGAAGTGAGGGATAGAGGTGAAGCAAAGGTCTAACAGGGAAATATGTTTTTCAGGAATACTGTGGAAGTGCATGGGAAAATCCTCGACTTGCATGAGAGACTGAATGATTGCAAAGTTCAGAGTAGGAACACCAGCAATATCTGTGACAGATTTTCAACCACATAGTATGGTGTGCATTGATGTGATATGTATATGTGTGTGTGTGTGTGTAATTTGGGTGTAACTATATATATTAGTATGCCTTAATCAAATAAGATGATAAGAGTATTATTATTTTATACCACAAATAATTACTTTTCAACATAATTCTTTTTCTTGTCTATGCACTCGATCCTGTCGTGAATATTTGAATATTTAACAATATACAATATGCAGGGAAAATTTAAAATGTTGTTAATAGCCATGTCTTGGATATTGACTTACATTTACAAGATGTGTGTGTGTTCATAAAAACATATTTACAAGGGGATATATATCATATATACATGCATACTCACTAAGCTTATCCCATTCTTGTTGCAAAATGACCAAAAAAAATAGGCACACAATAAGGATCAAACTCACATTAGCAAAGTGTGAAGACAAGCATGTTAACCATTACAGTGCAATACGTGCCTATTATACAAACAAAATATGTTCTTATGATGTCCATGCATGTATAACTATGAATATCTCTGTTTAAAAATCTAATTTTAGACAACAAATTGATATTACTTTGCTTTGAATGTGTATATTTGCATGTATGTGTGTATTTCCATATTGAACATGTTTGATAATGCATAATTTTCTTGGAACTGATAAAGTTGGAAAATAAAAAATTAGCAAGACCCATATACACAGGGTGAGATGAGTAAATTGTTGTGATTTTATATTTTTAATTTCCTGTATGTGCTTACTTTGTTTTTTTTATTATTTTATTGACTGTATACTATAGTAGAGTCAGTTGGGCATTTTCTGTGAAAAAAAGCACCGTAACACAATTCACTGCCAGAAATTTGCATACAGCATGCTGTACTTCTTGGCATTTGCAGAGTGATTGGGTGTCAATGAAGAATATTTGTAAAATATTCGAATGGTGATTACACATCTACAGCAGCATGGAAAACTTACTCTGATCATTCTGATAAGAAAATTGCTCCTGAATTTGTTAGTGAGAGCTTCAGGCACAACAACTAATGCTACTTTGAGTCAAGAGGGTAACTGTTGAAAGACTCTATTTCTGTCAACAGGACTCTGCACCTTGCCTCACAAGCAGAAGAACCCAGTCATGGCTGTCAGACAGTTTATGCAACCACATCACCCCTTACATCAAGCCAACTAACTCTCCAGACTGCAGTTTCCTTGATCATTATGTGTGGGGTGCAGTTGAGCAGATCCTTGTAATAACCAAAGATGAAGGCAAGGATTATGGCAGCACTAACCAACTTAAAGAAGAAGAGATGCAGCAGATTTTGAACTCGTCTAGAGGATGTGGTTGAAGCCAATTGTGATTTTATTGACTAAATGAATTCTCTAGTACAGGGTGTCCATAAAGTCCGAGTGTACTTTACAAAATTTATAACTTTATTTGTATTTGTGATAGAAATAATCTGTAAACTTGAAAGATAATACAGTGTTTCAACAAGATGGAGCTCCTTGTCAATTTGCTCTGTTTGTTAGATAGTTTCTAAATCAGGAAATTCATAACAGATCAGAAGGTGTGGACTGTTTTATTGGTCTCCACATTTACCAGATTTGATTCCATTAGATTTTTTTTATGGGGATATTTGAAAACAATTGTGTATGCAACCAAACCTAGTTCATTAAAAGATTTGAAAGCTAATGTAATTTCAGGTATTACTGTAAATCAGTTGGCAAATGTTTTCCGTGAGCTGCAAAATTGTATTACCCTTTGTATTGCTAATGATGGAGGATGTGTGGAAACTTAAATAAAATTATAATAAAACCTTAAAAAATATAGATTTACTTCTTTCTAATCTGTTTTACAAATTATTTCTCTCACAAATACAAATAAAATTATAAAATTTTTTAAAGTGCACACAAACTTTATGGACACCCTGTATTTAAAAATATTTTTGTGTAAGTTTGGAAAATATATCTGTTAAAATGAGTTGTCAGTGTTATTTTCATTTTTGTATACTTAAGACAACAGTTTATCCATCAAATCCTGTTTATGCACATCTGGGAAAGAAGGAATGACTGAAAAAAAAATAGGCAGAAGCAGGAATAAATAAATATATCCCTCGATATAGGTAAATGCGTACACACATGCTGCAATGCAGAGAAATGAAACAGAGGTTGTTGCCTGTTGCAGTGAATACTTTCATTTAAAGTTTATCCAAGGTGACAAAGCTAGGGAAACAAAGGCAATGGAAAAAATGGCTCTGCACAAAAATAGACACTCGATCTGTGGAGACAGAAATTTTGACAAGAGATTATAAAAAAAGCAAAAAATGTTTAAACAAAATGAAGTGTTTAAAAATATATATAAGTAACATGAAGTAATTTTGTTTTTTATTTAGTTGAATGATGCTTTATTTTTTGATTTAGTTTGTAGAGTCCTAATAATGTTAAAGATGTACAATGATAAAATTTGAGTCATTTTAAATTTTTCAGTGTTAAGGCACACAATATCAGATGGTAATAATCTACCATATTTGATGGCATATAAGATGCACACTCATTTCAGCAGAGTATATTGAGGAAAATCTAATCTAAATCTAAACTTATAAATGGAACTTTGTGTGTGTGTCTGTGTCCGTTACCTATAGGCTCCAAAACGGCTGAACTGATTTTCTTGAAAATTTACACAGTTGTACAATAAGCATCTGTGAGTGTTCTAAGTTAGGTTTTGTGTCAAGGTACTCTGATAAATATCGAAAACTGATAATCAAAAAATTGGGTTATAGAAGGAGTGGTCCGATTTTAATCAAATTTGATATACTCATAGACAAAGACATAAGAAACGATTTTCAGAAGTTTCAAGGTTGCAGTTCTTACAATAGTGCAGAAAATTTGATATCAATCCCAGGAAATCAAAATTTGACTTACATCCATTCATTTTTCTTTCAGTCTACGGTTTTGCTTTAACTGGAAACAACTATTGCTTTTTAGTCTTTCATGCCAACATCCAAAGAGTCTGATCTCCAGGACCATAGATTAGTTTTAAAGCTTCCATTACATCTGAGCAATGCCGGGCTATACTGCTAGTCTTTTTATATATTTAACTATCAACTGGACAAAGTGAGCTCTCATTAGATTTCAAAACCACTTCAGCTATAGCAAAAGGTATTCTTCCTTTTCTTTTTTGTCCCTTCAGAGCATTGGCACTCATGACTCTCCACAATTTTCTGTTCTTTGTCGTTCTTAATAAATTTTATTTTTGTTATCTTGCCTCAACCCTGTTTTACCATCCATTTACTCAAGCTTGCTAGGTAGTTTATATGTTGTTTTTCTTTATTGTTCTTGCCATCAGTCCATCCTGTGAATATCAAACTTTCCAAGCCTTTTTTATTCATTATCTGCCTTAAAAATTTCAACTCTCTATCTGATGTTCAGTATAAGTATTCTTTTTATTTCCATTTTCTATAAAATTTCATTGTTACTCACATGTTCAGTCCATGACATTCTCAGCATCCTTCTGTAGAATCACATATCTGTTGCCTCAAGTCTCTTCTCCATTTGTGAGGAATTGTCTAGTGTTGACTGTATTTTACTATATTACAATATTATGTAACAGTTTAGTTCTGTTTTTTTTTTCTAATAAAATTTTTCTGTTTTTCAATTCTTTGCTTAGCATTTGAAAGGCAACTTTTGCTATTCCAGTGGGTTTTCAAATTTTGGTGTCACACTTTCCATCCTTCATTATAACACATCCCAAATATTAAATTGTTGTACTTGCAGAATTTAGTTGGACAAACAAACCAGTATTCTACTGTATTGCAAGCAGAGTCTGCTATGACCACCTAAATCCTACATTGCAACATTAGCTGGGGTTGACACTGTGGCAACAGTATTCAAGAAATCTTCATACAATAAATGAGTTCAGGCTGCCTTGCTGAAATAAAGCCAATGAATTTTTTCATATTTGTTGAGGGCTTGTGTGGTTGTATTTTTTTCAACCACAAATTTAATAGGAATACAACTATGACAAACTCAACTTGCAATAAAGTAGAGAACTGGTCTGTTTGTCCAACTAAATCTTACATGGTGCTGTGAACAGGATGTATTGCATTGCAACATTAGCTGGGGTTGACACTGTGGCATCGGTGTTTGGGAAATCTTCAGTACTTGTTTGATTTTAGTATCGCCAATCTGTGACCTCCATTTTGGGCTTTTTTTTTGCTAATAAACATGAATTATTTCCTATTGCATTTGGTATTTCAACCTTTCTTCCCACTTTCCTTCACTACTTTCTGTTGAAATTCTTGTAGTTTCACTTCTGGATCTGCCATCAAAACTGTTATATCTGCTTATTTTATGCTGTTAAGATTATGACTACCAGTCGTAAGTCCTGAAAAAGCATGCTCGCAATAAAGTGAAACATAAAACCTACCCCCTCAGCAGTTATTCTTTTTTGACCATTTTGTATGATGGACATACTTCCCTGTGGGATTAATTTGCTTTATTTCATTTCAGTTAAGTCTTTCTTTTATACTGACCAGTTAGTTAATAATGAGGGTATGTAGAAACATATTTCAGTATGATGGATCAGCTTTTACCAACAAATGTCACCACTATTGTAACCAAATACTAATAATATTTGTCATATCATCTGATCAATCTTACCAAATAAACATGCCTCAGTATAATATAACTGACAATATTAATAATTTTAATGATAATGCCCTTTGAATAGATATTATTATAGTGTTATTATTAGGTAGATATATGATAAAAATATTGCTTACGGTAAAGAACATTGAGAATAAAATTCACATGAAGGGACCTCAGCTTCACATATAAGACATAGGATGATTTTGTTTAAGTATGTTTTTTTAATCCATCTTATGTTCTTCAAATTTGTTAATTTTATTCATGGCATATGAAATAGTTGTTTAAGTGTTTAAGTGTTTACTATTTATAAAATAGTATAAACTTCAGCATGGGGAGAATATAGTGACTGTCAATGCAGTAAGTGAATTCAGTATGCCAATTTCAATTCTATTTCATTCACTTAGCACTAATGCCCTTGGAAAAGGTGTGAGTTCATCTTTCTCTAGCTATGTGATAAATAACAGGGCAAACTTGGATCTTTTGCCCTGAGGTAGTAACCAATCTCAGAGAAAGAAACTCGGATTTCAAAACCAGCCTGAAGTGGGATGAGTTCCATCAGGTTAGCTCACCTTAGACACACTACTGTCGCTATGGCTGCAGTACATGTGCTGCCCTTATGAATTTAATGGATTACAATATGAACTTCAATATAAATAATTATAGAAAATTATGATAATAATAAAATCAATAATACATCCTTGTGCCCATTTAGTTGAAACAAAATGAATAATGTCTTTCTAGGATCTTTCACTCTTTCCTTAATCACATATCCGTCATCTTTTGGCATTGTTTTTCTCTACCGACCACATTTTCCTTTACATTTTGGACTGATAGATTCGGTTTGTGTCTTCACCTTGATGACATGACTGACAGTTGAAAGGCTGACACCAACAATATATGCAATCTCTCTGTAAGGCTTGCCAATGTGTTTATGCAGCATTACAATTTTCATACACTTCCTCGGAGTTACATCCATCACAGACAATGGCTGAAGGACTACTAATCGGCAGTCCAGACCATAGTGTCTGAGTGTAATAAAAATCTGATTCAATCATGGATGATGCAATATTTTTCAAAGACAAACAAATTTCAACATATACCCCAAAAATAGATTCATATTTACTTCACCTGAACTAATCGGAGTAAAAAATAGAAATTACACCCTGTCTCTCTACCTGATTGTAATGGTGAAAGAAAGGAAACTAAAGTAGTTGTTTCAGTTAATTTGCACTAGAGTGTGTATATATATATATAAGCTTAAGATTAGTGCTTAATCGGGACATATATATATATCTCGTGTGTGTGTGTTTTATATATATATATATATATATATATATATATATATATATATATATATATATATATATATATATCTCGTGTGTGTGTGTTTATATATATACATATATATATCTTGTGTGTGTGTATATATATATATATATATATATATATATATATATATATATAGGGGTCCCAGAGTTAACTATCTATTTCATTGAAATTCTGTAGGTTTCACAAAACTGACACACTTTAATGTTTATTACTTAATTATAATAATTATAATACAAAACAAATAGATTTGTAAATATTATGTCAAATCTTTATTGAAAATGTTCAACATGTTCTTCATCTCTATCTTTGGAAATTTCAAATCTATCCTTAGTGTCGCAAAGCACATTTTTAAGCATTTAAGGAGGTATCTCCTACACTGTACTGATCGTGTTGATAAAGCTCAGCTAAACTAGTGAACATCTGGTGATAAACATTTGTTTTTATGAAACATTATGCAGAGAAATGCAGGTGGGTCAACAAAGATGTGTTCTTGTTAATTCATCATTAATAGGGTTCTGAAAGAGAATGAAAATTAAAATTATTTAAGGAAAAAAATTATAAAGTTATAAACAAAATTTGAAATCTATACATTTCTAACATATATTAAACATGATGAACAGAAATAAAAGTGATATTTTTAAAATTGTCTAATTTCACTGAAATAAATAGTTCATTGGACACTGTGTATATGTGTGTGTGTGTGTGTGTGTATATATATATATATATATATATATATATATATAAAAGAAGAGTCAGCATTATTATTGATTCCTACCTGACATCTCCACTTCAATCACTTTCAAACCTCCATAACTTCTCTCTGCTATTTTTTAAAAATATTTTCAAGGTGATTGTTTTAATGAACTTTTCCCTTTGTTACCTTGACTTCATGAATTTACATGTAGTACTAGACTGGCAGATAAGTCTCATCATTTTATTGTTTAAATTGCAAGGTGTATCTGCAGGTTGTCTTCTAATAGTTTCTTCTCTTGCACTTACTACCTGCAGAACTTTCTCCTGGCTTCTTGCTTTCATGCGAAGCATGATCTTCAAAAATGTAAATGCAGCATCAACCATTATCTTCTGTCTCCTCAAATCCTGTTCATTTTATTTTCTTTGCTCTTCATAATTGTCTTCACAGTTTTCCTCATTTACAGGAACCTCTTGTGTCTTAGTAGCTTTACCATTTTGCTTGGGTTAAAATGATTAAAAACAAAAAAAAAGACATTTAAAGATCAAAACCTTTTCTGTGTATATCCAGTTCAGATGCAGTTACCACTAAAATCCAACCTTGATTAAAATTGCAACATTATTCTTTGTATTGTAATTTCTTTGTCACTTAAAAATGAAAGTTTTGACACATTCTTTGAATAATTCCCTCAAGTGTAGTTTCCATTAATAGTGAGTTAAATATAATCTGTTGGTAAAAAAAAGATATTTTTCAGTTAGTTCTCTTGTTATACAAACTCAGGTTCATATTTTCAGTTTTAATAAACCATAATTTCTTCCAAATACTTTGCCCCTGAAACTATTTCATTTTGTGATAAAATTGGACTCAGGAATTCTTTTAACTCACAGTGATATAAATGATCATATGATACTTATGTTTTTAGGTCAACAAATATTTGCATTCAGATTTTTTAATAACAATATATTTTTTAATGTTTGATTCTTACACAAAATGGTTATTATTTTTAATTAGAAAATTTACTACAGTAAATTTCATTTGTGTGCATTCAAAAATAATAATGGGAGATTTTTAAAAGTATGTTATCAAAATTACTCTAAGGATAGTAATTTTCAAATATTAATTTTTCTATGTCAGAAATTGTGGAAGGATAATACCAGAGAATAAATTTGGGTAATAAGCTTTAAGAAAAGTAGGAAAAAGTAAAAAGTAAACTGCTACTAGCAATGAGAAAGAGATAGATGACATTTTGGAATGCTCTATGAGGAAAGAAGGCTCAGAGAAGTTAACACTTACAGAGCATACTACAAGCAACAGAAATATAACTTATTAACTTAGTTTTAGGGGAATTGATAAATGAATAGCAAAAAAGTGAGTGAGTAAAGAGGAAAAGTGACTATGGTTAACAAAAAACAGGAAGTTGTAGAGAGCCATGAGAATCTACCTTTGGTTCTGTTACATTAAAGGAGCATTGAGAGAATGTTCACTGGCAAAGTATTCAGAGTTTTAATCTTTCTATGACAAGTAATGGCATTGTGATGAGCACATTTTTATTCTATTGTTTCATGTTTATTTTTTGTTGCTTAGATTGTTGTTCACAGTTTAATTCATCTCTCTGAATTTAGCTCAATAATCAGTGGCTAGGTCTGGTGAATTTAATGAATTTATTTCAGGTTCTTCATGGTGAAAAGGATTTAATAATTTGCTTCAGTCATTATAATAAATGATTAAAAAATAACTTTGTGTAATATCGTCTACTCGTCTCATAAACCACAGAGAGTAATTTCAATATTTGTTTATTTTTCCCCAAAATCCTTGAATAAACTTAAAAATACCTTTATCATTGAATTTCAAATCCATTCGTTGGCAGAGTGCAGCACTTGTTAACCCCTCTCTGATTTCTCAAGGAAATAACATAGCCTGAAGGGTTTTGTAGCAGGAAGAGCATTCAGATTTTGAAAATCTCTTTTAATACTGTTTATATATATATATATATATATATATATATATATATATGTATGTGTGTGTGTGTACATAAATATTGAAAGTGTATGCATATATATATATATATATATATATAGATATATATATATATAAAACACATAAATATTGAAAGTATACACACACACACACACATATATATATATATACACACACACAGAGGTTTATATAAAGTGTGAGTCTGCTCATATATTGGCAGATTTTTAGTACTTAAGCATTATTTTTAGTGGATGCTTATACTTAAGTAGATAAACTGTTTGTTCATTAAACAGTATTTTTATTTTCGACTAATGGCCTGAATATTTGAGAAATCTCAGGAGAGAAAGATATGCACTCCTCAAAGAGAGTATCTACTCAAATATGAGAATTCACTAAAAATAACACACATATATGTATATATATATATCATTTCAGATGTTATTACTGGGGATACTCATATTTGAAATTGAAACCCTAATTTTATATTTTATTTTTATTTGAACCAGTGTGTTAAATCTGTTGGCTTGCATACTTCAAAAATCCTACTAAAAATATATGCTTGCTGGCAGAACTAAAACAGCATCTTCTATTATAGAAGAAACCTTCTACACAATGTTTAAATTAAAAGATAATTGGATATCTATTTCAAATATGTGTATTTACTATAACAATATTTGAACTAATAAAAATGTGAGATTAAAAATGAATTTTTTTTTTTTTTTTTATAAGCGTTTCACCCCGAACAAGGCATGTCACTGCCACTACTGTGCAGGGGGCTACGTAGAGTGGAGAAAGGCTGATTAAATATAGGAAATAACAGAGGGTGGGTGATAGGCGGGTGAGGATACCGAGAATGAGGATTGGGTAGATGAGAGTGTTCTGAGAATAATTGGGAGTTAGGGTGATAGGAGGTGTCTATTGACCCTACATTTAAACACCTGGAGATTGTAACTGTCGGGAAAGCAGACTTGTGGAAGGGAGTTCCACAGGCGGGAAGCGCGAGAAAAGAAGCTGTTGGAGTAGAATTTACGGTTACATCTTATTTGTTTAACTGTAAAAGGGTGGGACCTAGTTGCTAATCTAGTATCTCGTGTAAATTCCTGCTTAGGCGGCACCAGTGATCTAAGCTCATCGGAGCAGAAGCCATGAAAGTACTTGTAGAAGAGGCACAGGGAAGCCACATCACGCCGGTGTGAGAGCGGCTGCAGCCGGTCTGCCAAGTCAGTATCAACCACGTTACAGATCCTCCTTTGTATTTTGTCGCCCAAGAAGCCCAAGGAGAGCAGCAGGGGCACCCGACCAGATATGGCAGCAATATTCAATACACGGGCGGATGGTAGATTTGTATATGTGCAGAATAGTTTCAGGTGGGAAAAATTTCCGGGCCCTGCACAGGGAGCCCACTTTCATCGCAGCAGATTTGGCAATGGATTCAATATAGTCATTCCATTTGAGGTCCGCCGAGAGTGTAAGGCCAAGGAGGCGTAGTATTTTACTCTCTGGGAGGCTAGCCTGTCCCATGCTAATGGGAGGTAGATGCGATTGTCTATGGTGGTTAGTTGATAACAGCTTTGTTTTGGAGGCATTGAAATTTACCAACCATTTCCTACTCCAGGTCACTACGGATTGGAGGTCCCTTTCAAGTGTGGCAGCGAGGTTCACTTTGTCGTCCAGACCTGGTTTCTGATTGATGCGGGAGTAGATTGTTGTGTCGTCGGCATACATGCCAACTTGGGATCTAATGGTGTCGGGGAGATCATTAATGTAGATCAGAAAGAGCGTGGGACCTAGGATAGAACCTTGAGGGACACCCGCGTTCGTCTGGTAGTTTTGGGAGGCATGCCCATTTAATACCACCTTTAATGTGCGGTTAGAGAGGAAGGACTGGATGAGGTCAAACAAATGTCCAGTTATCCCATAGCTATGCAGTTTGCACAAGAGGCCAGCATGCCAGACCCTGTCGAATGCTTTGGAGATATCCAAGGCAATGGTTCGGGCTTCACCATTCTTGTCGAGTGCCTGGTATATGTACTCGGTAATGGTCGTTAGCATATCAGCAGTAGACCTGGTGAAGCGAAACCCATACTGTTTGTCAGAGAGAAGCCCGTTGGTCATAAGGTGCTGAATCACCTCGGCGTTGATAATGGCTTCGAAAACTTTGCCAAAGATTGGAAGGAGACTAATAGGACGGTAATTGGCGGGGTCTGAGGGTTCGCCAGAATTCTTAAATATAGGTACTACGCAGGAGGACTTCCAACAGGCAGGAAAGCAGGAAGCAGATAGGCAGAGGTTATAGAGTTTAGAGAGGACAGAGGAGAGTTCTGGGGCACATTTCTTCAGTACTATGACTGGGATTCCGTCACCGCCGCTCGCTTTGTGTGGGTCAAGTTGCGCAATTATCTTGGCGACCAGCGAGGGTGAAATGTGGACATTATTTAGTTGAGCCTTAGTTCTGGGTGGGAAGTCTGGTGTAGGTATTCCTAACGAGTCCAGTGTCGAATTGGTTGAGAATCTACGGGCAAAGCATTCAGCCTTGTTGGCTGGGGAGGTGAGAACTTCAAATTCATTGATTAGTGGGGGTATTGAAGTCTTGTTCCTGCTGAGCACGCTTTTGCAGAGACGCCAGTAATCTTTGGAGCCAAACTTAGAGGATGCTATGCGTTGCCTAATTCTGGTAGCAAACGCCCTCTTGGCTTCGTTCAGTACTTTTTTACACTTGTTCCGTGCTGAGGTGAAAAGGCGCCTGTTTTGGTTCGACGAGCAGCTTTGATAGAGCCGGAAGAAATGGTTCCGGTGGGCAATAGCGGCCGAGCAAGTGGGTGAGAACCAGGGGGACGAATTAGGTTTTAGTTGGAATTTTCTGGCAGGGATAAAAGCATCGATGTCAGCCTTAACCCAAGAGGAGACTTTGGAGGCACAGTCTTCGACAGGAAGATCAAAGACGTTGTTCCAGGGGACGTCGCAGAGGAAGTCCCTGAACGAGTCCCAGTCGGCTCTTTGGTAGCAGTATGATATTCTGCTGGTCTGGTTTTCTTGGGTAGAGTTAGTGCGGGTTGATATGTTTACAGAGACTACGGCGTGGTCAGAGTTTCCAAGGGGGCAGAGTTGCCTGGTAGTGCAGGAGTCTGGGATGGAGGTAAAACAAAGGTCGAGTAAAGAGTCCCTTCCGTTAGGGTTTTTATTCACTAATTCATTATTTGCCAGGTCCACAGCTGACTTGCTAACAACCATAATGGAGTGCATGCTCCAGGCCCTTGATGAGTCTGACGAGGCTTGCGTGGTTGCTCTGGACATTTCCAAGGCTTTTGACAGGGTTTGGCACTCTGGCCTCCTATGCAAGCTATAGGGTTACAGTATTACTGGTCACCTGCTTGACCTAATCCAATCCTTTTTAAATAACCGCAAAATGAAGGTCGTTTTGAATGGGCATGCCTCTTCATCCTACAGCACGAATGCTGGTGTCCCACAGGGCTCTATCCTGGGCCCGACACTCTTCCTTATTTTCATCAACGACCTCCCAGATGAAATCAGTTCCCAAGTAGGCATCTATGCAGACGACACCACAATATACTCCTGCACCAGTAAGAAACCTATTGTGGTGGACAGACATAATCTCGCTGCTGACCTTGAACAGGATCTACACTCTGTGGTGAATTGGTGTAAGAAGTGGCTTGTCAACTTCAATGCGTCTAAGACCAAGCTGTTGTCTGTCAACCATCACAGACAATCTCTCCTGCCTCCCATTAGCATGGACCAAGCGATTCTCCCTGAGAGCAACACACTACGCCTCCTCAGCCTTACCCTCTCCTCAGACCTCAAATGGAACCACTATATTGATTCCATAGCTAAATCTACTGCTAAGAAGGTTGGGTCACTTTGCCGATCCAGGATGTTTTTTCTGCCTGAATCCATCCTGCATATATACAAGTCAACCATCTGTCCATGCATGGAGTACTGCTGCCATTTATGGTCAGGCGCCCCTGCCGTTCTCCTCAGTGTTCTCGACAGGCTCCAAAGGAGAGTCTGTAATGTGATAGGTACTGATCTGGCGGCTCGACTGCAGCCACTTCCCCACTGTCGAAATGTGGCCTCCCTTTGTCTGTTCTATAAATACTTTCATGGCTTCTGCACGGATGAACTTAAGTCACTGGTGCCTCCTCAACAGGTGTTTACTTGTGCAACCAGATTGGCAACTGAGTCCCACCCATTCACAATTAGGTTAGCCAAATGCAGATGACAATTCTACTCCTGCAGCTTCTTCTCTCGCACTTCCCGCCTGTGGAACTCACTCCCATATTCTTGCTTTCCTGACGACTACAACCTCCAGAAATTTAAATGCAATGTCAATACTCATCTATTAACCATTGGACTCTCGCTCTCTCCCCAGCCCTGTATATCCTTCCCTTTCCCCTCCACTGATGTATCTGTCATCACACCTGCATTCTCAGATTTCTATTGCTCCTTTCTAACTAGTTTGTACTCCTCACTCTTTTCTAATTAATCCTTTTACATTTATGTAGCCCCCATCTCATCAGTGGCATTTCTGCCTTGCTTGGGGTGAAATGATTAAAAAAAAAAAATATATATATATATATATATATATATATAGGAAAATCTAGTAAAAAGTTGTAAGTTTAAAAATGTCTTTTTTTGACAGTATTTATTTATTTCTATTATTATATATAATTTCTATTATTATGTATATAATAATAGAAATAAATAAATACTGTCAAAGAAATATATTTTTCAACTTACAACTTTTTAGTAGTTTTTCCTATACATATTAAGACAGTATACGTGGATCATCATTCTGCTATATATATATATATATATATATATATATATATATATATAAATAGCTTTTTTATACTACATTTCACACTGTTTTGTTAACACCTAAATAATATTTTTATATATGTGAATATACTTGAGTTTATACCCATATTAATTCATTTATTAATTCATATATATATATATATAAAGAGAGAGAGAGAGAGAGAGAGAGAGAGAGAGTGAGAGAGATTGAAATCAACACCCATAGGCAACAGTTTGTTTCATGGCCTTACAATTGTGTGTAAGCATGAAACAGACTGTCACCTCCGGCTGTTGACTTCAATGACCACTTTTACATTTACATATGCTCTATCCCTGATATTAAGCACTGTAACCCATAAATATAGTTTAGCTTAAAACAATGTTATCTTATATCTGTACATATATGTGTATCGTGATGTAAATTAATAAATATACATATGAGGAACGTGTACATATCTATAGTATTAATATTAACATGTTAATGAAACAGCTCAGTGTGTGAACAAAGGTGTATTATATATGTGTGTGTGTGTGTTTGTGTGTGTGTGTGTGTGTGTGTGTGTGTGTGTGTGTGTGTGTGTAATATAGTATACATATTATCCTATGTCTAAAGCATGATTCAGAGTTTCATGTGTTATGCAATCATCAGGTGCATATTTCAAACTGACAGTGTATTAGATTTTAATTGAAATTCACTCAATGTTTATGGGAAATAAATCTTATGAAGTTAAGTTACTGCTTTTTTAATAACGAGAATTAAAATCTAAATATTTTAAGTTTACATGTACATAAAGATTTGAAATTTAAATTCACAACTTAAAATAAAAAATACAAAATATTAAAAATAAAAACAAAAGCAGGGAAAAAAATCAGAGGAGCATAAGTTATGAATCATAAAAATTTAATATTTAAATATTACATGTAGATAAAAAAATTAAATTTTCAAGATTTTAAATACAATAAAATAAAATGAAAATGAAAATTAAGAATAAAAAGTAAAATGTAGAATTAAAATAAAAAAATAAAAAATGTAGGGAACAAAAATAAAAGGGTTTTAATTCGTTATTGCTAAAAGTAATATTGTGGGGTAAAGAAAGAAAGAAAGAAAGAGGCAAACGTATAGGGGAATCTAAATCAATCTGGGTTTAAGAATTTAAATAAGTATTTTTTCTATGACAGCATGTGGTCATTAAATAACTTTTTTATTAAGCAAATTAGAATTATTGATATGATTTAAGATGACAAGTTTTTCTAAAAGCATAGATTATATTTATCTTCTTTTCCATTGTAATGTTTGGATTTAGCTATGATATTCCAGGTAATTATTGGATTTTTGTTGGAGATTTTTAATTTCAAATAATGTGTTGATAAAGCAGTACTTTTGCTGTATTTACTGTTATTTGAAGACATGTAGTTGTTAAATGTTCATGCAATAAAAGTAGGACAAGTATACCCATTAATACATATACAACACAGCTCTTCTCATGCACTGAGCACTGCTTCACCAACCTCTGAACAACAATACTACACACATGTGCACCATCATACGTACATTCACCAATCATATATAAATTCTCTAACATATTTTTACGGTATTTAAAATCTTTAACAACCAAGTATACCATATAATTCACGCATCTGCGTAAACACATATCTTCACGTGTGCATGTTGTTTACATTATTACGGCCTTTGAATTTAAAAACTTTTCATAACGTTTATTTATTTTCTTTTAAAATGTTGTAACACTTTTCTTGCTACAAAAACTGTAATATAGTCCCTGATGATGAACGATGACATTTATAAGTACTAGGACAACTTTTGGACAATTTTTATACAAATATAATCCGGAAATAAAAAGTCTAATCAGAAAATATGAAAAAATTCAAAAGAAAATATATAAGACTATGTTGTCTCTATTGTTTAACACAACTTGTTTAAAAGAAAAGATGCTGCCAAAATATATGTACTTTATATATATATATATATATATATATATATATATGCACCCTCATGTGTATATTTGTTAATTTGTGTATATGTGTATGCTTGTATGTGTGTGGTGGATATATATATATATATGTGTGTGTGTGTGTGTGTGTGTGTGTGTGTGTAAAAGCATATATATGTGTGTGTGTGTGTGTATATATATATATGTGTGTGTGTGTGTGTAAAAGCATATATATATGTGTGTGTGTGTGTATATATATATATGTGTGTGTGTAAAAGCATATATATATATATGTATGCACACACTTTTACATATGTATATATATATATGCACACACTTTTACATATGTATATATATGTGTGTGTGTATGTGTAAAAGCATATGTATATATATATATATATATATGCTTTTAGATATGTATATGTATATGTAAAAGCGTATATATATATATATATATATATATATATATATATATATATATATTTTTAATGGTGCAAAATCGTATTATAGCGTTGAAGACAAGAAATAAATTATATATATATATATATATATATATTTTTTTTAATGGTGCAGAATTTTATTATGGCATTGAAATAAATTTCTATAATAGGCCATGATGATTTAAAAAAAATACCAGTCGACCAATTTCATTCCCTCTTGTCAGAACTGTATACAAGTGAAAAGTTATGAGAATACATCTGTCATGGATGATATGAAAAAACAGAAAGGGAAAAATAAAAGTTATTATATCTAAAGATGCTAGAGACCTAGCAGAGCCAGCCCAAGTAAACAGTCTTTTTGTTTACAAACTGAGGGTTGCCTGAACCTGATAAACAGCATCTTCAACATCTTCAGATGTTCTGACTAAAACAGAAAACCAGTTCTCACTAAAATCTGCAGCACACCTCAGACTATTTATCAAATGATCTGCAATGAAAGACCCGTATGTATATCGAATTGTATCACCAGACGAAAAATTTTCATTGAGTATTTTAGCAGGTACATGCTGTTTAATTCTAACATCCAAACACTGCGTTGTTCTACCTATGTAGTCGAGTCCACAACTACATTTGAAATAATAAGCAACAGAATTAATATGGTGGGTGGGTAGAATGTCTTTACGCATAGAAATAAGGACAGGCTTAATTTGAAAAATAACATGAGTTTTGGCTGCATAATAATACTCATGTGAACTAGATGAAATCTGCTTGGTGAAAGGACTCACTAACCCTATCCAACCACAGTACATGGAGGTAGACTGGACATTTACAAACCATTGCAAGTTTAATTTTATTAAACCTAGCAATCTTATCCTGAATAACCAATTGAACAATGTCCGACAGATAACCATTGTTCCCAAAGATACTAATTAAACAACTAATTTCATCTATCAAGGTGTCATCTGAACAAATCATTAGTGCCCTAGGGATCAAATTCCTGATCAAATTAATCTTTTGTTGTTTAGGACAAAAGGAATCCAATCAAGTATAGAGACCAGTAAAGGTAAATTGCCATTAAACTGAAGTAATAAGAGGAAGTTCTATGAACCAGAACATCTAAGAAGGCAATAAATAATTGACCTCCTCATCTACCATACATTTAGGGGCATGATGAATACATGTAACCTTAGAATATTTAAATTTTTATTCTTGTTATTAAGAAAGCAGTAACATAAAAGATTTAATTCCCATGAACATCAAGTGAATTTAAATACAATTATAATAAACTGTCAGTTTAAAATATGCACCTGATGATTGCATAATGCAGGAAACTCCAAGTTGTACCATAGATGTAGGATAATGTTTACTTATTAATTAATATGTGTGTGTGTGTGTGTGTGTGTGTGTGTTTGTTTTTTCAGATTGTTACAAAGAAATCAAAGATTTCTAAGAACACTTGTAAGTAAAGAACATACGAATTATTTTATCCTTTTATCTCAATGAATTCATTGTCTTATTTCACTGATGAGGTGCAACTTTACAAAGTACTCTCTTGGTGAGGTTACTTTCAATGTTGATACTTCATGAAGAGATTCATTAAATTAGAGACCTTTAACTCTGTGTTAATCTTTCGGTGTGTTTTGTTACCCCCAAATTCTTAAAGTACTTGTAATTCTTAGTTACTTCTTTTGATACATTCCACTATTCTCCTTAGTGTGTAGCATGTGGTGTGGGTCAGTTGGAGCACAAATGTCATGGGAGGCAGACATCAGTTAGTCTTATCCTGAGTGTCTTGTAAACCTACCTTACTAATGAAGTTAAGTGATCATGATTTATTTTTTTTTATATATTATGTATACACATACATATATAGATACAAAAATGCTTGTGTATATAATCAATTTTCAGATATGTCAGTATGAGTTGAGTAAATGTAATATTCTATTTATTGAAATATATTATGGCTATTTTTGAGAAATAAAACTTTTCTCTATTATTGTATTATTGTTTTTCACTTACAATTTACAACATTTTTATGCAACAAATTTATTATAATTTTCATTTCAATTTTTTATTCAATGTATATGGTAACGGAAGTTGCCTGTTAGTTTTTTTTAAGTAGTGCAACAATACTTTACGTAATTGTGATACTATAAGCATTTTTGTATAGTGTAAATAGCTACAGCACCTCCTCTTAGAAATATGCACAGATATTCTGCTAAGAGTTTGTTGCCAAAAGTAGGTCCTTGGGAAGAAGCCATCTGAGTCAAACATTTCTTATTAATGGAATATGAAGGGAATGAGGATAATTCATCCTTGTGTACATGGCATAGTGGGTTTCACTTGCAAAAGTCAAGGTAATGTGACCAAGGAATATAGCTCATCAGAACACTTGCCAATGAAGTAGTGACAGAGTAGCAAAAGGTTTGTGATATTATATCTGTGGAAAAAGTGGAAAATAATTTATCACCCACAAGGCTGAATTGACACTTTTTGGTCTGATATGACTTTTTAAATATACAGTATACCAGAGGGAGTCAGATACTTATCAGAGTGGTACAAGGAATTGACTATTTTGGGGACTGTTATCAGCTTATTCACATTTTTTTTTTCAATCTACTCTCTCATGTTTGAGGAGTATTTTTTGGATTAGAAAATATCAAATGTTGTAATCTGTTCTGGGAACCTTGTTAACTCTGCCATTCTGTACATAAGAATGGAGGATCTGCTTCAATATTCTCTCACACAACCCCAGAGGAGAATGTCTGTCTCACTTATAGTCTCTTTTGATTGACTGTCAAGGTTAAACAATCGTTTCTATGTAACTTTAAAATGGCTCTATACATTCTGGACAGATCTTGTATGTTACCACCAATCAAACCCAGAATGCTACCTGTCATGATATGTCCTCTTAAGGAAGTTCTGCACCTTGAGAGAATATTGGGCAAACTTACACCTGACCTTAAGATGTAGGCAAAATGATCAGCTCTTTGTAATGCTTTAGTAAGAACTGGAATCCTCCAGCTTTATACGAGCCAGATCAGGCTAAAAATGGAGTACTGTTTGCCTCATTTGGTTGGGAGCTGACCAGTCCTCACTTTCCAGTTTTGATAAAAAAGTGGTTCAAAGTCTTTATTGAAAAAGAATTATTTTCTACTCTCCAATCCCTCTTTCACAAGCAGGATGTAGCATGTCTCTCATTGTGCTACTTCCATGGAAAGTACTCCGACAGACAATATTCTTTGGTTCTGTCTGGTCTAACCTTCATGGCCAGGACCCACTATGTCACTTATATAGTAGCAAATCACCCACATTCCCTCTGTATTCTATTGGTGAGAAATCAGTCCCACCCAAAAATAACATTTTCCCTCAAACCACTGCTTTGTAGAACAGACTCCCAAGAGGATGCTTCCCTGAACACTACAATCTTAACTTACTCAAGTCTACAGTTAACAGTTATCTTTTTTTCCTATTCATATAAACTATTTCTTAATGTAAGCCTGTATTTCAAGTATACTCTGGGTCTTGTACAAGGTGAACCTTACTGTAAAACAAACTGTCTTTTATACTTTTCACAGTGAGGCAAAAATAAATATTAATAAGTATTATAAGAATAATGCAGCAGCTGCTCAACATTAGAAGCATATTAAAAAAATATATTATGTGAATATTTCTTTGAAATTCATAGATGTTTGATTTATTTTAATTTTGATTCTAACTTAAGTTAGACAACAGTGGAGAATATGAATTGAAAAAGGTCATTGTCATGTTAATAATCTCCCTATTCTTAATATGGTTATAACTGGCAAGACTGTTTCTTTTCTCTTGAAGGAAAACGTTAAGCAAAACAAAGTTATTTCAGATTTTCATCATATCACATATTCAGGCACATGACAAGAACAAATCAAAATATTAATAACTAGTAGATTGCAAAATAAAATTAAAAATAAAATTTGTTCAAATTAATTACCAGATTTAATGAAAAGTTTTCCATTCAATTTTTAGCTGACAAAATAGCATCTTGACATGTAATAATGGTGTTCAATGTAATTAAATCTCATTCTCAACCTGGATATTCATATCTAGTGAATCACTCACTCACACTATATATATATATATATATATATATATATAATCTTAAGAAGATTAGGTTTAATGTGAGAATTGCATTAAGTATTATATTGCACGTTTTGTCATCTTGATATGAAATGATGTAGAAATTATTTTCCGCCTCAGTATTTCTTTAAGGATGTGCAGGTAGCATAATGGTTAGCTGCATGGAAAATGGAATTGGTTAGCAGAGATCAAATTCTTTTCCTTACAATTTTTTAAAAATCATTTCTCCCCAAACAAGGTGTGAATGCTACTAGTTTGCATGGTGAGGGTTACAGGGAAAGAATGTGAGAGAAATGACTGAGTATAGGGAGGATTGAAGAAAGGACAAAAGATGAATGGATTCAAAAATATCATGATTGATGTGACATTTAAATTTAAATTTTTGAAGATTGTAGCTATAAGGAAATCAAATAAACTGAAGGAACTTCCACAGGTGGGAAATATGAGTAAAGAAACTGTTGGAATAGAAGTGGCCGTTGCATTTTCTTATTTCAACAGTAAATGAGTAGGACCTAGATATCAATTTAGTAGTACACTTAAATTCGTGTAGTTGTGGCACCAGGAAAAATGAGAGAGCAGTTGCTATGAAAATATTTGTATAAAAGACAGAGTTAAGCTGTGTCACTTTGGTAAGAAATTGACTGAAGTTGAGGTGCTAAGTCAGGACTAACTACATTACAGATTCTACTTTGGATTTTGTCAAGAACCACAAGAGGAATAGCAAGTGCACCAGATAAGATATGGTCGCAGTTTTCAATGCACAGGCAAATGGTAGATTTTTAAATGTGCAAGATGGACAAAAAATGGATTAAATAGAAGAGTAGACTTGCTTCTCTTCTGTTACAGCCAGCCTGGAAGAAGAATAACCCTGAATTCAACACTGTAGAAAAGGCAAAAAAAGACCATTCAGTTATCATTCCTAAGAAGTTATATCAATTTGTAGAGAAATGGTTGGTTATATCCTGAAAAGGGCTGGTGTTTTAAACAACAAAATTACTCAACATAAATATACAAACATTTTATGAGAAACAGTATTTCATGTATACATATCAGTGGTATTTATAATTTTTCTTGATTTTTATTCATGTTGTATTTTTTAGAAATAATCATAATTTTAGACATTGTAAAGATTTTGTTAATAAATGTACAAATCACTGATAATATGGCTGAACATCTAGACTTCAGATAAATGTATATTTGTAGTTAGATGCTAGCAATAGAATTGTATCACTTAAAATATTGATTTAACTGGATATAGATTCATTTATGTACAGATTGGATATGAGGGCAAGAATAACATTATTGCTGTTTGCCTTAATCCTTTAAATGATTATTAACCTTACATTTATTGAATATGCAGCTATATTTTCTGGGGAAAAATTAATTTGTACTTGATGTAAGATTTTTTGGCATAATAGTATACATGTGTTAAAAGCCATAAAGTGGATACTAAATGAAAAATTTAACTTCACTTATAAGACAGAAACTCTTCTTAAATTTTCCAATGAAGCAAATTTGTTCCCTTATTTTAGGATGACTTATGAAGGAAGACAATCAATATGGTTGTTTATAGCAATTTCCTTGTGAGGAAACATTTTGCATTCATTGATTGAACCGCCAGTGCTTCAGTAATTTGAAATCTATAAAATCTTGAAATAGTTATTCTAGAAAATAGTTTGCTCATCTACCAGTGTTATCACTCTTTCTGATAAAATTATATAGTCAAATTATTTTTTTTTTAAATAGTGTGTCAAATCAACATTTTTATTCTGTCATTATTTCCTCATTGAGTTACATGTGCTATGAGATGGGTTGGTGATCTAAAGTCAAAGAAAAAATTCAAGTAAAAAAAGTATTGACATCAGTATTTGTACCTAAACATAGTGTACCATTCACAGTAGTGGATCGAGTCAATAAAGAATAAAACAAACTTGAAAAAATGGGTGTAAGTGAAAACATTGACCTTTGAAAATATTAACACCAGCAGTGTATGTAAAGAAAAAAATTGTTTGTGCTGATTTTTTAGCTGGGTTAAACAAATATTTAGAATCACATAACTCTCCATTAGGAAATTTCTGAGAAATTAATGGGAGAAAAATTTTTTTGAAGCTTGATCTTTCTGAAGCATATTTGCAAATACAAATTGGAGAATACTGTTCAGTAAAGAAATTTCACAAATTTATACCCAGAAAGAGTTTTTATTTAATAGATTACAAAGCTGGGGTACTATTGTATTGAATTACCATTTTAAGATGTAATACTGTCTAAAAATTAGGACATGCAGATGGTTTATCAAGACTGAAACCAAAAAATATTGAACCATTTGCGGATACTGTTATTGCAACATTTAGTTAAGTGCCATTGGTGATACACACTTTGGGTGATCATGTCTCGAAAGAGACATAACTGACTGGGCAGAAGATTATCCCGCAGTAGATTGCCATTGCTTTCTGCAGTAGACTGGTTGCCAGCCAAGGCTATAGAACCCAATCTGTTTTATTATTTAACCCAAGAAGAGATGGATTAATATCTTTCCCAAGGGTATTTGCACATAAGTGAATGCAAAGAATTTAACTGGAATTCAAACTCGGCACCCCAATTTGTTGTTCTGAGTCGATATCCACTGCAACACAATGCACATACTTATTGCAACATTACAAAGTAAAAACGTTTTTTTGCAATGTAGTATTTGAACTACCAGTTACCATGGAATAAATAAAATTAAAACAGAACAAAGCATTTATTTTGAAAATAAAATGTACTAAAAGAAAGTAAGATAGACAATTTTTAGAATGAAATCCAGGCTTCAATGCTTACTTGCTATCTGAGGGAGTACTAATGTTTGCACAAAGAGTAGTAATAAATCTGGATATAAAATGAATTCCATAGGAATTTCAAGGATGAAATCTTTTTTGAGAAGTTATGTTTACTAGACCAAAATGAATCAAGACATTGAAAAAATAGTAAAAGTCAGCAGAGGTTGTGCCCTGTCAGCAAAAATACCTACCACAAAATTACAATTGTAGCCAAAGACATATACACTGTGGTCAAGACTGCACATGGATAGATGGAACACATTATCTGGTTTACAAAGTAGCCAGAAATTTGTAAGTGCAAAAAACCAACTTCTATGGCTGCAGTGAATTTTTTAGATGAACTATTTGCAAGATACGGCATCCCAGATGTCATATTTTCAAATGATGGTACACAGTTCACAGCTTACAAATTTAGAGAATTTTGTAAATTGTACTGAATTACTATGTATTACTATGCTGTCATATCACCCAAGAGCTTGAACCCTAACAGATGCTACCACCGTAGGTCCGGGTTTTCTTGAGAATAACAGCAATTAAGCGGTGGTACTATGCTCCTCAAAACCTTGAATCACCCAATCAGAGGCTTTACTGCCAGATGCAGTTTACTACCACTTTTAGGACTACAACTGGTAGTAATTCTGTTAGAACCAGTAATCTACATAGAAGAGCAATAGCCAATTTAATTGTTACCAAAAAATTTATAGACTTAAATTTTTGTCTAATTGTTTAGAGTTGCTGAGATTAAAGAATTTGATTGCATATTGTGCTGCTCTTTTATGATAACACTGACTTGAAAAATAAAAAGTATCACTTTTCTTAAAAGATAGTTTTGTTTGAGATTCTGAAATAATGCCATATAATTCAAATTTTTAGTAATTTCTCCTGCTATGCTCTATCTTTTATCAGATTAGACCAGAAATGCTACCATGACTGGAATGAAGCTAGTCAGTCCTTGTCTTCTGGCCATAGTAAAGTTAAAATTGTTCATGCTATCTTGTGGGAGAAGACTTCCATTTTTCACTTTTTTTTCACAGATGTGACATTGCAAGTCTGTTTCTATTCTTTTTCTATTTTGATGGCAAATGTTAAAATGAACTTCATTCATATGTTCCATCAGTTTAGACATTTACAGCTAGGACTGATCATGTTATCTCCATGGACTTCAATCATCTGAATTTTCTCCATGTTTCAACTTTAAGAAAATTCTTCTCTGAAGCTTTTTTCCCCAAAAACTGCCACTTTGTGGTACACACCCTTGCATGGATCAGGGTTAGGGTTAACCTAACCCTAACCCTAACCCTGATCACTACAATTTTGATCTGTTTGCCAAGAATCAGTCATTATCTTCTTAATATCCCCTTTCTACTATGTTCTCTTCGGTTCACAATACATAAAATTTAATGTCTATAAATTAGGCTTAAGTCATTGTGTTACCTATGTTGCTGTGCCATAGATCAATGAACTTTTGTTCAAAAGTAATGAAATGGTATTCATTTTTTTTTAGGTCTTGAAAAATATCATCTCCAAACTGAAAATTCAGTTTTACCATACATACAAAATAAGGGTAAAATATTAAAATATTTCAGAAGCTTTATTTTTCTATTTGCTAATGATGTATTTGTACTGTACTTACATATTTTTAATGCATTCAACAGTTTATATCTATAGCATAATATATAAACTGAAAAATAAACAAAAATTGTTAATTTGTAGAAGTTTTATTTTTCAATTTGTTAACAATGTAATTGGAAAGTACTTATGTATGTTTAACATATTTAATTGTTCATAGCTACATGCAAACTTAGAAATAAGCAAAAACAAGTTCTAGAAGGTTCCAGAAAGTCATAGTACTACTATAATTATATACAATTTTGTAAATTTCCTGTTGGAGGTGACATTTTTAAAAAAATAAAATTAATTAAACCCTTCTTCATTATTTTTTAAGAAAATTTCATCAAATTAGGATAAAGAAAATCAGTTGTTTTACAAAGAGTCATAGCCCTAATATATATATATATATATATATATATATATATATATATATATATATATATAAAACACACACCAGTTACTTGCAACCCAGGTTTTGATCACATAGGTCTCTTCAGGCAAGCTAGCTCTGCATATTCAGATCATTTGTGTTCAGTGTGCATTGTGTACTTTCTTTCAAAATACCGTCTGCTGGCCCAACTAGCCACTATTTAGCCACTATTTGGCTAGTATATATATATATATATATATATATATATTGATTGTTTAATAATTAACTTTTGGTCCTGATAGAGTTAGACCAGTACACATTTGTATTAAAAAGTGTTCTATACAATTATATTGTAGAACTTTTGAATATTTTTCATTTTTAGCGAAATAACTCGTTTAAAAATGAAATATATATATATATATATATATATATACATATATATATATATGAGAGAGAGAGAGGATTAGCCTCCAAATGTTTGATGTCTTCCTTTCAACTAGCTGATGCACAATCTAAGTTTCTTTCAGTACATGACCCAATGATGTTGGTACCTGCTGATTGTTTGCTTTAGTCCCTGAAGCAATGAGTTCACTCCTTTACCTGGGCAGTTTCTTGCTGTGTGAATCCTTAGGGACAATGAAGAAATAACTCACCTCATGGAGAGATCAGTCCAGCCTTATAAGAAAGATAATGAGACTAAAGTTGGCAAGAGAAGTCAAGATGGATACTGCATGTGACAGATCAAGTGATGAGAACCACCTAACACCAAAGGGAAAATAGAGTTCCATTCAGAGCTCCCTGAAGGTTATGACACATGAGAAGTCATGGAAATGTGATGAAAATAAAGTGGCAAATATTAAATTGCAAAATCAATGATTTTCAGAAAATGAATTTCATAAACTTAGTTTAGGAATATATCTGAGGTTGTGCTCTCCTTATGCTCAGTATAGATATGTAGAATCAAGAATGTATTGATGCTAAATTAAAAATTGGAAATTACAGATGTTTATTAGAGTTAATTATAATGTCTCTTGTTTCACTGATTAGTAAATTTTCAGAATGTATTGATGCTAAATTAAAAATTGGAAATTACAGATGTTTATTAGAGTTAATTATAATGTCTCTTGTTTCACTGATTAGTAAATTTTCAGAATGTAGTGATGCTATGATTTTGTCTATTTTGTTTGAGAGGATTTGAGGAAAAAAGGTTTGGAAAATTTGATACTGACAGGACAAACTGAAGGCAAGTGAAACAAGAAAACAATATGTAACTTACTGAGCAAGTTTGAGTAAATGGATGGTGGAACAAGTTTTAGGAGAGATAACGAAAAGACAAAATTTATTAAGTGTTACAAAGGATAGGAAATTTTCAAGACCACGATTGTCAACATCATCAAGGAATACGGCACACAAAAGAAGTAATGGAATCGATGATATATTTAGAAGGCAAATACATTTTTTATTTTGATTGATTTGGAAATATGGTAGAAAGGTGTGAAGATTTTGAGATTCTTATCTGTTATGCAGCTCATGGCTTTTTTTCTACAAATATAACCTGGTTTGTATTTAACAAATGTTTTTTGTTTTAAAAGTCATATTTTTAGTGATAGTAATAATTTCTTTATATGCTTTTAATTATTATTGTTTCTGTGTAGTTTAAAAAATTTCTTCCATCATTGAAGATGGATGTAAGTTTTGGCTTTTAGTATTTCTGTTTAATATAAATATTATTTTTTTATTGACAAGTCAAATTGTAATGTTTTTATTCTCAGGTAATTTTTTGGTACATTTATTAATATCTTCATTCATAAGGTGTTCCATTTGTGGTAATTTGTTACTTTTTTTTTTTTTTTTGTGAGTTTTATGTTTCTGGTATAGGAGTTCTAATTCAAGTTTTTTTTTTTTTATTCTGGTTGTATTTTGTGGAGATACAGAAATCAGTTCCTACAATGAGAAATTCTTTTAAGAAAGTGCTGAAAATTTTTGGGGTTGTCTAAATTCAATTTGATCAAATGACAAAATTTAGAAATTTATTTTGAGATTATATTTTGTTTTGTAGAATGAGTAATTTAGTCATGCTAAATTTCTCAGCACTATAATATTTTCAATAATGGATTTTAAAATTAAAAGTAGAATTCTTTCAGTTTTTTAAAGAGACCAAGCAGTTTCTTTGATGAATGCAAATATTCCAACTGGCTAAGTGAGAAGTTTTCAGTTATATTCCTGATAGTTAATCCTATTACAGTTAGAGAAAATATTCCATGAGTGGTGGAAGAATTTCTCAGATTTAAATTCATCAAAGACAGCCTCTCTAGAGAAAGTAAACACTGACTTTTATTCTGTGTTAGCAGAGAAAACGAAAAGTCTTTTACTTTGTACCTATAATTCCGAGCTCAACTTTGTGTCCATAATTCCTTATAGAGCTGAACTCTAAGATTTTAATCTCCTGAAACTTTACTGACTTACAACTATGGACTACCATTCACGTGCAGAGAAAAGGGATGTGAAGAGAATTAATCTCCAAGTTTGCATTGTCTTTTATTTCCAGAAAACATTTTCCAAAGATGTGTACTGAAAGGAATTTGTCTTGAGAAACAGATTCTTGATGAATTGTTTGAAGAACAGATTAAGTGGCACTTTCTGTTAACCGAAATTTAAAGTCAGCTGCAGTGGGACTCTTTTATATGCACAGCAGAAAGTATTTGCTTTATTCCTCACAAGCTATGCTCAAAATCCTCTGACATTTCCATGCAAAATATATACATTGTTTTCTGTCTTTTAATTTTTTAAAATGCCGTATCTCTTGATAATGTAGGCCAGGAGTTAAACTTTTTAGTATCATCACCAACTTTCAGATAAAAAATTTTCCCTGTATACTAAATATTCAAAAGTATACCAAAATTGTTTGGTAAAAGTTTGTTATTGGTTTGTTAGTTGATTGATTATGATGTAAAAATACCAAAAGAAGGTAACAAATACTTCTGAAAAATGCAGTTGCTACTGATACTACTACTAGCATATTAAATAACAAAGACAGGCTTGACCATTGAAAACAATATATTAGAACTTTGAATATGTTCTTGCTTTTTTCCAACAGATGATGTTCCCAGAACTCTGTGTGTGTAGTTTCAGAATGTAACGCGTTGTACTATAAGAAAGCTTGAAATTCATTGTATGTCATTTTGTTGAAGTGTATACAACTTTGTTTTTCATAGCATTAAACATGTCAGATTTTGTGCTAAAGAAAGTGTATTTGTGGGGAATTTTATTGCACTACTTTATTTAAATGAAATCTGCAAATGAAGCACAGAATTTTTGTTGAGACTTACAGCAACCATTCTCTGTCAAAAACAACATGCAGAGATTAGTTTAATTACTTCAAAAATAATGATTTTGATGTTGAAGATAAAGAATGCTCTGGCACATTGAAAAGGTTTGAAGACAAAGAATTGGAGGAATTACTTCATGAAAACTCATGTCAGGCACAAGCTGTACTTGTATAATCATTAAGAGTTGATCACAACAGTTTCAAAATATTTAAAAGCATTAAAAACATTGGGTGCTGTGTGAGTTGAAGTCGAGAGACGTCAAATGATCTCTTGTCATGTGAGAACAGCTGCTTCAACATCAGAAAAGAAAGGTTTTTTGCATCATATCATGACTGGCAATGAAAAGTGGATACTTTGTGATAACCCTAAGCATAGAAGATGTTGATGCATGTATGTAAGTGAGCCATTTATCAATACTGACAGCAAAGCTAAATATCCATGGTTTGAAACTTCTGCTTTGCATTTGGTAGTATCAGGTGGGTGTAGTACATTATCAGCTGCTCAAACCAACCAAAACCATCATGGGAAATAAACTACAATTGATGCATTTGAGCCAAACATTGAAGAAAAAATGGCTGCTATCCAAGCAGAGAGATAATAAAGTAATTTTACATGACAATGCAAGACCACATGTTGTAAAATGGGTAAAAATCTACTTGGAAATGCTTGAATGGGAAGTCTTACTCCACCTCCCATATTCACCAGGCATTGCCCCATCTGATTAATACTTGTTTTGATTGATGGCACATGGCCTGGCTAAGCAGCATTTTTATTCTTATGAAGATGTCAAAAAATGGGTTGACTTGTGGTAAGCCTCAAAAGACGGGTCAGTTTTCCAAATTTTGGAATTTAAATGCTGTTAGAAAGATGAGAAAAAGTAGTGGCTAGCAATAGACAATACTTTCAGTGAGATGTTTCTTCTAATTTTTGTAGATAAAACATTACTTTTCATGAAAAATCTGTGAGAATGTATTCAAGGTTTGAAAATATAATTTAGTTTTATGATTAGGGTTAGTGATGCAAGAGTTGGCAAAAAATGAAACAATTTTTGTTCATAATTATAACATTAAAAATATTATACACTGCAAGCATCTAATAAGAATATTTGAATATTCTTTATGTATAATTCTGAAGAACTATTAAAAATTAAAATTATAGAAAATACTAAAATATACTTTACTGGCAGGGAATATTTATATATTATCTCAGAATGTGACACAATTATTCCCAGTTAATTTTTTTTTAATACAGTTTCTTTGTATATCTTCTTTGAATATTTTTTGGGACGTAACACATGTTAAAGTTCTTTTTAATACTCGAAATCATATATTACCAACTAAAGTTTTTAATTACCTACCATGATTTGTTCACTTGCACTTCAACCACCAAACATGTGGAATTACCCACCAGTGGGCAATATTGCTCAGGTTGGAAAAAATTGATGTAACCTATTTACAAATTGATTTTTTTTTTATTATCTGTGAATTGACTTCTTGTAAAAGATAGTTGGATGGCTTCCCATTGCCTTCTGCATAGTTTGGAATTCACAGTTTTCTTTTTCTTAGACTAATTGCAATCCAAGGTTAGAGATCCCAGTCTACCCTTCAGTTTAAGTCATAGCTGAGGAGAGAAGAGATTGATTCATGTTTTTTCCTAGGATATTATTGCAAAAGTGAGCTCAACAGACTAGGCAGGAAACTGAACTTGATTCACCAATTTTATTTTACATATAAATAACTTTGACATTAACAATACATCCCTTTTTACTGATCAGTACCCAATAAAATTATAAAATCATTTAGAAGTGTGTGTTTTTTAAAGTAAAAAGTAAAACCAACAAACAAAAAAAACAAAATGGGAAGACACCCTGAAGACAAAAAGGGAAGACACCATCTTCCCTACTCTAAGAGTGTGATGTTGAACTTGAACAGGAGAGAGGATTTTTTAATCTCAATTCTGTGACATAGATTCCCATCTTCCAGAATTCTTTACTTTTAGTCAACCTCCTTATATGAACATGCTGGTGTTCAAATGTGCAAATCCATTCACTTCTGAATGTAATGTTTTGTTTTTATTTGTTATCTTTTGATTCCTTCCAATGTCTTTCTGCCTTTACTTCAATATATATATATATATATATATATAAATTAGAGAAAATTTTCAAAATTCAAATGTATCGGATGCACATTTTGACATGAAATTTCTAATAGAGATTTCACATGACCTCAGCGACATGGTTCCACTCCAAATGAAGAAAACACTGGGATAAAGTGGGGGCCCAAAATAAATAATGGTAAAGATTTGAGAATATATATATATATATATATATATATATATATATATATATATATATATATATATACACACACACATCTGTACTGATAATATAAAATGTGTTTATTGACATAATGCTAATTGCTTGGGATCACAGCATTTAATGATGTTTTTGGTAGAGACTGACCAGAAAATATGGGAATGCAGTTAGAAAGAGTGGGTATTCGGTTTTATACTCAGTTAAAACTTAATATTTATTTCATTCTCTTCTTCCCCTTTTACTAGATCTGATCCATAAACAGATGGTCAGTGGAGATGAAAAAGAGACTCAAAGCAACAGAAATGTGATTGTACAGGTGGACATTGGTTCACATAAGTGAATCATAAATGTTGCTAGAATCCAGTTGAGAGTAAAAAAAGTTTATAATTTTCATATAATATCATTAACTATGTTTCTGATGGCTGATTGGTTGCAGAGATCTTCATAAATATAAGTTTAGTTTGAGACGATATTTAATAGAATTCAGAAAGTATTTAACATATATTTAACATACTTAGCAATTAGTATGTTAAATATAAGCATATCAATAAATATGCAAAAGAGGCCCTGAGACATATAAGGACATGTCTGTCAAAGCTAGTTTGTCACATCTGGATTTCCCCATTAACAGCAGTAGAGCTTGGCATATCTAAATACAAGCCTCCCAGCAACATGTCCAGATGTTAGTTTTTGTCAATTGTATCATTTTGAAAGCATCAGAAAAAACAGTTGTCAGCAGTCTGCTTTTGGTGAGCCTTGCTTTGCTATTGTCAGAGATTCAGTGTTTTGTAAAAACTTATTGGCACATGTTGTTCCAGAAGTTATGTACCACCTACCATACTATGGTGTTTGAAAGCAGTGGCCTCACACATCATTACATAGATTTTTTATAAATTTTTTCCTGTCTCTCTCCTTTTTCTCTGCTTCTACTGCCTAAATTGTTACGAGAACAATATATTTATTACCTCTTAAGTATTTCCACCAATCTCCACACATGCCTGCCTAATTTTTCTACGTAAACCTTCCTCAGTCAAAAAAGTGGATGTTTTCTTCATGACTAAAGTTAGTGTTATGTAGTCTGATATCAAACTGAATATTGCAGACCACCAAAGAAACTGGATACATCAGCAAGTTAGTCTTGGCCACTGAGTTAAATCATGCACCCTGCATGTGGTTTAAAAGCAGGGAAAAAATTTGCAATACATGCCTCCAAAGAGAGGAGATGCACATCACAGTTTAAAAATCAGGTAATCACTCTGTGAGCCACACCTGATATTTCAGATAAAGACTGAGCTGAAATCGATACACTGGCTGAAATTAATTGATAAAGTGAAGAATTGAATAAAATATAATGTTAAATTCAGAAGATTCAAGTTTCAAGTTCTTCAACAGTCTGACTTATATTATCATTCAGCAGACATACTCACATGGCTCTAACTGCTGAATAGATGTGTCATTGGTGGCTAAGCTGATCCCTTCATCAAATTATTCTGTTGAGGAGAGTGGCTAGGATTATAAAAGCATTTAACAGGATATGTTTTAAACAAATTCTGTCAAAGAATGGAAAAATCTTCTAGTACGATTGTCTAGCTCAAATAGGTAGACTGGGCTTCATAGCTCTGGATGCAACCAGTGCAATGATGGCACAGTATCACTGGTCAGAGGATTTTCTAGACACAATTCAGTAGAGAATTCCTTCAATGATCATCTCTCTGTGATCAAGGTGACCTTCAAGTTGGAAGACATTGGCTGTGATTTGATATGGAGAGGATTGGCTCCTGCCAGATCTCTTTACTCAAAACACATTATACATAAATGAATATATCTCCGGCTTTCAAACCAGATATGTGAAGAGAACTGGTCAGATAGTCAGCTACCCTGTGAAAAATGGGACTGATGATAATTATAGAAAACTGCTTCATCTTTAGAAACTAGACTGATATCAAGTAATAGTACAATGAAGAGACTTGAGTAAAAGTAACAGTTCGGTTGTATAACATAAAGAAGTGTGTATTTTTTTGTCAAGCTTTAAAATACCAACTCAAATAAATATTGACTTTTGACCTTCACATTTTTTATGCTTGATTTTTCAGAATTGAATATTAATAAAACAATATAAAACAAAACTATATTTATAACTTTTCAAATTTTATCCTGAACAATGCTGGGTGACGATGCTAGTAAAAAGATATCCTTGAACTGTCTAAAAACATTTGATATAACTGATAATGTATATCCAATAAAAAGAAAAGATCTTATTTTCACATAGGGGATAGAGAGGAGAGTAGATTTTCCATCTTAATATTTTGACATCCATCAGCTAAAAGTATTATTTGAGGACATCTACTGAATTACATAAATGTATAATACTTAAGATATTGCATTCTGACCATTCAATCAAAACCGAATGAAATAAATGAAAAAAGAAAAAAAGCAGAAATATAGATGTCTTGTATTTCATCATCTAAATGAATCCACTGTTTTACTGTCATTTGCTTTCATAAACTGTTGAATTACAGACTTGGTTCATGCCATCTTCAGAAGAAAACCTATCTATCACCATTTCATACTTTTTCTTTTACCTATGTCAGAATTCATTTTTATTTTTATCTGTATCTTGCAATTGAATTGCAAATTAATACTTACAAATAATAATAATAATATCCCAAAAAAGTATATTTTAAGTATTTTTCTCTGTCAAAAAGAATAGATGTTAATGCAGAATAAGTGTTTATAGTTTCTGTATCCCTCCATTTTTTTTAAATAAGAAAATCAGATACATGATTGATTGTTGGGAAACTTGTTGCCCTATGAAAAATATCAATCTTAATCCATTCTTGATAGGTACTGGCTTTATGGTTAAGTAAATATCTTGCTACCTCACCAGGTTTGAGTGCCTGTTGGTCTCTCTTTGATGTCTTAAAGGGCAGAAAGATGAACAGGTTACTTGTAATAAATATTTGCCTTTTAAGTGTTCATTTTATATACTTACAGTAATAAGTACAATATTTATTTAAAATATTTAATTTTAAATATAAGTCTCTTCTTTACCAGTTCACTTAGTTTAATGGGAAATACTAATCAAATAGGTCAGTAAAAATTTAATATTAAAGTTCCATGCTTGATGGAAAACTACAAAATTATTGATTCCCCCTTTCTCTGTCATTCTCTCTCTTGATCAAAATCTATCTATCTGAGTGGACACTGAGGTTAACAACAAGCAAAGACAGTCTGTTTCATGCTTAAACACAGTCTTCATGCCTGAAGATGGTGTTTAAGATGAAACAGATTTTCATTACTAGGTGTGGACTTCAGTGACAATTTGTATATTTACATACATTTTTATATTAAGTAATTTAATCCAGGAATTTAGCTTTTTCTTAAAACTCTCTCTCTCTCTCTCTCTATATATATATATATATATACATACACACACACCTTCTTCTTCTATGTGACTTGTCCTTTCAGGATGTAAGCAATCATGGTTTCTACATCTCCCTATCCTTGGTGGCTCTTAGCACATTTTCTCCTGTTACACCACACAACCCCCATGCTGTCATCCACCTGCTCAGGCACTTCAAATATGTTATCCGTTGCTTTCCCCTGTCTCTTTTTCCTTCTAATAGCCTGTTAGTATCAGGTTATCCAAGCCCTCCTTCCTTATTGAATGTCCCAGGAACTTTAGCTCTCTCTTCCCGATGCTCAGTATTAATTTCCTTTTCATTTTCCATCCTTTCAAAAACCTCATCATTGCTCACATACTTGATCCATGATATATGCATCATCCTTCTGTAGAACCACATTTCAGTTGCTTCAAGTTTTTCCTTCATCTTTGATGATATTGTCTAGTATTCATTGCAGTATTGAAGAACTAACACCACATAGCAATCCAGTAATCTCTTCTTTGTTTCTAGCAAAATTTTCCTGTCTCTTAATACTCTACTTATCTTCTGGAATGTGTCCTTCGCTATGCCAATTTGCCTTCAGGTTTCTGTGTCACACTTTCCATCTTCTGTCAGAACAATTCCCAGGTATATAAATTTTTGTACCTGCTTGATTTTAGTATCCCCCACCTGCATTTGGCATTTTGGGCTGCTCTTTTTGCTGATGACCATGTATTCAGTTTTCTTGCAGTTTATTTGTAGTCCTTTCTTGTCACTATCCTCATCTACCTTCTGTAGGAGGTCTTGTAGTTTCCTTTTTGTGTCTGCTATCACTGTATCATTTGTGTACCTTATGTTGTTCAAATTGTGGCCTCCAATGACAAATCCTGGCATAACATCAAGGGTCCTCAGAATAGTCTTGCTGTACAAATTGAATAGATTTAGTGAAAACACACATCTGTGTCTTACGCCCTTTTCTACCTTTGTATATCTGCTGAAATCATTACCTGTCCCTACGCAGGCAGTTTGCTGTCAGTAGAGATTCTTGATTCTTCTTTTGTCTTTCCCAAATATGTTGAGGCTGTTGAGCATCTCCAATTCTGTGTGGCATATTTTGTTGAATGTCTTTACATAATCAATAAAACATAGGTGCAAGTCCTTCATTTGTATTGTTCTTTCGGAGAGGATCCTAATCATAAATATAGCATTCCTTGTCCCAGTATCTTTGATGAACCTGCACTGTTTTTGTCCTATCTTTGGCCTGATTCTGCTTCTCACTCCATTCATCAGGATTCGGGCAATCAATTTTGTAATGTGGCTCATGAAATTGATTGCTTGGTGGAGTTCGCATTCGATTGCACCTGGCTTATTAGGCAATGCTATGAAAATCGACTTGCTGAGGTCATCTAGTTTTAGACCACTATTATAAATTTAATTTATTATTTCTGTAATTTTCTATATATCGAATTCTTCTAGGGCTATAAGCAGCTTTATTACAATGCCATCTGGTCCAACTGCTTTATTTCTATTCAGGTTGGCCATTGCAGCTTCCACTTCAGACTTTAATATTTCTGGTCCATTCTCATCTTTGTGTATTATTGGTTGCTCTCTCTTGTCATGGAAAAGATCTTTTATATATTCTTCCCATCGATGGAATATTTTCTCTTTCTCCAATATGATCATTCCATCCTTGGATTTTATACCTTCTGTTGAGGAGCAGGTTTTTTGTCCTGTCAGTTCTCTTATTTTTTTATCCATGTCTGCTTTATTAGTCCTGCTCAATCTCTCTACTTCTGCGCATTTGTCATTGAGCCATTCCTCTTTAGCCTGTCTGCATTTGCTCTTTATTTACATGTGTAGTTTCTTGTATTTCATTCCATGTCTTGGCATCATTTTCTGTCTCTTTGGCATCATGTCAAGAATTTCTGTTTCTTCTGCATCTGATTTTCTTTAGGACAATTTTGTATGCTGATATCACTAGCGTTTCTTTTAGTAAATCCTATTTCGAGTTTCATTTTCCAATTTGTTCTTGGTATTTGATTTTACACTTTTAGTGAATTCTTTCTGCAGGTTGATTACATTCATGAGTGTGTTGCATTGCAGTATTTGTGCTGCACTAAGATTTTTCATTCTTTAAAGTTTCACCCTAAGTTTGCAGGTAACTGGGATGTGGTCACTTTCACAGTTTGCACCTGGATAGGTTTTGTGTTGAACCATTGCATTTCTGAAACTCCTGTTTATGGTTATGTAGTTTATTTGGCTTTTCATGTTGCCTCCTGGGCTTCTCTATGTTTATAGATGTCATGGGTGTTCTTGAAATTAGGTGTTAATTATTACCTGGTCATTTGCTGTGTACCATTGGACCCATTTTTCTTCTCGTTCATTGCAGATTTCTTATCCAAAGTTGTCACTCATGTCCCTTTCCCTCTCTTTACCTACTTTGGCATTCAAGTCACCAATTATGATTCTAATTTCTTGACTTTTGCACTGAGTATGGAGTAGAATGATTCTATGTCTTCCTCAGTGCTTTGCATTGTTGGTAAATAAACTGCTACAATAGATATGTTGAAGCATATTCCTCTCAGTTTAACCAAGAGGACTCTCTCAGAATGCTGGCAGTATCCCAGAATGCATTTCTTCATTTCTTTGTGCAGTATTAAGCTGATTTCTTTTTTGTTATTTTTGCCTCCTGTGTATATTTTCCTGTGGTTGTTGCTACTGAAGTCTCAATTGTTAGGCCATCTGGTTTCGTATATTTCTAAAATATTGATGTTGAGTTTGTTCATCTCCTGCTTGACATTTTCGAGTTGATCACAGTTGTTGAGCATCCTGACGTTCCACGTCCCCAAGGTAATTTATTCTTTGTTGTGCACAGTTGCAGGATAACGGTTTAGAGACACGTTGTCACTTTGCTGATTAGTCTTATATTCAGCATCTTGACACCAGAGTTTCACAGATAAATCTTCTTGTAATCATTTTGCCCACTCATCAAGTGGCTTTGGTATATATATATATATATATATATACTGTTAAATATAAGAGACAATGAATATCTATTATGCTTAATCATGAGCCATTCTAAACATCATATTTTGGCTTGAATTTCAGCTGAAAATAAAGACAAAAATTCTCCAACATTTGGATAATTTTTTATTAATTTGGTTCTAAGCTTTTGGCTCACATGAGCCATTTTCAGAGAGGTTATTAAGATGGTAACACAATAACATCCACCATCACCAACGATTTTATTTTGTGTTGGCATAAAACTCCACTAGGCAACGGCAATAGTTACCAAAAATAACATACACAGTTCGCAAATTTGCGATGTGGTTCTATGTCAATTTTATTTTATGTTGTCAACACAAAATAAAATTGTCGGTGATAGTGGATGTTATTGTGTTACCGTCTTAATAACCTCTCTGAAGATGGCTCATGTGAGCCGAAAGCTTAGCACCAAATTAATAAAAAATTATCCAAATGCTGGAGAATTTTTGTCTTTATTTTCAATTGAAATTAAAGCCAAAATACGATGTTTAGAACAGCTCATGATTAAGCATAATAGATATTCATTGTCTCTTATATTTAACAGTATATGTTTAGAAAATTATTTGCTGCCTCGATAAATATATATATATATGTGTGTGTGTGTGTGTGTATATATATATATATATATATATATTTATATATATGTAAAGAGAGTGAGTTTTAATGCAAGAAATTTGTCACTTTTATCAAACAGGTTCATGCCAACTTCGAAGTTTCATTAGGACACTGTAATGATGTCTTTATTCATCAGGCTGGATTTTTATTCTGCTAAAATATATTTATATACAAATACAGGTTGCATCAAAATTAATTGTACAAAATTTGAGAGTGGGTTCCTCACACCAAAGCAAGGACAAAAGTCAATATAAAGTCCATGAAAGAATTATAGTTAGGACAGAACTGGTTCCACATCCTGCACATTCCTCCAATCTCAATTCTTTAAAAGTTTTATTTGTAGAGCCACCTAAAACAATTGATTTATGCTGTATACATTAATAATGCAGAGACACTTTGGCAACATGTCAAAGGGATTTGTGTAATCATTAGACAGCACGTGGTAGTATTTTAAAGGGTCAACAAGTCAGTGATCTTATGTGTGTGTGTATGTGTAGAAGCAAGCAGAGGACATTTTGAATATTTATTATGAGTTGGTGTATTGAGGTACAAAGATGGCCTTTTGGGCATGTTTATATGGTCATTTCACATTGGTTTGGTGTCTGGAACCTGTCTCTAAAGTATTTTTGAATTGTGTCATGGATTGTCATTTAACACCAACTACCACAAAATTTAATCTTAACTCAAAAGTAAAGGATTTCTAGACATGTTTGTATGAACTTTTGTCTTTTTTTGAGAAACACACTCACAAAGATTGTAAAAGTATATATATATATATATATATATATATATATATATATATATAGTTTGCTTTGAGTTATACGGTGCAGTTTTGTATTTTTTAAAATTTTTTCATATGCATTATTTGTTATTTATTTTTTTAACTGAACATTAAGTAGGCTCAGTCTCTTAGAAAAATAGCACTATGATGTAAATCATTCTACCGAAAATTTTGAAATGGCATGTGTACTGCTTAGCATTTGTGCTGGAAAGTCCAATATGAACATTTCAGAGTGTTTTGATGTTAATCTGAGATCAGTACAGAGGATTCAGAAAGAGTTGGATGAGTCTAATGGTGATTATGAAGATGTTTGGAGTGATAACTAGTGATGGTCATGTTATGCCTTCATTCTTTTTCCTACAGAAACAACATGGAGGCTTATATCAAGTGCCTTGAAGAGGTAGTACTTCCCTGGGTAAAGAGAGAGGCTGCTAGAAGACTCTATTTCTATCAACAGGACTCTGCATGATGACACACAAGCAGGAGAACCCAGTCATGGTTGTCAGATAATTTCTGCCTCCATTTTCACTCCTTACATCTGGCCACCTTACTTCCCAGACTGCCACACTCTTGATTGTTATGTGTAGGGCACAGTTGAGTAAGAGACTAACAAAGCTCCTTGTAAGACCAATGATGAACTGAAGGCAAGGATTATGGTAGCCTTCACCAACTTGAATAAAGAGAATGTCCAGAGATTCAAAGTCATCTGTAGGTTGTGGTTGAAGCCAATAATGTTGATTTTATTGAATAAGTTTATTATTTCAAGATATTTTTATGTACCTTTGGTAAATCCAACTATTTAAATGAGATATCAGTGTTATTTTTATTTTTGCCTCATTTAAACAATGGTTTATATATATTCCTGTTTTTTGTTTCATTTTCATAAAACTAAGAAGTCCTACAAAAGGCTGTGCCTCCAACAGAAATCAAACCTGTATCTCATTTATCATCAGAAAAAATGATTCTATAGTTGAAAAATGCCTTTACCAGTTCAGCTATAGATGCTGTGTTGATATAGCAATTTTAGAATCACCTATTTAAGAAATGCATGATTTTTTCCGTTGAGATTTCTATATATCTATATATGCTAGCTTCAGTTTTCTACCCACAATGTAAACAGTAAATTCTGAATTGATTTTTTTTTCATTTTGTAATATTTCTTTATTATGATAAACTCAATTTTTTTTAAAGCTGAAACATATTTCTGCATTTGTAAGAATAATAATGTTTGTTTTTGCAAGTGGATATTGTATGAACAATTTTTTAGATTTATGATTTTTGTAGATATAATATATATCTGATTTGTACTTTTCTTATGTATATAAGATTGCTCTATTTTTGTGCCATATATTATGCTTTGATAATATATATATCTATCTATCTATCTATCTATCTATCTATCTATCTATCTATCTCTCTCGCTCTCTCGATATATATATACATATATATATATATATATACTAGCAGTATAGCCCAGTGTTGCTCAGGTGTAATGAAAGCTTATATATATATATATATTATCAATTTTCTACACTATTGTAAGAACTGCAACCTTGAAACTTCTGAATATTGTTTCTTATGTCTTTGTCTATGAGTGTATCAAATTTGATTAAAATCGAACCACTCCTTCTATAACCCAATTTTTTTGATTATTGATTTTTGGTATTTATTGGGGGTACCTTGACACAAAACCTAGCTAAGAACACTTGCAGACACTGATAGTACAACTGTGTAAATTTTCAAGAAAATCAGTTCAGCTGTTTCGGAGTCAATAGGTAACGGACAGACACACACACACAGACAAAGTTCCATTTATAAATAAGTTTATATATATATATATCTATCTCCAACTATGTGTAAGTAGCAGCACTGTCTAGGTTCTATAGCCTTAAGTGGTAACTTGTCTAGGAGAAGGACACCTGGATTCAAAACCTGAGAATCATTATTTGGGAACTTTGTGGAACACTATGTGCATCAGTTCTCTGTATTTAGCTCTTCGAAATGTGTGCTTGTTTCTGTACAAGTTTTCGCAGATATAATTGAATCATATGTGCAAGTTGTCAGTACAGATGTAAAAGAGGCCTTGGATTGCATGGAGATATGTTTGTCCCCACCAGTTATATTCTGATTTTTTCCTATCACCAGTAGGACAGTTTGGCCTCTCTGCAAATGGTCAAGAACCAGATCTTTCCAAGATGCCTCATGCCAATAAAAGCAGGAGGACATCAGCAGTCAGCAGTTGGGGTCATGAGAAGTTAGTCCTGTGGATATTTTTCCTTAAGTTGCTGTTGTTTCCAAGGCATTACTATTTTTGTAACTTCTTGTCTCTTTCCCCACTCAGCCTATTACCCCCCTATAGAGTTAAATGTTTCCCCCCAACTTCAACACACTCTTGCCATACATTACTACAATTTTAAATACTTTAAAACAGGTTTTTAATCCATACAAAAATTTTTTTGTAACATCATATGTGATTTTTAAAATTGGTGTTTCTTTGGTTTTTCTAATGCTACTAAGCATTAGAAATTACAATCTATATATGGATAAGAAGCTGAAAACTATATAATTCAAGAACATGAATAGATTCATTAAAGAAAATTAATTCAATTATTTTGAACTGTTGGAATGATGATACATCCCTTTAAAAAAACATGAAAAGAATTCTATAGCATGAGATTGTCCAAAAGATACAAGCACCCAGTTTGAAAATCACACAGCATGAAATACATCCTTGTGCAAATTAATTGAAACAAAACAATGTCTTCCTAGAATATTTCACACTTTCCCTGATCCTGTATACATCATCTCTTGGTGTTGTTTTTCTCTTCTGACCACAATTTTTGTTAAATTTGAACTGATGGATCTCTCTGGAAGGCTTGCCAGTGTGTTTGTGCAGCATTATAATTTTTGTATGCTTCCTTGGCGTAATGTCTATTACAGACAATGGCTGTAGGACAACTAATTAACAGTTGAGACAATAGTGTCTGGGTGTGAGAAAAATCTGATGCACGTGAATTTTGTAATACACTTGCTTAGCTTCTGGAAGGTATATTTGACTATCTCAGCACTGCTTGGGTTTTATTGTTGAACTGTTAAAACACTTCCTAAATATGTAAATTATTTAACTTGTTCGGGTTAGGTATTTCCAGTTTGAATAATGGGCTGTTCCTTTTGCTTGTAGTTTCTTTTCTGTACATAATGATTGATAAAGGAAAATGGAAGATTACACTCAACAATTCTTAATTAGCATTAGTAAAGCTGGTGAACTGAACTAATATTGAAAGAGAATGGTGTGAAAAGAAAAGAAAGTTCTGTGTTAAGTGTACAATATAGCATTTATATAGGTATAAAACAGGATCTTCATTGATGGTATTAAAACTAAGTTGCCCAGGTTATCAGTTAAGTTAGCATACACTGGGAATAATAATTAAAAAGAAATACTGACAAAGGAAAGAAAACTTTTATTTGAATGTCATAGAGTTTCACCAGAGATTTGCCATGCTGAGCCATCAGCTGTAAAAGAGAGGAGATGGAATTTTGTTTAGGTTCCGTGGTTAGAAATTGTGTCCCTTTATTTTTTTATTTTCTGTGGTCTTGCCCCATGACTCTTTATATGTAAGGGCAGATAATTATTTTTCTAACTTTCGAAAGAATTCATATATTTTTCTTCTTTTATGTGTTCTGTACACTTTCCTACCCTTTGTAGTTCTGAGCAATGTCTTCCTTTTTACTATCCCTTCTCTTTATGATGTGCCATCTACTTACACAAGCTCATTAGGTAGATTATTATTTTACTCTTTATCCCTTGCTTTCAGCATGTGCTGTGAGTGTAACATTTTCTATGCTTTCTTTTCTCATTATCTGTCCAATAAATTTCAATTGTCTCTTTCTGATTCTAAAAATAAGCATCCGTTTTGTTTGCATTTTCCTTAAAACTTCCTCATTGCCCATGTGCTCTGTCCATGGTATTTTCAGAATCTTTCCATAAAACCACAATCCTGCTGCCACATGTGTCCATTTCAACTGAGAGGTGATGGTCCAGCATTCACTACCATATAGGGAAAGAATTGATATTACCTAGTATTTGGGCACCCCGACATGGTGTAACAGTTAGCAAGCTTGTCTCGCTAGAACATATTACAAATAAGTTGTGAGTTGGATCCTCACTGGGTACCCCATACCTTCGGCCTTGTGCCACATCTAAGTGGTGCTTAGTAAATCAAATATTACCTAGTATTTTGTCACTCTTACTTGCTAATAAAATTTTCCTGCTTCTTTTTTTTTTTTTAATCATATCACCCCAAGGCGATAACGCCATTGATGCACAGGGGGCTACATAAGAGTAAAAAGATTGGAAAAGAGAAATCCAGGAACCACATCCTAACCAGGGAACAAGGGATGAGCCTCTTCACCTGTTCAATAGACGTGGGTGGAGTGTGAACCGGGCGATAGTTTAGTCTATCTTTAGCTATTGGTAAGCATCTTCCAATGTATCATCAGATTTCAGAGTTACATTTTTAGTGTTATATTTTCCTGCCCCTGTTAAAACACCAGATATTTAATTTTTGCTCATCTTTTGATTTTGACATAACCAAATCATAACAGTTATTTTAAAATGGAAGTTTCATGTCGTAACTACAGAGCAATCACAAAGTCCATAGTTAATAATGATAGAAAAGTTATCTTATATTTAAAAACATTACTGAACTGAAGAAAACTTTTTAAACTGCTTGTTAAATGAATAAAAAATGATTTTAAAACAATGAAAACTAAGCACTGCTTTCCTTGGTTGTATATCTCAGCAATCAATTTAAAGCAAAGCAAAAAAAAGATGTTTTAGTTACTTTCTGTACTTGAAACAGAAAGAGAGTAAAAAAAAATTATCTATTGTGATCAGATAACTAATTGAAAATTTTAATTTTTTAAAGTTAGATTTTTTGACTTCCAAAGCAAGCAATGATTTTCTGATAAATCAGAAAGAAAAGAAAAAATGGTATTTGATGTATCTTAAAATGTGATAGTTTGATTATGGTACATCATTATAAATTGGTAATAAAAAAAAAGAAAAGAAATAACTTTATTTTTATGTTCCTTTAAAAAAATATTTTGCTCTTGATTGATTGGATCAGGGCAAAGTAGATTCCATGATTTTGTCTGCAACAAGTACATCAGTATAGACTACGAGAAGCTTATATATTTAAAATCTCTTTTTCCTGAGAAAAAATAATTATTAAAAAGCTTTTTTTTATTGTCATTATTTAATCTTGTCAGAGAGAAATTATTATTATTATTACCCCCTGTTGTTCTCCTCCTCTATATTTCATCACTTATTATTTAATTGAATCTAGGGAGGAAAGAGGTCAAATAGGAAGAGGGTGTATTCATGAATTTCCAATTCTTAAGTGTGTGTCTGTCTTGGAAATCAGTATATAAAATCCTGATTTTTGACTTGAGCATAAATCACAAATTGCTTCAGTTACAAAATCAAACATTGTTATTATCATAATTAAAATGATTATAATTCTGATCATTGTTATTATCATAATTGTTTTCCTTTGTATGTAGAGTTAATAATGTAGTCCTTATTTCTATTTAACAGTTTGACAATAATTATAATAATAATAATACTCATCATCATTGTAATAATAATTTATAGACCTGTGAAATATTGTTTCTTTTTTTTTTTCAATTTAGTTTCATAATTATTCACTTGGTTTTATTGATATCCAGGGTGTGACAGAAATACTTCCCAGAAATACTGGCCATATAATGGTAAGATATTAGTGGCAATGGTGTTTTCATTCAGTTAATGTCTTACCATTTTGTGGGGAAATAATTCTTGAACATATATGTGAGAGGTATTTTGCCACACCCTGTATGAAAGAAATAGCTGGAAAATAAAGCTTTATTTTCTGAATGATTGTTGGGTAAAATTAGTTATTTCCTTATCAGGAAACATTAAAGGATTCATTGACTAAACAGCTTGTGTTACTCTTGGTTGAAATTTATCAATTCTTTCTCTCAAGACAATTTTCCAGGTAAATAGGTTTCACAAGTTATTGCTTTTTCTTCTTAATCTTAAAAGCATTACTAATACAATCAATTGTATTAGTAATACTTGGTAAATGCTTGGATGATCATGTCTTGAAAGAGACAAAACTGACTGAGCAAAACATTTTCTTGCAATAGGTTGCCATTAGTTTCTATGGTAGACTTGTTGCCAACCAAAGATATAGAACCCAATCTGTCCTGTTATTTAATCCATAACTGGTGAGAGAAGAGGTTGATTCATATTTTTCAAAAAGATATTTGCGTGTATGTGAATGCAATGAATTCAACTGGAAATTAAACTTGGCTCTCCAATTTCTTGTTTGAAGCTGATTCCCTTCCACATACTTGCTTCCCTGACAGCTACAATCTCCAGGAGTTTTAATGTAAGGTCAATAGACACCTTCTAACACACTAATTCGCATCCATTCTCTCAAACACTCTTTTCATGTACATCCTTACCCGTCTGTCACCCTCCTTCTGACATTTCCTATATCTAACCACTCTCTCATCACCTTCCCCAATGTAACCACCTGTGCAATAGTGGCCGTGGAATGCCTTGCTTGGGGTGAAATGAGTTAGAAAAAAAAATATTCACTTCACCACTATGCACCTTTTAAATTAACACTTTTTAAAATAATTCATATTCATTTCAGTTCTTACATTTACCTTATTACTCATACACTTGTGCAATTTATTCATCTTGTAGGTGTATGTCATGATTTCTTCTTCTTTTATGTGCCACGTCCCTTCAGGACGTAGGTGATGATGGCCTTCCACATCTCCCTATCCCTGGTGGCTCTTAGCATGCTTTCTCGTGTTACCCCACTCAAACCCTGCTCTGCCATCCACTTGCTCAAGCCCATCAAATTTGTTACATGATGCTTTCTCCCATCTCTTTTTTCTTTTATCTGACCTGTGAGTATCAGATTCTCCAATCCCTTCTTCCTCATTACATGTCCTAGGAACTTTAGCTGTCTTTTCCTGATGCTCAATATTAGTTTCTTTTCATTTCCATCCTTTCCAAAGCCTCATCAATGCTCATATAGATCTTCTATTTATTTGTTTCAATGTTCCTGTATGTTTTGCTTATAAGGTTTATTCACAGGCATATATTGAGGCTGTACTCAGAGAGTTCTCAGTTCTTTGATGGATTCACTTCTAGGCTCAAAATAAATAAAAGTAAATTTAGGTTGGTATAGTCAAAGCAGTGTAAAGTGAAGAAAAGAGTAATTTCTCAAAAAAATTATTTTTGTAAAAAAACCATCAAATAAACAATGAAAACTGATAAACTTCAACCCTTTTTTTATGATGACTCATTACTAATAAAATTGTTGCTGAAGAAATGATCAGAATGTACATTCAAACTAGGCTCAAAATAAATAAACCTGAAGAAAATTTAGGTCGGTATAGTCAAAGCAGTTTGAAGTAAACAAAGAAGTAATTTCTCTCAACTCTCAACTGACCCCCTACTTCAAAGAGGATGTTTTTGAAAGAGTTCACTAGGATGCTCTGTCCATACATTTTGTAATTTTAATTTTATTTTGGGCTCCTCCACCCATTTTTTTATATGAATATTGTTTTCCTTTAAATTGATTTTTCTTATTTTAAATACTACTAGTGTGTCTTTTTGTGTCCAGTGGTTTTAAGTCTTTTGACACTCTAGTGTCTTGTTAGATCATACATCAAATGTTAGTGGAACTTTGTCCATATTCCCTATTGCCTATATTAAAAATGTTTGGTACCTTTATAACAAATTTATGAAATGCTAATATTTTTTCTTCATAATCAGCTGTCACTTCCTGTGTAATGGATGTTTTTAGTACTCATTAATAAATCCTGTCCTTCCATAAAACTGTAGCACCAATTTTCTGATCACACATAGCCCTGAATCTTTCATTCTTCTGCTAATTTCCTGGTCTCATTAATTATTATTTTGTTAGAAACACTTTTTCATGAATTCCTCTGATCTACCACTCATCTTTTTTATATTGTCCTTCAAGTCAGGCCAGTATTGCGATGGGCAGTAAAATTTATGTTTGTTTATTTTCACCTGTCATGTGTTGCTGGTCCTGTTTTGCCATTTATATATCAGTTTTTGGTATTTAGTGGACTAAAACCCTTGATGCTGCTCTCTTCCCATACTACTCAACATAGTCGACCAAAAATTAGTTATATTTATCAAATAAAGTTGAAAAATGAAGCTAGAACATCAAGATAATTTGAGTATTTGAAACCATCATCTCTTTTGAAACACTTCAGATTTTTGTAGATCTTTCAACACAGACTTTGAGTTTTTAGTGGTTCCTCTGGTTAGGAAAGTTCTTCTGCTATGGGAAAAGTTGATATTGTTTAGTCAGTGGATATCAATGAACAAAGAGCAAGGAGAAACTATAACAATAACAAAAGAGTTAAATTAAAATGAAACAGAAAAATGATACTGCCACTGAACTGAGAAATTGTAGCTTTAAAGAGGTTTGCTGTCACTTATTTCTCTAGACACAAAACTTATATAAAAACAACAATAAATTGTTTAAAGAAAAAGGTATTACCAAGAATAAATAAATAAAAAAAAATTTAGTTGGCAATAAATGACCCGCCGAGGTTGATATGCCATAAAACAAAACAACCAACCAACATTGTGCCTTGAAGAGGTTGTGCTACCCTGGATAAAGAGGGTGGTTGCTGGAAGATGCTGTATCTGGAAACTGGACTGCATCATGCCACACAAGCAGGAGAACCCAGTCATGGCTGTTAGACAATTTCCGCAACTTCATCACTACTTACAACTGGCCGGCTGCAACCCACTTGATTATTAACAAACTTTATCCAGAACATATTCTTTGATAATTCAAAGCATCGTCCATATGTAAAAAAGGCTAAAGAAAATGTAAGCATTGTTAATAAAAAGAAAAAAATCCAACACTCAACAATATCAACTATGAACATGGCCACAATGTGCTGACTGTGTTCGGAATATAAAATATTCTGATGACATGCACAAAATAATCTATATATTCAGTTAAAAGTAAAATAAAATTCATCCTTGAAAATGGTTAAAAGTATATGAATAAAAATGGATGAATAAAACATTCAAGCAATTTTTAAATAATTTATTTTTTGAAATGAAAAAAGTATGAGATCACATGAAAAATTATATTAAAAAATTAACCATAGCACCTTGTCCATAATATTTTTATGAAAGTAGCATATATATATATATATATATATATGGTTAAATAAAATACAGACAAGAGGAAAACTGTATTTTACTTTGCCTACGCGTTTTGTCCTGTGATGGACTTTATCAAGGCAAAAAGACGAAATGAGCTTTATTCGAAATTACGTATCTATAAACAAACAGTGTTGGCAACCACAAAAACGCTCACAAATCATTTCAAAAGATTAACAGAATATTTTAGTTTTTAGAATTCCTTCATGTGTAATGCAAAGTCATTTTAATATCTTGTGACTTTGCATTACACATGAAGGAATTCTAAAAACTAAAATATTCTGTTAATCTTTTGAAATGATTTGTGAGTGTTTTTGTGGTTGCCAACACTGTTTGTTTATAGATACGTAATTTAGAATAAAGCTCATTTCGTCTTTTTGCCTTGATAAAGTCCATCACAGGACGAAACACATAGGCAATTTAAAATACAGTTTTCCCCTTGTCTTTATTTTATTTAACCATCCTGTCCTTAATCTCAGATCATAACTGAGTCTATTTTTACATATATATATATATATATATATATATATATATATAAATTCAGTTGAAAGCCTGCCAGATGACCAAAAGAAAACTGAATAAAAAGAAAAATACTGACAAAGGGGAAAGGCGTCTTTTTAAACTTTACTAATAATGCTCTATACCATGGTTATAAAAACAGAGCAAAATTGCTTTATATTGTGATGCCACAAATTTTGAATTACTACTTAAGTTTCATGTGCCCATGATCATTAGGTGATCAAAATGTATATGGATAGACAGGTAGCTGTATGTATATTTTGTGGGCATATTTTACTGCATGTTAATTAGCTCTGTGGACTCTTAATGGTATATAGACCCACAGTCTCACTACTCCAGGTTTTGTTACTGTGATTTCCATGGTAAGTTTGTTTTTTTGCAGAGGAATTAAATTTTTCTGAACATTCAATTATTATATTTGATCAAAGGTAAAACTACCGGGGAGTGACAGTTTTATTTAGGAAGAGTGCACATATACTACACTGATTCTAAGATGAAGACCACAGAGTGACATTTTGATCTGAAATATAGGGTGCAGATACTCTGATGCTAAAAAGTTGTGCTATTCTGTATGTAAATAAATTTGTCATTTTTACCAGGTACATTGCTAAGAGAATGCGTAAAGAGAGTACAAATAATGCATAAAAGCAATGCCATTATTGGTGGTGATACTTCACCAGATAATAAAGAAGAAAATTTTTATCTCCTCCATCCCCCATATTTACAAAAAAATTTCTTGGTTTAAGAAGATATCCACTAAATATAGTCCATGCTGGCATGCTGAAGAATTTACGATATAAAGAAAGAAATATTATTCTAAAAGTTACTGAAGTCAAAGGTATAATCCTCAAAAGATTAAGGGATAAACTGGAAGAAACTGATATTGACACTAGCAAAAATGAAATCCGAAAGATATTTTTATTATACGAAGCCAAAATTCATTGAAAAAAATGCAAGAGATTTATGAAGACAAATTGTTGAAGATTCTCAAAAAAGTCATTTTTGTCAAAAAAAACAAAAAACAATGAAAACTGATAAACTTCAACCCCTTTTTCATGATGACTCATTACTAATAAAATTGTTGCTGAAGAATTGATCAGAATGTACATTCAAAACTAGGCTCAAAATAAATTGAAGTAAATTTAGGTAGGTATAATCAAAGCAGTGTAAAGTAAACAAAAGAGAAATTTCTCATCAAGCCAAGAAATTGTATTAACATAAATAGAAGACTTCTTGACAAGATGATTAAAAATGACATTCTCATAATTTTGAGAATAATTTGAATTGCTTTCAGGCTCATCAAAAATTAAATAGGAATAAGCAAGGAATAATTGTATAAAAAAGAAATAATGATCAAAATATAGAGAAATTTAAAAGAATTTGGAAGTGGTAGAACCAAGTAAATAACTTAAAGAGAACCCAAAATTAATATTCATTAGTATTTCATCACCTGGAATGAGGTGTTACCATTATTTAAATTAGAAACTAATGTCTTCATCCTTTTTATCATCATTATACTATTTTGGCATTATGTTTGCCTTCTTCAGGTGTTTATCGATCTAGGGTATTCTCCAGGGAATTACAAACAGAATCCTTTGTTCTACAGGAATAGATTTTTCTCATTTCATTGTCCATGTCTATCTAAGTTTGTTCTTTTTTAGTACTGCCCAGTTATTGTTTACTATGTTTCCCTTAAGCTTATATCTACTACTTGTTCCAGAGATGAAACACCTAATTATTATGGTAGCATAGTAATTGAGGTCAGTCCCTGGGTTGAGTAGTAAAGACTCAGTGGAAACACAGTGAGAAATAACTGAGCAAATAACAAGATATCTCTCAACATTAAATGGGAACAATATATTCACTGTAGATTAAATAAAAGGTTCAGTTAAAAATTCCCTATAAGTTACAAATGAAATACAACAAGGCCAGAAGATACAATACACAAAGCAATCTATATATTCAATTTAAAGTAAAATAAAATTTATTCTTGATAATGGCTAAAAGTATAACTGAAAGCATATGGCTAAATAAAACATTCAAACAATTTTTCAAACAGTGTGATAATAACAAAGATGAGAACATTAGGTTGAATGTAAATAAGTAAATAAAAATGTTCCTTCAGTTTGCTAACACAATTTGAAAATTAACTTTTTAGTTTTCCACAAAACCAAGAATAAATGCAAATGCTAAATAGTGTCTTCTTGTTCTCTTCATGACATCAATGATCATGGTTCTCCACAATTTTTATCTTTTGTAGCTCTTAAATTTTTCCTTTTTGTTATCTCTTTTAAACATTGCTCAACGATCCATTTACTCAAGTTTCTTTGGTATTCATCTATCCCTTTTGCCTTCAAGCTATCCGGTAAGTATCAAATTTTCCAAGACTTCATTCTTCATTATGTGCTGCAGAAATTTCAACCATATCTTTCTGATGTTAAGTGTAAGTGTTCTTTTGGTTTTCATTTTCTCTAAAATTTCATCATTGCTCACATGTTCAGTCCATGAATTTCTCAGGATTCTTATGTAGAACCATGTTTCTGTTGCTTCAAAATTCTTCTTTATCTGTGAGGTGTTTGTCCAGCATTTACTGCTAGATAGAAAGACTAATAGTACATAACAGTATCAAAAATCCAAAAAGAATTCTATAAAATCTATATGCGAATTGGGATTAGCAAAAATATATGAAAAGATTTATGCAAAGAGGTTTTGAGCATTCACAGTTTTAAATTTGGTTTTAAGTTGGTTCTAAGGATTTTGTATGCATGGATATGTGTGTGTGAAAGAGAAGATTTGCTGAAATACCTATTCTTCTTTGTGCCATATCCCTTCAGAATGTGGGTGATCATGGTTCTCTTCAATTTTGTTTCCCATGTGGCCTTTAGAAGTTTCATGTATATACTTTTAGAATAGAAGAAAGGAAGCTTGGTGGGTGATCATGGTTCTCTACAATTTTGTTTCCCATGTGGCCTTTAGAAGTTTTATATATATACTTTTAGAATAGAAGAAAGGAAGATTAGTATCTCTAGATCTGTAGTCGTCAGTTTTTTGAGTAACTATCAGGTTTCTTTGAAGTTGCTGCAGTACTTTTTCAGTTCTTTTGACATGAGTGAATTTTTCTCCTATTAACTTTTTCATTACTTAATAATTTAATCTGAATGAACACTTTGTGTGTTCTGTCTTATGTCCACTAAAACCAAACTGACTCAAGTAAAGCTGATTTTCCTTACCTTCTGGAAACCAGGCAGGATCATTATGTCTGTTTTTTAGAGTCTGTTGATCGGTTACTTGTAAAGTTTTTTAAAGTAGTAATAGTACCTATGCTGAATCAATCATACAATTTCAGGATTTGGAATAGACAAAAACTTGAATAATCTTAGTGCATGGATCAGTTTTAACAAATTTAGTATAGGAAAAAAGGGAACAGAACAAGACTATTTTCACCTAGTACCACAAATTGCTACAAAACCAAAACATAACTTAAAAACTTGAGTCATGTTCTTAAATAGCCTCATCAGATTATGACTTTTATATGTATGTCATGCATGGTACTATAGTTGTTCAGAAATATCTAAACTGTCAGTTATATAAAATTACTTTCTAAGATCAATGATATAAATGATTTTGAGTGATTGAAACATGTAGGTCTTGTTGAGGATCATCCTTCTTTGAACTTTATGGACTGGAGCTACAGAATTACAGACATTTACTGCAGCAAATAAAAGAAACCACATTAACTCAGAACTTTCAAAAGCATCAAAAAGTAAAATGGATAGCACATGTAACTTACAGAGAAAATAATGGCAGTTGTTAATGTTCTGCATTCCTTTAAACAAATAGTAAAGAAGAAAGCTCCTACCAGTATTGGAAATGATTATAACATATAGTCGACTTGCAAAACCCATTTCCCTGAAAAATTGTTTACAAGAGTATTAATAAGATTGCTGCAAACAACATATTACATAAACAAAGACTATATAAATTGTTCATTTATTTAATACTGCTGAAAGTTTGGTAATTCTAAGAGAAGTTGCCATCTTGTCCATCACAATAAAAAAAAATTAAATAGCATGATTTAATTAAATTTTTTCTGGTGATTTCCAAGAGCGTTCATGAGAAAACTGGTGTACATCAACTGAGATGTCATTTTAGATAAAATTAATCATTAACATAAGAGGTTTAAAGTAATATTATAATGACTATAAAAAGCATTAACTGAAATTTAGCATCCAGACTTATATTTTTAAATATTTACTGGAGTCACACTGTGAAACCAGGATGGATTTAATTGAATTTTCTTGCCACTCAAATTTATGAAGAATTTCATGTCTCATTGGCATAAATAAAGATGGTGAAAACAAAAACGAAAAAAATGACAACTCTCTTCAGGTTTTGAATTGAAAATATGAAAAGTAAAGTTTAAGTCTTTAAATAAGTATCATTTCAGGAATATGTGTAAGTGATGGAGACAGAGAATATTTAGGAAGAAATAACAAAAAATATTAAGTAAAGATTTATTTCTCATCAATCCAAGAAATGGTATTAACACAAATTGAAAGCTTCCCTGCAAGATGATGACTGAAACATAAATATTTTGAAATACTTTGGAAATACTTGAAACTAGTAAATTACTTCAACATTCTCCAAATTGTAAATATCTCTTTAGGAGACGGGTACAGTTTGCATGAAAATTTAGCAGAAATTAAGTAAACCAAACTGTAGTTAAAAAAGACAGAATTCCAGGAAAGAAAAAACATCAAGACAACTATACCATTAATAAATTATTTAATTACTAGACAAATTTCTGTCTTAAGAACATTTCTTTTAATGATAATTCAAAAATAATTCAGCAGATGATATTATTTATCTTAACTAGATTTTTTATGTTACTTTTTGGTGTTTTCTTTCATTTGATAATATACATTTGAAAATGTTTATTGTGATCATCCTCACATCTCAGCCTTTTGGCTGGGATCAAAGTATAATATCAGTCCTTGGGTAGATAAACTACCTTTTATCTCTTTGTTGTATCTCTGTATTCTGACAGAGTGCATCTCAGTTATGTCTCTGTCAGCAGAAAGGGCAGAACTGAAAATATTACTGAGATGTGCCTGGTCTTGAGAAACAGCTGGGTCCTGGGTATGATGGTAAACTGCATCTGGCAACAAGGCCTCTGATTGGGAGGTTGTGAGGAGTGTAGAACTACCTCTTAATTGCTGTTGTTCCCAGGTTCACCCTGACTCGGAGTTGCATCACGTGTTAGGGTCGCAACTATGGGCAAATAATTAACCCCCAAACTATGGTCAAAACACTATGAAAATATTAAAGTAAACGTTTATAGAAATATATACTTAAGAATAGACTTTTATAAAAAATATACATTTTTGAAGGAAATAAAAATTATTGCCATAATACATTTTTGAAGGAAAAAAATATTACCAGCAATACATTTTTGAATACAAAGACATATTTAATTTTCTAAAATAAGAAAAAAAAAAAATTCATCAAAATCTGACTAAATCAACCTTCTCACTATAACCAAATATGAAAAAGAAATACTTTAAAGCCCTACCCTTTTGGCATTAAATAACCCACAAAGGTTGATATGCCTTAAAACAAAATAAACAAAACTTCTGTGGCTAAAATTTTGTTATTGCACTGAAGAGCGGGGATTGGTAGTCATACCAATGTCAGCACAACTGAGGATTGTGAGGCTGGGTTATTTTTAACCTGACCTGAGTTTACACACTTGTGTATTCTTGGTTAAACTGATATCTAGTCATATTCTGCTAGCATGGGGAGGCACAATATACAATTGCATCGTGATCTTTTGGCTGGGAGGCATGTAATCAGCTAAGACCAGCTATGACAAGCTTAGTGCCTTGTCATTGCATATATGGAGGTTGAGTAATATTTGTCCAATGGCCTGAGCATACACGCTTAGGTTCCAGACATTAAAAATCTGACTTACTTTGTGTCACATCTCACCCTGGGGATGTGGGGGTTAAATATCATTGCTTCTTTCCCTTTTGGCTGAGATCAAAGTGTATTGTCTGTTTTTATTGGTTTAATCTGATTCTCTCTCTCCACTTGTATCTTCTCTTCCTTCTTTATTTTCTCACTGAAATCAGGTAGTGTCTTTTCCCCACTTTTTAAATGGAATAATCCATTGTTTATGAGGTATGTGCAGGGTTTAATAGTCATAATAATTAATGAAAGGAAGGACAAGCATAATTATAATAGGATGATATTAATAATAATTACTGCTCAAAATGGAGTTAATTACATTAGGAAAAAAATGCTTAAATAAAACAAGACCATTATCAGATTTTTTTTGTGGTGTGAGAGATGAAACATTTGAGCACATAAGTAGATGTCATAAGGTAGCCAATTTGTGAAATTATTTCATTGTCATTTGTCTTTGAAATATTATTGCAAACTTTCATTCACATTCACAAGTTATAATTTTCATCTTATTTTCCCTTTGGTATTCATTTTGTTATGAGTAAAAATGTATTTTATTTGAGATTTTGAACTTTCATGATTGATGTAAAAGAAACTGGACATAACAGAGAAGTAATGCAATAACAAATTTTACAATGTTTTTAGTAAAAAAACAAAGTTCATAAACAGCAGTCTTTCTTTGTTTGACCTCAGAAAATTTTTTTAAATATAGAAAAATTTAAATGATTCACAGGTTTAAATGTAAAACTGTTTCTGTTATCCAGGTTCTCTAACCGACAGGAGGCTTTCATTTAATTTTCTTTTTTTTTTAAAACACAAATTTTTATGATATTTTCAGTATTCTTTTTGTGGTATCACATGCAAATGAGCTGTGTTTTATTTAAGTGCTCAGCTGTTAACTGTTTTGGACTTCATTATGTCACACATATATCAGACATAACACTTTTGATTTTCATTCTTTTCATGTCAGTTATGATATCTGAAAAGAAAGCTTTTTTTTGCATTAGTGTTTTTCAGATTATATAAATTAATCTTTGAATATGATGTGTTCTCTACCACATCAGAGCCAAACTTAATCGCTAGAGAATTTTAAGAGCTTCCTTGAAATGATATACATATGAACCTACTTTTATCCATTTTGCCCAGTGGTTTTAATGACAAAATTTTAAAAGAAACATCTGGTACTAATTAAAAATTTTTGTAAAAATCCATAATTAATTGCAGGTATATAAAAATCTAGTATTAATTATAAAAAATTAAATAAAAGATCCAGTTATGGTAAGTTGCAGAGATTTACAAAATGGATTACCAAACAACATTTATTTGTTTGAGCATTATTAGTAGATACTCTGTTTTTAATTAAACAGTACATTTATATCTATATAATTCTACCATGCTGAATATTTTTGAAAAATTATACAAAAATATGTGTCTTTTAGCAGGATTAAAGCCTGTGACTTCTAACACTGTAGGGAAGCCATCAATTGATCTAATGTATTTTAGATGGCATGACTATGAATGATTTCACAGTCCAAACGAAACTAAATTAAGACTTATGAACATAAATTAGCAACTAGGTCCCACCCTTTTACAGTTAAACAAATAAGATGTAACCGTAAATTCTACTCCAACAGCTTCTTTTCTCGCGCTTCCAGCCTGTGGAACTCCCTTCCACAAGTCTGCTTTCCCGACAGTTACAATCTCCAGGTGTTTAAATGTAGGGTCAATAGACACCTCCTATCACACTAACTCCCAACTATTCTCACAAAACTCTCATCTACCCAACCCTCATTCTCGGTATCCTCACCCACCTATCACCCACCCTCTGTTATTTCCTATATTTAACCAGCCTTTCTCCACTCTACATAGCCCCCTGCACAGTAGTGGCAGTGACATGCCTTGCTCGGGGTGAAACGCTTATAAAAAAAAAAAAAAAAAAAATTTTCTCATAAATATTCATCTCTACTCTGAAAGTTCTGTAATGAAAAAATATATAGTGCTAGTTAAAAATTTCTAAAAAATACAATATTAATTACAGTTATATAAAAATTTATGTTATTAATTATATGCATAATGTCCCCAAATGGTATGGTGGACATTAATGGGTTAATAAGTTACCAGTCAGAGAAAGTTTATATATGTTTTGTAACAAGCTAAAAAGTGACACGTTATAGAAGATGTACTCTCTGTTGATTATTTCATGTTCACATTTTGTGACATTTTCTGTTTGGACTTTTGATTTTTATCATCAAGACGGTTTAGCTATGGAGTCTTCACATCTCTGAGGATTTCCAGTATTGACATGAAATGTACTTTTTAAATTTTGTCCCACATTTAACTCTGTTGAAGCTGTCAGTGAGTGTAATACCTTAATCTTGTAGTTTTTACCAGGAGAATGTCCAGGTCATACTGGATCCTGTGAAGTTATTTAGACATTTCACTTTGTTATGATATGGGCTTTCTTGAAGGAAATATTAGCATTTCCTTCAGTCTATCATCATGACTAAAGTATATATATATATATATATATATATATATATGTCAAATTAAATAAATTGCAAACATTGTGTTTGCTTATTTTTAATAAAATCCGTTCATACTCACACATAATCTTTCATGTATTATAATTGATAAGACGACTAAGCTACACCAAGAAAACAACAAAAGCAAACTACAGAATCTCGAGACAATATTCATTAAAAACTTAAGCCATCACTTAATAGAATCAGCTATGAATATTGTAGTAGTGTTCTAAAATGTTTGTAAAAAGAACAGTTTTTTTCATGCTCTAACACGTGCATGACCATGATATTACAACATATAAAAAAATTCTATATTGGATAATTTTCACATTCAAATGAACACTAAGCAATTTGTCAACCATTACATTTGAAGCAGAAAAAAAATTTACAGTAATTTTTAGCAACACAGTTTTGCAGTTATTTTTTGTTACCATAACTCACACCCCTGAAGATGATCTTGGAAGGAGATTGAAAGTACTTGGCACATTGAGAAATGAATGATATAACATCTGTCAATGTTACAACTTATTTCTGACATCTTTTAATTATAATACGTGAAAGGTTATCGGTGAGTATGAATGGATTTTATTAAAAATAAGCAGACACAATGTTTGCAGTTTATTTAATCTGACATGCCTAAAAGAAAATGTGCTGCCTAAATACATATGTGTAGCAGTAATAAATCCAGGAGAGGATTTGGTAAATAATCCCAACAGATCCGAGTAATATTAAGTTAAATATCAAAACTGAACAAACAGTGAGCTCAATATAAATTTAATTTACAGAGCAGATATTTATTCGTTTCATATGCAAATTTAATATTTTACATTTGGGGAATAGCCATTTCTACAGGTTCTAAGAACCTGCTTTATCAACCCCAGCCAGATGAAAAATGAGGAAATTCTAGTGTGACCAGAAATAAAGGTTAGTTTTAAAAAAGAAGATGCAAAGGAGGTTAGTTTAAAAACCAACAAACCTTTCTTAGAACCTACAGAAATGGCTATTCTCCAAATGTAAAATACTTAATTTACATATGAAATATATATATATATATATATATATATATATATATATATATATATATATATATTCTTTTTTAATAATTTAATCCCAGGGAAGGTGGGAGTGCCACTAGTATGTAGGGCATTACATAGAGTGAAAGCAAGAAAAAAGACATAGTTTAAGGAGGATTGAGGAAAAGACAAAAGATGAAAAAGGATTCAAGAAGATAGAAGATGGTGATTGACATTGCATTTAAATTTTGAAAATTGTAATTATCAGGGAAGCAAGTAAGCAGGAGGGAGTTTCACAGGTGAGAAGTAAAAGAAAAAATGTTCAGCACAATTGGTGGTTGCATTTAGCTATTTCAGCAGTAAAAGCTTGGGATCGAGAAGCCAGACTAGTAGCACACTTAAATTAATGTAATCAAGGCATCATGAAAAAAAAGCTTGTTATGGCAATTGCCATGAAAATATTTGTAGAAAAGACAGAGGGAAGCCACATTATAATGATGAGAAAGTGACTGAAGTTAAGATGTCTCATCAGGATCAGTTACCGTTCCGATCTTTCTTTGGATTTTGTCAAGAATTGTACAATGGAAAGCAGGAGCACCAGAACAGATATGACAGCAGTATTCAATTCACAGATGAAGGGGAGATTTGTAAATGTGCAAGACAGACTCTGTTGATAAAAATTTTCTTGCACAACTCAGTGACCGAACTTTTTAGCATTGGATACAGTTATTGATTTAGTGTAGTCTCTCCACTTCAAGTCAGTTGAATCCATGAGTCCAAGAATGCATAGTGTGTTGCTTTCCAGAAGTCTTGTGTCAGCCAAGCTAATAGCTGGCAGGTAAGTTTCTCAATGGTGGTTAAATGAGATCAGTTTGGTTTCAGAATCATTAAAATTTACAATCCAGATGATTGTGGACTCTTCATACCTTAAGAAGGATAACTGGACTTGTAAATTGTAGTGACATATCTTCACTTATTTCTGAAATGTATAGTTTTAATACATAAAGTCAATTAACTGCTGCTTCATATTAAATGCTGTGGTCATAATTATCATCAGTAATTCTTAAATCAGTATTAAATTGATTCTGTCACTGCCAAACATGATCATAATCCTCTCTATTATAATAAAGACATTGTGTGTGTGTATATATATATATATATATATTATTTATTCATAAATTATAACATGGATATGTGACAATATCACTAAAAAAGTACCCAATAATATTATAATATTATAATAATATTATTATAATATTATAATAATATTATTAGCTCTACTTTTGTATTGAGCACTTTCTTAAAAATAGTGTCTCTTTTGACAAGGAATATTATTCCAACAATACTTGTATATATATATGTATGTATATATTTGTATATATATATATATATATATATATATATATGTACATATTTGTATGTATACATATATATATATATATATATATATATATATATATATATATAAGTGAACACTCAACACTCAGAAGCGACAGACTGTTTCATGCTAGGTGCAATCATCAGGCCATATGCATTGGATTTTTTCTTGGCTATTTTATATATACAGGTCAGAGTAGCATTGTGGGTAATCTTTCTAATGGTTCCTTTGGCTGGACAAATTGTTTTATTTATTTATTTGGATAAATTTATTTTACTTGTTTTAATTTTATATTTATATTGACTTAATCTTTTCAGTTTTCAATGTTATTTATTTATTGGGATTTGTTATTGATTTTATTCACTTATTTAATTTTATATTTAATTTATTTTATTCTCATGGTTATCTGGGCCACAATGACTTGTTAATTTGTTTATTATTTGCTTGGAATAAATTATTTGGTTTTTATTATTATTTATTTATTCTTTTCAGTTTTTGATTTTTAAGTAAAGTTCTTTTCTATTTCATGTTTTTAATTGCTGGAATAAGACATGGTTGTGTGTGTACCAATATGATGCTCTTTCCAAACAGATGAACTTTTTATTCTCTCAGCATGTAACAAAGCAATGAAGGAGCTAAATTACTGAAATTTTTCTGTGAGGAGACAAAGTTCTTACTCCTGTTTTACTTGTTTGTACCATTTGTTCAGTAATCCCGTGAGATTTCAGGTGACATGGAAGTGTTTTATTTAGAACATAGATATCTTTCTGTAGCCAATGTTATCATAGAATTCAGATTTATTAGACACTGCAACACTTGGTACTACCTTTTGTTTATTTGTTTATTTTACTGTGACTTTTCAATACTACCAGACCCAAAGATTGAACTAAAAACTACCATGGAATTGGATATATTTTTAGGATTAGTGAATTTTTATAACTGCTAATTTGGAGAGTATGATTTAATATGAAATATCCCCTCAACATGGAAGGGGTTTTGATCAAAATTTTTAGGAGGTTACCAAATGTGAAGTGACACTCTAAAAGAAGGCTGAAGGTTGCAACAGCCAATATCGTTGAAGTATTAAAATCAGTATGTGCATGCTAGCCTGAATAATAAAGTATATAATAATAATAATAATAATAATAATAATAATAATAATAATAATTTCTTGTCAAAAAAATTCTAACAAAATTCTTAAAAGGATGTTCAATGCTTTTTTTTTTTAGTGGATAGAGAAAACATTTAATATCTTTTGGACCGAACTTCAATCTGGAGAAACAAATTCCTTTGAAATTGAATATTCTAAAAAAGATATTTTATTGCTGTCCTATACACATTTGTTCAGATTAATGGCCATTCTCTGATTTATCAATTGCTTTAATATAATTTTGATCTTTAAGTTAAATTATTCTTCTTTGGTAGATGCACTCAAACATAACATACTGACAGACTGTCAAATTTTTTTTTTTTTAGTATTTTTCAGAATCTCTTCAATGGTACAATTAAAAATGGCACTTGCAGGTTTTATGTCATAATATGTCCATCTCAGTAAATGTAACAGTATATTAATGATGGTGATTACTTTGAAATCATCATCTGTCTGAATGATATACACCTTAGAAGTCAGTTTTTCAAATTACTTCATCTTAATTAATGTGCAAAAAATCAATTCACTATTGAGGATCAGATAAGAATCTGAACAGATTTTATGATTAACATCTACCAAATACTCACTACAAATAATAAATCTTCATCTTCTTTAAGTCATACTATAATTATTAATGTTGATTTGTAACTTTAAGGAGGAAATACTTTCTGATATGCTTCGATGTAATCTTTTTCATAATTTGTTTACTATTACTAGATAAGTAGAAATACATTTACAGGATTTGAAATCTGAAGCATATACATTTTCATTCAATTTTACACTAGCCGTAATTTAAATAGCAAACTTGTGCATCAGCTATAATTAAATTAATTTTCTACTTTTAATATTTAATTCATCAGTTCCCATAAAACCACAACTTTTTTCCAGTTGGCAAATAGTGTTGATATCATTTTGTACCGTTGTCTGCATCCAAAACAATTTTAAAAATACCACCTAATGATTTAATGATTAATCAGTCAAAATTGTCGGCTATTTTTAACAATTGAGGTTGACCAAAACACATCCAGTTCTGTGGAATTAACTAACATCCACTTGCATATCAAAATTGGCATTATTCAGTTTTATACTGAAGTATTTTTCTTTGTTTTGCACTGTAAATACAATACATTTCCAGTACAAAACAAAAAAAAAACCCTATCAAAACTATCAAATTTATTACTGTTATATTAATACAATATAATAATACATTATTTTCAGAGGGATACTTAAAATATTTTTCTGGATTAGCTGCAACAGTGTTTTTTATGATACTAAGATCCGAAGACACATTGGCATTACCAAGGACACATTTCAAAATCTAACCAGAGTAGCGAGAGACAGGAAAATCTCATTAGAAACAAAGAAAAGAGTGTTAGATTGCTATGTTATATCTGTCCTTTTGTATGGCAGCAAATGTTAGACAATCTCTACAAGGATGAAAGAGAGGCTTAAGCAGTAGAAATGTGGTTGTACAGAACAATGCTGAGGATACCATGGACCAAGCACGTGAGCAATGATGAGGTGTTGGAGAAGATGCAAACATGAAGAAAACTCATCCTTAACATCAGAAAAAGACAACTGGGGTTCCTGGGTCACGTATTGAGGAAAGAGCACCTGAAGAATCTAATACTCACAGGAAGGACAGAAGGAAAGAGAGAGACAAGGAAAAGCTGTGTGAGATGTATTTGATAGGCTTGAGCAAATGAATGGTGGACCAGAGTGTGGCAGAGATATCAAGAGGAAAAATATTAAGATAAAAGACAGGAACAAGTGGAAATCAATGATTGTCTACCTCCTGAAGAGACATGGCACATGAAGAAGAAGAATTATTTCACTAGTGGTATAGTAAATAACAGCTTGAATTGAGGAATAGAATAACCAAATTTGAGTTCCAGTCAAATTCATTACATTCACTTACATGCTAATACTCTTGTGAAAGGTATGAATTTATATCTTCTTCTCCCAACTATGGTTAAGGCACAGGACAGACTTGGTTTTATAGCCTTGGGTAGTAATCAGTCTACTGAAAAATCTGCCAATGCTTTCTTCCAATCCTAAGACAGCATTAAAGAGTAGGCTTAAAAACTAACATGAGAATAAATATTTCTTATTTATATGCAGTTTGCAACATTTTGGAGTAAACAAATGCATATTATTTTCTCACATATTTAATTAAAATACTTTTCCTTCAAATGTTTTGTGTTTTCTTTGTTTTTCACTAGTGAGAAATAAGTTCCGTTGGAACAGCTGTTTCCCATGGACTGCAACTTTGTGGAACCTACTCCTTAGAAGATTCTTTATTGACTAATACAATCTTGAACTGTTCAAGTGTAGGGTTAACTGATATCTTAGCCCACATGTCTCCATAAACTGCACTTCTTAGTCTTTCTATTTACATGCTTTCCATAACCTTCTACTCTTGTATAGAGTTGACATTATTTAATAAACAAAAATGAACAATTGTGAGCACTTTCATTATTGTGTTCTGTCTAACCTTTGACAGATATAAAACTAATATTTCTTTTGGACTATCAACTTTTTGGCTGCAATGCAATTTTTTCTTTCTAGCAATAGAGGTAAGCATCTTAACCTAATGTCTTCAGTTAGGATAGTTTAATACTGATACTATTAGTTATGCAATTTTTATCATGTGGTTTTCTTAAAGAAGGTTGCCTTGCTCATTCCTATAATTGTGACTGAAGGTCGCTAAGATTTCTCTCTGTATCCATTCTCTGTTATATCCTCAGTTAAGTGCCATATATGATACATACTTGGGCGATCATGTCTTTTTTGATCCATGACTGTCAAGGCAGAATATTTTCCTGCAGTAGGTTGCCAATCTGCCTTGCTATTCAACATGCTTGGGTGATCATGTCTTGAAAGAGATATCACTGACTGAGCAGAAGATTTTCCTGCAGTAGGTTACCATTCTCCAGTAGACTGGTTGCCAAGCTATACATATTAAAGCTATACAATCTGCCCTGTTATTTGACCCATAGATGGAGGGAAGAGACAGATTAATACATTTTTCAAGGGTATTTGTGCATAAGTGAATGCCACAAATTCAACTGGAATTCAAACTTTGCTCTTTGATTTCTCATTCTAATGAGCAAATAAAAATGACTTTAAGAAATAGGTTCTCTAAACTATAAAAATCCAGAAGTGTTAGTAGAATTCATGCTGTTTACTGATGTTTTTTTTGAGAATTAATCTCTCCTATGGTGGGAGTCAAGGGGGTTTTGTTATATTTTTGAAAGGAACAGATGGTAGGATTAACACCATCACTAAATACAATGAAAATTCTGTGTTTTATTGCTGGTAATAACAACAATTTAAGGAATATCTCTGGTGCTGAGCAATAAACTCAGCTCACTCCCAATGCTGTTCTATTGTTGATAAGAATAACAGTTTTGGAGGAAACTGATGACTGAGGCTGTAGTGAAAAATTAAACTTGTATAAATTTTAATTTTATTATCAAACTTTTTAATATCATCAGAAGAAACATTAGAAATTTCTAACATCATTTTTTAAATTTTTCAAAAATCAGTGAATTTTTAATTAAAAAAATTCTAGTTATTAATCAACAAAAAATATTTCTGTCAGTTATAAATTTTTGAGAAAAAAATTGCACAATATACAAGTAGCAAACAATTTCCAAAAATGAATATTGAAATGACAATGAGGATCTGTAAATGTTACATAGGTTGTTGTTGCTGTTGGACAGTATGACATCATTTATGTGGATTTAGTAAATTGTCCTACATGGTAGATGATCAATAAAATTCTATCTCTCTCTCTCTCTATCTATCTATCTATCTAGCTATCTATATATATATATATATATATATATATATATATAATTTTATTTTAACATATCACCTGACAAGGAACAGTTTTGTTTTGAAACATGAAAATTTTTTGTGTCGTGATATTATGCTTTTATAAACCACTGTAATAACAAAATTACAGTATTAAGCTTTACTAAGTATTGAACACTCTTTATAAAATTAAATGTTTGAACAATGGGTTTTTAATCTACATGTTTTTTCACTTTTCTGTAATATATATATGTGTGTGTGTGTGTGTGTGTGTGTGTGTGTGTGTCTCAGTTTAATCTGTGGTTATAGAAAGCCCTTTGCATTCAAAGATTCAACCAGCTGAAGATTAAAAAGATATATTTCTCCCCATATTCTGTTTATTGGCTAAACTAGATTCTGAAAGGCTCCATTCTTAAGGGAAGATTTGTTCTGACATGGAATAAAATTCTTTTGGATTTCTTATAAGCAGATTCTAGTGTCAATTGACATGTGAATGTTGTTAACTAGGTACAACCAAAATGGATATGTTTTTTTTTTCTGAAATGTCAGCAAAAAATTGCTACTCTGTTTTTAAATATTTGTAAAAATCAAGAAATGATCTGATTTAAACAAAATTTTTAGTACTTATTCAGTAATGAATGATTTGTATACTAAATAGTTAATTAGAAAATTTTGTGAAAATATTTTGAAGGGGTAATTTTACACACTTTTCTAATATCTCATGTGTATATTTTAATTTAGGGGTGTTTGCAAAATTTCATTTTACATTAAATACAAATCAAAATTTCTGAAGGTGTCATTTCAGTAAAAAAAATTACAAGCAGTATAAAGTGTGGAAATAGCAAAAATATGTCCTGAACTTTCTCAAATATAATTGAATAAAACTAAAAAAATTGTATTGCTTGCATAATTTAATAAACATGATTTTATTGAGATCAAACAAGAAAAAAGATCTGCACAGAATATTTATTTTTAAAAATTTACTTGTAATTTTTCAGTTTGATTTTGAAATTTTCCTCTTTGATTTTCATAACAAAATTTAATTTTATTAAATAAAAACTTGTTTGAAGAATAGAAAAATGTAAAGTTTAATGTTATTTTTGATTGTGAAGTATTTTTACAGGAACTTATTTTTTCATTTTTAGCAACTATTAGATTTTTTTTTATGGAAGTTCAAAAAGGAAATAATAATGAATTACCTTCTTTGACTGAAAACTCTTCTTCATTAGAAGTTCTATATTCATTCTATTAAGTGTCATAAAAATGTATAGAATAAAAAATATATTCTTAGACTATTGGTTATATGAAGTTAAAGATAATGTATTTTAAACATAAGTACCAATTTCTGAGGATCTGTGTTGTGGTACAGTGGATATCGGCTCAGAACGAGAAGCCGAGGAGCCGAGTTCAAATTCCAGTTGAATCCATTGTATTCACTTACGTGCAAATACCCTTGGGAAAGGTATTAACCCATCTCTTCTTTCCAGTTATGGGTTAAATAGCAGGACAGATTGGGTTCTATAGCTTTGGTCGGCAACCAGTCTACCGCAGAAAGCAATGGCAACCTACTGCGGGATAATCTTCTGCCCAGTCAGTCATGTCTCTTTCGAGACATGATCGCCCAAGCGTGTTTCACGTATGGCACTTAACTAACTGACTGACCAATTTCTGAAGATTGCATTACTGGCATTCCATATTTCTTCAATATTCCAACTGCTATAATGCAACTTCACTGTAATTTTTCTATAAATACTTTGATGCTAATTGTTCTAATGGACTTTACTCTTTGGTACCTAGTGTGGAACTTTTTTTGGTTTCTTTCTTTCTAGTCAAGCTTGATCTTCAAAAATTTAAATTAAGTGTCAATCATTGCTTTCTTAATTCTTGTGCTTTTATTCTTCTCTGTTTTTAATAGGAATTTTTTTCTCATATTCTCTTGCACACAGTAACCCCTTCTGTAATAGTGACTTTATTGCCTTCAGTTAAGGTGCCACATGTGATACACACTTGAGCAATCATGTCTTGAAAGAGATATGACTGACTGGGCAGATGATTTTTCCTCAGTAAGATACCATTACTTCCTGCAGTAGACTGGTTGTCAACCAATGCTACAGAACCCAACCTCACCAACTATTTAACCCATAGCTGGAGGAAGAAGAGGCCGATTTGTACCTTTTTCAAGGGTATTTGTGCATAAGTAAATGCAACGAATTCAGCTAGAATTTGAACTATGCTCTCTGAGTTCTCATTCCAAGCTGATACCTACTGCACTATAATGCACAGTTGCCTTGCTTTGGGTAAAATTATTTAAAAAAAAATTATATTTCATATTCCTGTGAAGTCAGAGATGAAAGTAGAAAATTATTGTTGTTGACCTATGATATTGTTATAAACTGCTTATAGTTGAAAGTGTAACCAAAAACAAAACAAAACAAAGTATTGCATGTGAAGTTAAAAGAATATGAATAAAGATCTCTTAAAATATATCTTTATGGTAGCTAACATTTGTTGTAGGTCTGACTAGAGTTCATCAATTTGTCAGATTTGTCAAATTTTCATCTATGTATTTTGAGTTGGTTTTGAGATTCAAGATGGCTATTAATTGTTTAATGAGGCCAAGAATTTGTGTGTGGGTGAAGCCAGGGTAATCTATTTCGTCTCTTCTCTTGCTATTTTCTGACACCAGTTGTTATATACTGCATATGGTTGTCAGAATAACAAAAGAAAAATGTATCATGCGGGTAAATGAAAAGGAGATGAGATATATTCAAATTAAACTATCTGTATCACCAATACTAGTGGTCAAGGTAGAATGGCTCTTGTGTCATAGGTGAATTGGTTGGCCTTGCATTGAAGCTTGTGTCAGTTTGACTGACTGAGAGGTTGCCATTAATTTTTTTTTGTGAGTAATGAAGTTTTAGAAGAATTTTTTTTGTCAATTTTAATCAAATTAATTTATAAATATTTAAATATATAAAAATTCTGTATTAATTTGTAACAGTCAAGTGATATTGTTATTAAATTAAAACTATTTAATCATAAATGGAAAATCTCACTACAGTTCAATGACCCCCAGGATTTTAATAATAATTATGAATTCATTTTATGTGTTTATAAACATGACCATTTTTGTAAATATAAACATCTAGGCATGACTTTATCTGAAAATAACAGTTGTAACTGATAGTAATATTTATTTCTAATTTTCTAACATTTCATCAGTAAGCATTTTCATCATGCTAAAGTAACTAAAATTTAGTAAAATGTTAAATTGCTTAGAATGTTTTTTATATTATTGGCTACTTTGAAAAGATAAGAAAGGCATGTACATTGTATTCATCAAGTAATTTTATTGCTCTGCACCCCTTATTTAAATTTTCCAAATATCAGATTGCCGATAAATCTGCCAACATCTCATAAAAAACACTCCATGTTAAAAAAGATACCTTTCTGTATTATTTTAAATTAAAAGTAAGTATTGTTTGTTTCAGTTCAGATTAATTAAACTTTAAGTCAACAAATTTTTTAAATTAATGTTCGAGAAACGTAAATTTTATTTTTTAACCATTTTTTAATGAAGAGATTTGTACATGATTTTAAAGATTTTACTGATAATCAGAAAGTATTTTGGTCATTGGAAATATTAAATTTAATCTGTTAGCCTGGAATTGTCAGTAAAATAAAAATTTAAAGATTTTTCAATTTTTTTTAAATTGCATTTTAAGCCTTAGGTACCACTTTTGTAGAAGTGCTGACATGCACACACACACACACACACACACACACATTGTGTGTTACCCTCACTTTGCTTCACCAAGTCCGTGTTAGGTGGCACTGTTAAATCGTTATAAAAACAAGGTGCTCTTGTTATCTAGCTCTTTTTCTTTTTTCCTTCGAGCACGTGGTAGAAGTAACACTTGCTGGCATTTTGTTCCAACCATGTAGGTATCTTTCCCCAGGTGACTCAACTATCACACACACAATTACTAATGTCTTCTTTCTTTGACATGCATTCTAGTGTATTTTCTCACCTTTGTTAACCAGTTATATAAAAAGAAAAAAAATATCCCCTTGTTGAAATTTATTTCATTTCCTTACGCCCATCATTTACATGTATATATTTTTGTTTGTCACAGAGTAAGAACCAAAACAAAATCTTTCTCTCTCTCTCTCTAGAGAGAGAGAGAGAGAGAGAGGGATAGACAGATATATATATATATATATATATATATATATATATATATTTGTGTGAATAAGGAATGAAGAAAAATTTACAACATCCAAAACATTAATTCAGTCTAATCTGGGACTGATCTTTTTAAACATCTATTCCTTTTATTTGATAGATATCAAGCTCTTTAACAATGGTTCAAAGAAAAATGACAAAGTACTGTAATGTTTTAGGCATGTGCGTATAGTTTGTGATAATGTTATTGATTAAGTTTTTAAAGTATTTTCTCCTTAAAGAATTATGTTTTTTTTAATGAGGGTGGCATTAGTGAAATCCAGTATTTGTCTAAATGTAAATCTCTTGTCTCGATAAATGCAGATTTTTAGATCGTGTCTCCTCCATATAAGTATTTTACATTGTGGACTATTTATTTAATAAATATACTGTTCTGTCAACAAAATCAAAAATAAACACTGAACATGCACAAAACAAGAAGAGGAAGAAGAGATGGATTAATACATTTTCCAAATGTATTTGTACATAAGTGAATGCAATAAATCCAACTGGAATTTGAACTCGCCCCTTTGATTTCTTGTTCTGAGCTGATATCCACTGCTCTACAATGCACATTGTACCTAGTACAAATGAAAAAAAAGCAGTTAACAATCAAAGCAATTAAAATATTTACAGTAGGATAATCTCAATTTCATATCAGGCATCACCCTCATCACTTTGAACATCAGAGATAACCTCTCAACTTTTTATTTTGAGATGCCATGCCATGTTTTCTCCTCCACCATTTTTGGAAATCTTGGAGATTCTTTTATTTATGTTTTAACATTTGAATTATTCTACTTTATCAGACACTGCATCTGCAGATCATACTCTTATGGGTGTATTATCACAACTCAGAATTATTCCTGTCAAAAGATAAATAGATGTAGTGTTTCTTTATTGGTTTCATTCTCATAATATTTATTTAATTTTGTCTTAAATATGACCACAAATCTTTGTTTAGACATTTAAATGGGGATGGAGTTGTTAAATGGTAAAAAGATTTATTGGAAGAAAAGGAAAAGAGAGAACAACAAATCTTTTATCCTGAGTATTTGAATGGCAACAACAAAAAATTACAAGAAGTCTCTTATGCTGAGTGAAATCAGCAGAAAAAGTAGCATTTATTATCATAACAAAATATTTTTCACAATTTACAAATTGTACAAATTACATTATATGCCTTGCACAAAATTTCCTCTGTGCACCTCAACTTATCAAGGCAAGTTAACAGTTTTTTAAAAAATAAATAAGTTTTCTCTTAGAATGCTACTCTGTGTAAAGCAAATGTTTTCCTTAATAAAAAAAAGGGATATGAACAGATTTTGTTTTGAGCAATAATTTACATAAATCAATTTCTTAGCAATAAAAGAAATTTGCTTCAAAAAGTTCAAAATATCACAGGTTAAAAGGTTGCAAGTTAAAGTTCAAAATGGGGTGAGAAAAGGTTGACCTATCTCCACAAAACTGCTATTCTGGATCCTTTTGAGAAATATTCTGATTTTCTTTTTAACAGCCCTTCTCAATTTTGATATAAACTCTCACTGCTCTATGAAAGTTATTCATATTGTGAGAAATTATAAGATCTATCTTCTTCGTCAGAAACAAAAGTAGACTTTTATCATCTCACCATGTAGTCTATTTCTTTTCTCAGCAGAAGCAGCTGACTTTACATGCCTGTCTGTTTCATGACAGCCTCTTGTCCAAGTAGTCTAATTCCATCCCAACAGCAAAAGCCTTTTGACTGAGTGTGTAAAGGAGAATCAGGTCAACCTAAAAAGTGACCCAAGTAGGTTGTGTTGTGCAGTAAGTACTAGGAGTTACATTCTTTTCTGCAATTGGCTGTTGAGAAATGACATTTTACTTAAAGTGGGACTGAGAAAATTTCTATCTGAAAGATACTTGGCAGGTATTAGCAAATAATCAGTATTAGTCTGAGAGAGTTACATTACATCAGCTTTTTCTCAGTCATTGGAGAAAGCACTCTTGACATTCTGACCATCAGAGTTTTGTGACAAAGTGTTGAGTTAGTTTACACTTACTTTACTTAGAAAATCAATCAATACAAACACAGAGAGTGGTCTACCCCTTTTTTCCTTTGTGATCAGAACTTTCCTTCTTATATATCAAGCGCATGGATCAAAGCAAACTTGTAAACTGATTCGTTGAGAGGTCTATACCTCATTGGTTGAAAAATTGAGTCAATGTCCAGTAAAACTCTATCTGCTTTCAATTTAAATTTTGCTGTTTTTGGAAATATCAAAGTTTAAACCATCTAGCTTCCTTTTGATGTTTTTTTTAATATTAGTTTGGCGCTTATTTTTGTTTTCTTCAAATCTTCACGCATAACTTTTTATTCATATTTTTTCTTATATATATATATATATATATATATATATATATATAAACTGTTTGCCTTTGTTTCAGCAGTTAGCTTTACAAAGTGATAGGTAATAGCAAAATCTACATCTTTTGGATGGTTTTAATATAATATTTCACTGTTTTACAAACAAAATACATGCTTATGAGGTCTGTGTATTTATTCAGTGATGATAAAACATGTAGGCACTCACTTGAAACTCTGTGTTGCACCATATTACATTCAATTGGACATCTGCATCAATATTTTCTTATGTAGCACATAGAAATTGTTAAAGATATGTACTGTATCTCTCTAGATAATGAAAATAAAGTCACTACACATATTATTTTAAGAGGTTACTTCCCAGTAAAGGAAAATAATTTTTTAGTAGTGGCAGTTATGTTGAATATTGCAATGGCAGAAAAACAGTTATTCTTTTAAGAATTGAGAGCTTAACATGTTCAAATTAATACCCTTATATTGATGGTTTCAGATTTATATTCTTTTTGCAATAGAAACAGGCACCCACATACATATAATTTTGGGAAATAACTTTGATTGGCACTGTCTAATAATTTATAGTTTTTGTAGAAATAGTTTACACTATTTAAAATTTTAGATGAAAACAATTTGAAAAATCCCTTGTCAAAATGTACCTTTAATGCATTAAAAGTAGTGTGGAATGGGAAATTAGAGAGCCAGGTTTGAATTCCAGTTGAATTCATTGCATTCACTTAGATACAAATATTCTTGGTTAAGATATTAATCCATCTCTTCGCTTTTCAGCTATGGGTTAAACAGCAGGACAAATTTGTGTTTTTAGCTTTAGTTGGCAACCAGTCTACCACAGAAAAAATGGCAACCCACTGCTGAAAAATCTTCTTCCTCATTAGCTAAGGATTGAAAGAGACATGATCACCCAAGTGTCTCATCTATGGTACTTAACTGACTGAATGGCAGTGCTAAAAATTTTTCACCTTTGATAAAAATGTTACTGAATTGGATATTTTTCAATTTTCAAAAGATTGTAAGTTTTTGTGTAAATTTGTATACAAGGTGTTAATTTTTATTAGTCTTGCTCTATTAATACCAGAATTTCACTATCTCTTGAATATATGAGATTATTTTTAAATTGTTCTTTCAAATTATTCGATATTGGATAGTACTTTTTTGATAATATTGCACAACAATTGAGTAATTAATATAACTACCCTAGATCATCTGGTGTCTGTATTTTTAGACAGTCAGCTAATCACGAACACCAGAAACTATTCTATTGGTGCAACATTAAACCAAGTGACGGGAAAATCTAATCCTATTGTGTTAATTTAGAAAAAGCTGACACAAGCACAATCAAAATAAACTATTATCTACAAACAGTTGCTAACAATCTATTAAGTAGCCCTTCACTTTTCCTACCATTTTAAATATGCAACTTTACAAACAGACTGAAAATATTGTAGGAATGCAGAGAGTAATCATATCCCTTTTAAGTGGTATGAATTCACATGGGTTATGTGAGAGCTGGTAAATGACATTATTTTGTGGAATGACAAACTTCAGTTGCTGTGTATACTGCAAGGAAGACAGGCATGATAGCCAGCAGTAGTAAGACAAATTGAAAACTATGTCTTCCTTCTATAGAAAATAAACTATGTCACTGATCACACCATTTTCAATTCAGGAAATGTTACATGTAAGACTCTTTTGCTTTTTGTCTGTTCCTACTGTTTGTTATATTCACACGTGTTATAACTTCTCTGTGTGGTATAGTGATAGATATATGCACTTTTGTATATAATTTCTTGTCTGACATCTTTTTGAGCACCATGCATATTTGGCATTCATTTCCATCAATTAGTCTGGCCATCCTTTCCATTGTGTTAAAGTTGGAGTTTCTCTGAAGAGAAACAAAATAATAATTTTCTATTTTCAAGCACCCCATTGCCTCGATGCAGCATGTTTCATAGCTTAAACCAAACTGAATTGGACCACCAACAACGACATCTGTCAAAACATTTCTGACGTAAGACTTATTAAAAGCTTATTAGTTAAAATAAAGTAATGATTATATCATAACCAATATACATATGTCTGTGACATCGCACTGGGCATAGTCTGGTGAAGAAATCAAATATTTACAAACTTTTAAGTGTTTCGACATAAACTCTAAGATATCCTGTGATATATCAACTTCCAGACAGAAAGCTTTGCGTAAAGCTGCTTTTAATAGCCTTCATTCATTGTTTTATTCTGGTATTGGGTCATCAATAAAGTTAAATCCAGTTACTATAGGCCATGGATGTAGAAATCTATAAAATCTTTGTATAGTGAGTATTTTTGCTAACTGTTAAAAATAATTAAATGCAAGCTATTCAGTTCAAAATTGCAAATTACCTGTATTTTGAAACTGCCCATATACATATTATTGAACTTTCTTTAGCCTGTAAGGATTTTGTTACATACTTAAACATCTATAAATATGTTTAATGTGTACCCTCATCACATTGTGGTGCAGTGGATATTGGCTTGGAATAAGAAATTGGGGAGCCAAGTTTGAATTCCAGTTGAATTCTTGCATTCACTTACACACAAATACTCTTGGAAAAGGTATTAATCCATCTCTTTCCTCCTGTTATGGGTTGAATAACAGGACAGATTGTATTCTGTAGTCTTGGCTGGCAACCAGTCTACCACAGAAAGTAATGGCAACCTACTGCAGGATAATCTTCTGCCCAGTCAGTCATATCTCTTTTGAGACATGATCACCCAAGCATGTATCACATATGGCATTTAACTGCCTAACTGACACTGATCACATAGTTAGATTGAGATCCAAATATTAAGTGTGAATTTATAGCACAATTAAAAACTGAAGCTTTTGTAAATACATGGATTACAAAATTTATTCTCATCCACATGGGGACAGGAACTGTCTAAAAGAAAAAGTCATTTTTAGAATGATCAAAAATGATTTTCATTATTTGAGGCCAACAACTTAGAACCTACAGTTTGATGGTTTAATAGGGAGAGCAGACAAAACAACTGATGGTTTAATAGGAATAACAGACAGGACAATTGATAGTTTAATAGGGAGAGCACACAGACCATCTAATGGTTTAATAGGGAGAGCAGACAGAATAACTGATGGTTTAATCTAGATAGTATACAGAACAATTAAAACAGCTATTAAATATGCCTTCTGTCATTACCAGTTAGACTTCTTAGTGGATGCAATACAATTAATGAATTAGGGTTCTTAACTAATATAACTGATTCTGCAATATTATTTCTCCAGGTGTTGATAAGTCCATTTAATGAAATAAAAAAAATGATTCATTGAATAGTATATATATATATATATATATATATATATATATATGTGTGTGTGTGTGTGTGTGTGTGTGTGTGTGTGTGTGTGTGTGTGTGGTGTATCCCAGCAATCTGGTTTTATGCAAATTTTGTTAAAAATGACTGACAAGGTGGTGTGGTTAAGTTTTTTATATAATTTTTTATGTGATCTTATAATTTTTTTCTTTTCAGTAGATAAGTTATATAAAATTGTATTTGGTAATGGCTAAAAGTATAGCTAAAAGCACTTGGATAAATAAAACATTCGGACAATTTTTATATAATTTATGTACAGAAAAGAAAAAAATTATAAGATATAAAATTTTTTATAAAAAATTAACCATACCACCTTGTCTCTCATTGTTTTATATATATATATTTTTAATCATATCACCCCGAGCAAGGCGGTAACACCACTGGTGTGCAGGGGGCTACATAAGAGTGAAAAAATTGAAAAGAAAGCCGGGAACCACATCCTAAACAGGGAACAAGGGATGAGCCTCTACACCTGTTCAATAGACATGGGTGGAGTGTGAACCGGGCGATAGTTTAAAAGTATACCTGTTTTAATCAAATAACATGGAACGCATAGATTTAGGCTTGATGTTCATATACTTAGTTCTTTCTTTTTTTAAAACCATTTTTTCCCTTCTTCATAGATTTGTGGAAAGTTTTTTGACATGAGTATAGTTATTATCTCTCATATATATATATATATATGATTTCACTCTAATCAGACCAATAACACCTAGATGCAAAAACTTACTCAGTATTTGATATGAATGAGAAAAAATGCTATTAAGGAGAAAAATCAATAAAAGAACAAGATTTAAGAAGATAGAGTATAATGATTGACATGGCACTTCAATTTTTGAAGTTTAAAGTTGACTGGCAGGCATTAAACCAGAAGAGAGCTCCAGAAGTGAGACGGGCAGTTGAAAGAAATTTTAGCACAAAACTTACTCCTAAAAATTTGTGTGAGAGCTGATGATTTTGGTATTTCTAAAAGAAATTCTCATACACTGAATAAACTTTCTTTCAATTGTGATGAAGCTTAGCTTCAGGTAGATAGTACTAGAAAACAATTTGAACAGGCCCCTAAGAATTTCTATGTTTCCTCTTTAAGATGAATGACAATGTGCATAAAATATTTGTAGACAGATTGAGATCTTACATTGAAACATTTGTGAAAAGTTTTTTACAGATCAAAATGATGCATCCTGCTAGTAACACTTCAAATGATGTTCCCATCCAAGAAAAATGGTTAATATTAGCTTTACCATAAGACATATATCAGTGTTCACAAACAGACTAGATTGGTACAAGCAGTTCCAATTTGGGTGGTGAGTATTACTAGTTACACTAATTCTGAAACACATTATCCCAAAATTTAAAAATAATCTAAAGAAATCATTCTGGGTAAAACAGATAATTGGGAAAATTAAAATTTCACTTTTTTTGAAGTTATACTGAAATTGCTCTTCATTATTATATTCAATATTTATTATTCAAAATTTAATTATAAAATAGCTTGTTTATAAAGATTTAAAAGGCATGTTGAAAAGCCACACAAAATGGTGAAACCATACACGTATCTGTGTTGAGTATTTCTTAGACAGAATCCCTTTATTAGAGATGATTCTTTTGAAAAGTTTATTTAGTTGTACTTATGATGGTTTTTATTAATAGTTCTAGTGAAAGAAGTATTTCCCAAAATAATTACTCCTTTATATTTAGTCATTTTGGTAATCTGTAAGGAGGAAACTTGGTTACAATGGATGTGTTTGCTTGCACCAGGTATTGAATATTAATAGGTTTTTACATTGTATTTTCAATTTTAATATTTTATTGTCTCACTTGTAATATTATTTTCTTTTCAGGTTGTCTGTGTGAGTAGCCACTTTGCATATTGCTCACACTCTGTCCAGTTGAGTTGCCTCTTCACACTCTGTCTGGACAGGTTGTCTCTTTGACTTATTTTTTAATGTTAGTATAATATTTAAAAATTTAAAAAAAAAATTTTTCATTTGTTATTTTCACATTCTTATCAGATTTTTTTTTTAATAGATTATTTGTTCAGTTTGATTGGTCCTGGGTATGATGGTAAACTACATCCGGCAGCAAGGCATCTGATTGGGAGGTTGTGAGGAGAATAGAACCACCTCTTAATTGCTGTTGTTCCCAGGTCCACCCTGATCTGGAGTGGTAGCACCTGTTAAGGTCCCAGCTATGAACAAACTAAGTCAAAACCGAGTCAAAACACTATGAAAGTATAAAAATAAACTTTTATAGAAATATATACATGAAAATAGACATATTTTATAGAAATATATACATTTTTGAAGGAAAAATATTACCAACAATACATTTTTTAAGGAAAAAAATAATTACCATAACACATTTTTGTCGGAAAAACATTACCAGCAATACATTATTGAATACAAAACTAGAAGACATCTTTAGTTTTTTAAAGTAAAATTTCAAAAACTTCCATCAAAATCTGACTAAAACAACTTTCTCACTGTAATCAAACGTCGTAAAAATACCTTAAAACACCACTTTTTTTTGCATTGAATAAACCACAGAGGTTGATATGCTGTTAAGCAAAATTCAAACTCACTCTTGATTATTTTGAGCAATTATTTTTTTTTATCATTTTGAGCTATCTTATAGTTGTACATGTCCCACTCTTTGTTAGTTCACACTACCATTATGTCCTGCCAATATTTCATAAATAATGGATTATTCTGTTTTGACCATGTGAATAGAGAGGAAAGGTCACTTATTGATTTCAGTGAAAAAATGAAATAAATAAGAGAAGATAAAAGTGTTTAACATCTTTTGTCAATAAAAAGAAAAGGGAAAAATATACTACTTGATTTCACTGAGAAAATGAAAGAAAGAAAAGAACATAGTAGTTTTTAACAGCTGTTTCTGTGAAATGGAAAAAGTTGTCAATTTTAAATTTTTTCTTATGTACCCACTTCATAAAATAACAATCAGCATTCATATTTATTATTGTTATTTTGTTGACATTGTTCAGCTCAAATATCTAATGAAGCAATAATGGAATTTCTACAGATAGTTTAATGTTGTAAACATGTCCTGAGCTTACTTAATCATTAACTGAACAATGAAGATTCATCAGCAAATTCAAAGAGAGAAACCATGAAATTTTCATGGATTAAAACTAATTTTATCAATTAATATTATGATTATTTCTGTTCACATGTTTAACCTATTTTTTTTATTTTTAGATATTGTTCATTTTTTACCTACTACATTTGTTTAGAAATAAATTGTACTTTTATTATTTGTATTGTCAATTTTAGACAGTCACTAAGACTCAGATGTTTTTTTTTAAATCTACTGTTTTTCATCATTCACCACATTTGATCCATTCATCTATAATGAAAATTTTTTTTAAATTTCATTATTTGTTACTTTTTCATATGTTTTTTTTTTGCAGATAATCTTTTTTCATTTTATTTTCACTTTCTTTCTCTCTCAGCTACTCTTTTATCATATCTTCTATTTCCTTTTTTCCCTCCTCCTTTATTTCTATACATGTTCTCTGTTTTATTCCACAGTATTCACTTTGGTTTTTTTTTCTTCTTTTCTCATTGTTACAGCCAGCTTACACTTGTTATCTACAGCCAAATCAAACCACTTCAAATACTTTTTGATTCAAAGCACTCTTCTTTCCAGAATGTCTTACATTTGGCACTGACATGAGAATGATGATTGTCATATCTGAAGAAGGAAAAGTCTCTTATCTTGCCATGATACTGGAAACACCCACTTTGTATGATAACCATCTGCATGAAGCAAATAATTGGATATTATAACAATCTTACCTTACTTCAATTATGGAGATGTCTCCTTTGAGAGAAGTTGGTCTTAGAAAGTGTTATTTTTATCTGTTGAAAGAAACCAAACAATAGTCTTACTACTTGTTATGACAGCAACTTTTAAGAAACAATTCTGTAAATTTTGTCAGCCAAAATCTTTGTTAGATAGAACCATGCTTTCAGAGTAATCACTCTGGGATTACATCATGAGCAACACAAACTTTAAGGATCACAATGAATTTCACTCTTAATTATTTTTTAGTATTTTCAGAATTTTGAAAAAATGTCAATTAGCAGGTGATATAATCCATTAAATGATGAAATAAATAAAATGAATAGGCCTGTACATTTGTGTTATATATGTAAATCAATTTAATTGGAGCAGTATTATGAACTCAGTGCTTCAAGGAGTAGAAAATTTGGGAAAGCCATGACTGCTCATGTCTTGAAGGAGTACACCATATACACTCTGTCTGAAGTTATTATGCAAATGAAATAAACCACAATAACTCAAAAAGTTCTAAGCCAATATTTGTCAAATTTACACTTGTCCATTTCCACCCACAGCAAAATATTCATTTGCCACCTGGTGGCAGGTGTGTAGGTTTGGCTAGGAAATGATTAGCTATGACCAGCTAAGACAAGCTTACTGTTCAGTTATCATGTATGCTGGGTAATTTTTGACCAGTGGCCTTAGCATATGTGCTTAGGTTCCCCACATTAAAAATCAACCTTGTGTCAGAACCCTCATCAAAATACTCACTCATCATCTGGTTGACGGTGTGTAGGATTTGCTGGGAAGTGATCAATTTTAGACAAACCATGACCATCTAAGATGAGCTTAGTCCCCAGTTACTGTGTAGGCGGGGGCTGAGTAATCTTTGACAAGTTGTTTGAGCATCCAAGCTTGTGCTCCCCACATTTGCTGGCGTACAACCAGCTTTGACAAGCTATGACCAAGACAAGCTTAGTACCCAGTTACCACATAGACAGGGACGGGGTAATCTTTGACTGGTTACCCAACTATCTGTGCTCAGGTTCTCGACATTAAAAACCAACCTTGTGTCACAACTCACCTCAGTGAGGGAGGTTGTGTAAATAAAACCCTTGGTAAAATATTTAACTAAATTTTCTACCAAATTCAATAATTACTTTTTGAAATATGTGAAATTTATGAAAATAGACTGAAAGTTAAGTGAGGGAATGTCCATATTGGAGATATCAAAGGAGCTTTGCAAAGATTATTGAATGATAAAGAAGGCTGTTGGAAATATAATTAAGTTGTGAATTCAAAGCAAAGGGAAAGGTTTTAAGAACTTGTTCCCTCAGGATGAACATATAAACTGAAGTGCTTAGATCTTTGAAAAGGCTGGAATTGAAGGAATCAAGTAAGGACAAAAGGTGTAAATTATTTTGTGAATTGATATCTGTAAAACAATCTTCTAGGTAACATTCTCTGACTAATGCAAATATTTTAAAGTGTGAAAATTGGGCACAGAAATACATGGAAACTGACTTTTCTGAAGTAATTTTCATAAATGAGTCTTGAGTGACATGTGATGAACCAGGTGGATAGGACAAAGGATGTATGTAATCAAATTTAGACATGCCTGTGGCTAAAAGAAGGCAACAAGGAGGTGGTAGTGTAATGATTTGAGCTGTAATTGTCACCTAAAATATTATTTGATCATTCAAAGTTGATGAAGGAGTTAAACTGAACTATTGTGATTTTATGAACTAAACTTTCTTGCATGATACAAGTTTCAGTCTCACACTTTCAAAGTGAGATGTGTATTTATGCACACCAAGACTCCTTCTTATTTATCTAAGCTTACTGTGAATTATTTGAGCATAAAAGATTTACAGGAGATAAGATCATGAAATAATGGAATCCTTGATTTGAATCTGATTAAAAATCTATGGTCAGTTGTAAAGATGAAATTATATGAAAGTGGCAATCAATATAACAGCAAAGAAGATCTATGAAAAGTAATTAAAACTTCCATGTTGAAAATTGAACCTGCTGAATTTCAAAATTTTGAATCAATGGATAATAGATTACTGGATGTTATTGAGAAGAATGGCTACTATATTAAAATGACAAGGATTAAAAGAGTATGCTTTTTATTGTTGATCAATTTTTGATGATTTCATTACATTTCTGTTGGTGATTATTTGTTTTGATCTAATAACTTCAGATGACAGTTTTTCAGAGTACATCAAAGAACTTTAATAAACATCGATATTACCTAAACTTTATCTCAGGCATTGGTTTGACATGAAAATTGACAGTTTAAAATTTTGTAATTTCTTTTCAAACCAAATTTGAATTATTGAAATTTACATGATTTGCTATATAACTTCAGATAGGGTGTAGAACATAAACAATTTAATACTTGAGACATAAATAAATGAAATATATATATATATATATATATATATATATATATATATATTTCTTATTATTCAGAAGGCATCTTTTTCTTGGGAATTCTATGAATCTATATCTGCTAGCTTCAATTTTCTACTCACAATAGATATGTAATAAACTAGCTGAAGTACCATTCTACAATGGGTAAGTAGTCAACTCGTAAATTGAAGCTAGTGTGTATATTATTGAATCAGAATCAAAGTTATTAAATAAGTATTGTGAATTGCATAATTTCTGATTCAATAATTATTGCTCAGGATAACTGTCAAGCACTTTATTGGCAAAAATTTGTTTGTGTTGATACATTTTGACTTACATAATTTTGCATGTCAGTAAGTATATATATATAATTTCTTATCAATATAAATATTATTTTTAGTTGTTACATATGTTTGAGTTATTATGCTTGTTTATTTTTTATTTTATTAAACAGTGAAATTAATAACAACCAACCTGGGTTTTTTTTTATGAGCTGCTTCTCATAGTTTTAAATACTTGACCATGTGATATGAGAAACTCACTTTTCATACCCCAAAATACAATTGCAATCAATTTCTTTCATGCTTGCTTGAATTTTGAGGATGTATGCTTCTAGATCCTGGAATCAACATTTGTCTTAAGGGCAGGGTGTTGTGCTTAGATCTGATCACTCATTTTCTTCTATAAATACTTTCATGGCTTCTGCTCGGATGAGCTTAAGTCACTGATGCCTCCTCAACAGGTGTTTACTTGTGCAACCAGACTGGCAACTGGGTCCCACCCATTCACAGTCAGGTTAGCCAAATGCAGATGACAATTCTACTCCTGCAGCTTCCTCTCTCACACTTCCCGCCTGTGGAACTCGCTTCCGCATTCTTGCTTTCCTGACAGCTACAACCTCCAGAAATTTAAATGCAAAGTCAATACTCATCTATTAACCACTGGACTCTAGCTCTCTCCCCACTCCCGTATAACCTTCCCTTTCTCTCCACCTATGTATCTGTCATTGCACCTATTTTCTCAGCTTTCTGTTGTTCCTTTCTAACTAGTTTGTACTCCTCACTCTTTTCTAATTAATCTTTTTACATTTATGTAACCCCCTGCACATCAGTGGCGATTCTGCCTTGCTCAGGGTGAAATGATTAAAAAAAAAAAAAAATCATATGTGCCAGAAAGACTCCTTCAGCAGTTTTATGCCATTTTGGAACTGAATAGAAATTCTTGTGCATTGGAAATTATCTTTTTCATGTTGAATTTTTCCCATTAATAAGCAAAAGTCACATTTCATTGTTTTTTGATGAATCATCTTTGCTGTCACACATGCTCTTAATATTAAAGCTGTTCTGACTGTTATTGAGAATAGGGTTCAAGTCTAAATCCTGCTGGAAAGCACATTTTTCTCTATTAAGATTTCTCAAATATTTTTCTATTAATATTACTTCTTCAATAATTACTTTATTTATGTTTCAATTGAGTCATGAACATTCAGAAATTTAAAACATGAGAAATATATGCTTAAAAGGCAATATTCAGCCTTGCTTAATTGGTAATACCTTTTATAGCTGAGTTGATTAAAAGTTTAATCTAATGATGGTTTCTTCTTCCAAAGGAGACACAGGTTCAAATCCTGCCAAAGGGTATATTTTTCTTTAATAAGATTTCTCAAATATTCAACCAAGAGAGAAAAATAAATATACTGTTTAAAATAAATGGGACATCTACTCAAATATTGGTATCCACTATAAATAACATTTAAAAGGTAATACATTTTATGTGTGTGGCAGTGGTGTATTAAGAGTCACTGAAAAGTCTGCTTGGCTATTTACTCATAGCTAGAGGAAGAATAAATGGATCATACCTTTCCCAAGGATATTAGCACTAAAGGGAATGTAATGAACTTGACTGGAATTCAAACATGGGTCTCTGATTCCTCAATCTGAGATGATATTTATTACTCTACTGTTCTTCCACATGAATTGTATAGATCAAATATACAATGTAAATTAAAACTTTATCTAATAACTTTAAGGAAATGTACCTGTTGGTCTACCCTGAAAAAATGCACTAAACTCGTGTCCTTGTGACTAAATGTATATTTTGTTGTGAATTTTCTACTGGTATGTTTGGGTAATGTTTGAGAGTTTTAAGGTAGATTGATGGGGTATAACTATTTTGAAAGCTGACTGAACACAATCAATCTCCAACATGTATTTATCAGAAAATGTTTAAAAATTATTTCCATTTTAACAAGAGGTCATCTGAAAAGTTCTCAGCCTGACTAAGAAGTTTTTCAAAAAATAAAAATAAATGATGCTTGATCATCTGGTTAGATTTTTGGTAGTTAGTCAGGCTGGGAACTTTTTAACATCTTGCTTACATTTTTTATGTGACATTGTGTAGAGGACAAAACATGATGGATGTTTCTTAGAGAATCATGATTTTGCATGTTTGTCAAAGCAAATAAAAATGGACGAATATTTTCACCTGGCTAATTATTTATGAGAGAAAAAGCAATACCACACAAGAAAATTGAGTGAGTCGTCATTTGAGTGAGGATTGTGGGGAAAAGCTGTTGATCAATAAGAATTCTTGGTGGGAACAGAGTCTGGAGAGAATTTTTCAAGTGTTTATTTTTTTCCTTTCTGCTGGTCTCTAAATACTGCTTCTAGCAGTCTCAACAATGATTTCATTGTTCACAGCTGTCCACAGAACTTTGTTCCTTAGGTAACAATCACTTGCAGTGTGGGGCATGCAAATATATTTTTTTGTTAAGAAACAATGATAAAATAACACATGCCAAAGTATAGATAAGCATACAGGTATATATAAAAGAATACTAAACCTAAAATATGTAAATTAGTGCAGAAAGCAGTGAAAGACCATAATTTACCTAAGTACTGAAAAAATACAGTATATAATATCAGCACATTTTCTGTCATAAGATTATTATTAGAAAAAAAAAGTAGAATTGTTTGAATTTTAATTGTTTTAACAGGTTTATTCTTGGTACCATGTCTCTCCAGGACATAAGCAATCCTGAATCTCCACAACTTCCTAACTAAACATTGTTTTTAGTGTATTTGTAGTGGTTTAAGTAATAAAAATATTATGGATTAATAAAAAAAAACCTGCAAAAATATGAAAATGTTTATACTTTCACAGTGTTTTACTCCAGGTTGAAGGTTAGCTATTTACCCATAGTTGGGATCCTAACAGGTGCTATCACTCACACTCAGAGTAAACCTGGCTGAGCACAACAGCAAATAAAGATGGTTTGGTGCTCCCCAAAACATCCAAATCAGAGGCTTTGTTGTCAGATTTAGTTTATTGTCATACTCAGGATAGGTCAATTATTGAAACTTGTATCACTAAACCATTTTCTCAAAAAATATTCTTACTATCTAAAAATATTTTTTGGTTGTAAATAACCTAGAAAGGGTTGATAAACCATAAAGAATGAATCAATCAGTGAAATCAAATTATTTCTGTTTAACTAATTCAAGTTGTAGGAGTTTATTCTTATGTTGTGTAGTAACAGACTTCTTGAAATGAAGGTATGTAAATCTTGAAACAAATACCATGAAGTGTTCTAAAGTTTCTCTTAAATTAAAATAGTTCTCAGGTGCATGCTAGAAAATCAGTGAGTGTCTTCGAAAGTTTTAAAAAAATCCCTAAAACACCATTTTTATTCCAACAGTTTCTTTTCTTGCACTTCCTACCTGTGGAACTCCCTTCCTTGCATCCCTGATAAATGCAATATTAAGAAATTTAAATGCACCATCAATTGCAATCTGTCTTCTTGAATCTCTTTTATTTCTTTGTCTTTTTCTCAATCTCCCTATTCTCAACCTTCTCTTTCACTTTCACTTCCTATAATTCCCTGTTCACTAATGGCATTCACACCTTGCTTGGTGTGATATGATTAAAAAAAAAACAATCAGAAACTGATGACAGTATTTGTAAACAAGTCACAGATAGTGACTAGGATTGAAAGATGAATGTCAGCTTCTTTATCAATACATTTAATTAAGTGGGAAATATTAATCACAGAAATTCATTCTTGTGAAACAGACTCAGAAGAGAATGCTTACCTGATTAGTACAATTTTAACTTCTTTGAGTATTGTGTGAGTCATTATCTATCTTACATATACTATAACCTGAATTTCTTACCACATGTTCTCACTTACTATACTAACTTGAGTTGCTCTTGAGCCTTTTATTGGGTGAATATTTAGTGTAAAATCAATAAAAAATTATACAATGAAAATCAGTTAATTGCTATGTGTCATTTTCAAAATCTATTGATTCACACTCATGTGCATATACATATATATATATATATATATATATATATATATTCTGCTAGCTTAACCCTATAAAAACCAGTAGAGAAAATATTAAAATTTTGAAATTTAATTACCAGAATATACTCCTAATTAAAGGGAGAGTGATCATTAGTATGTGTCATCATAGAAATAAGTATCAATTACAATAATTATCCAATTCTTCCAATTAGTCACAATAACATTTTTTAAAATTTGAATCCCCACCACCTACCACTACTACCTCAAGGGTCAAGTCACATACCTCCTACTACCAAAGAAGAAATTACTACTAAAATTCCACTAGCTTAACCCTATAAAGACCAATATCTCCCAACCCCTTCCTTTACTAGAGCAAACCTCTGGGCTTAAAATGTTTTCTCATTCTTTGTTTATATGGGATTGAGAATGCATTTCTTAAAATGACATGTTGAAAATAGTTATTTCCCTGCTAAGTTTTATCTGAATTTACAAATAAATAAATAAATACAACCTTTGAGATTTTATTTGCCCAATTGACTCAGTTGATTAAAACTTAATTAGATGGTTAAAGTTTATTGCTTTACTCGCTCACGGTCGATTCAAAATCTTGCAATGAAATGTGTCCCTTCAAATATAGAAAAGAAAATATTATTCCTTTTACAACCCAAAAGTATGCCATTGAAGATTCACAAGTTAGTTAGAATTGAAGTCTTTGGTCTTATACATTTTTTATCATCTATGAGATGGAGGTTGTAGTCAAACAGAAGAAAGAAACTACAAATTTAGGTACCTCCACTCAATTGCAAAAAAAAAACAAAAACAGCATATCATGATGTTAACTTAATAAAAACAAAGTTTTATCATCAGAATGTTTATGCTATTATTAAAAGAAAATATCACATTTTGTTGTTATTATTTTAAAAAATTTTTTAAATCCTTTTTAACACGTTCGAGATTTTAATTAAAATTTCATTTTTTGTTTTCCGTCAGCAATTCACACTACATTTATGTAAGGTGACTATTAAGAAAATGTAATTAGTCAAGTAAAATGATTTTGGGTCAAGTAAATTTTCCCTCATTGTCGACCACCGGTCAAGTGATTTCTTTTGCAAATCTCAAGGGCTGTATATATATATATATATATATACAATGTAAAAATGTACTTTAAATATTTTTATAGGGTACTAGGAGGTAGGATTGTTATATATTATCTTTTCGTTGAAGAATTTGTCATATTTACTAGTCTTTTTTACAAATTGGTAAAATTAGACCTGGAATAAAATTAGTCAAAGAATATTTGTGTATATGCCTGTTTTTGCTTTTCCTATTATTTCACTGAGGAGAATTTTTGTCAAGAATAGAATTTTGGAGAGAGGCCTCCTATTTTTCGTTGTTCCTGAATTAGGCATATTAGTTACTCTTTGTTGTATGATTTCAGCAGTAAAATTATCGAAACCAGTTTTAAGTACATTTTTGAAAACAGTGCAAATATTTTGGTAACAGCTAAAATATTATGTCTTGTGCAAATCATCAGTTATAAAAATCTTAGCAAATTTGTCATAGTCATGCCCATAATATACATTATGTCAAGTGAGATCAATAATGAACTATCTTTTATCCAATCATATTGATTTTTCTGAGCAAACTTTGCTAGAAACCAAAATGAAATCTCCAGTAAAGATTTATCTTGCTTTCTATTAATTGGGTAATGAAAAAATGGAACTGAATGGCCATTTTAGTGCATATTGACCATGGATTAGAATAGGGACAGATGGTCAGTTTAGTAGAAAAGCTCACAATGCTAATCCATGCTGGATAATTGCAAAAATATTGTTCACAAAAAATCCATGTTATATTTGTGTTTAGTATCCTTTGTTCCACACTGGAAATAAATTGAATAATTTGGTTTTGTTGCTTATTTGAATGAGCAAGTTATTTGTGAAAAGTGTCCATTTTGACTCTATGGTCAGGTATAATTTTACTTTTCCAAGAGTTCAAAAATTTACTATGTTATATATGTTGTTTAAGGAAAGAGTTAACTTGAATAATGATAAGATCCAGACATTTGGAGGTGCATTATGTAATAACAAAAGATGGCTTCCAAAGATTCAAGAAACAGGAAAACAACGGAAAGAGTACTGCAATGCTAAGTAATATCAGTTCATTTATATGGTAGTGAATGCTGGTAAATTTACTCACATATAAAAAGAAGATATAAGGCAACAAATGTGGTTCAATAGAAAAATGTTCAGGATGCCATAGATAGAATATGTGATGAATGGGGGAATTTTCAGGAAAAATAAAGAAAAGGATAGTTGCCCTTGAAACCAGGGCAGCTGAAATTTCTGGGATGCATAATGAGGAAAGAAGGTTTGGAAAATTTGATACTCATAGGACATATTAAAAGCAAAGCTGGATGTAAGAAACATTGAGTAACCTACTTAATAAAGTTGTGCAAATATGAAGTGCGTTAAAAAAGATTTGACTTTATTCTTTTCTTGCCAAAATGGAACATTGCATGGGCAAAAGCTTTTGAGTGGAAGATGATGCCATGCTTTCTACACATGCAAGAAAATTTTTGTACCACATCAGTTCATGGCTTTTATGTTTCGATTACAGACATGTAGTATGCACTTGTCAGATTTTCTTTTTAACACAAGATAACAAAACATATCGAGCAGAGATATTGGATCATTTTGTCAAAAGGTTGATAATACTCAAGCTGAAACCATTCAGAAAATTCAACAAACCTTGATGATCAAGGAGTGGTACAATTTCTTCAAACATGCGCATGAAGTGGGAATAAACACAAGATCAATGCCTTCGATTTTAACAGAAGAGTGGCAAGTGTCAGTTAAATTTGTTCCAAAAGTTCTGGCAGAAAAGCAAAAGTAACTCTGCATGAAAACTGCTCAGGGCTTGCTCGACTGTGCAAACTGTGACCCATACTTCATGAAGACCATCATGACCAGTGATAAGACATGGTTTATGGTTATGACTTGGAAACCAAATTCCAGTCTACCCAATGGAAGCATCCGTCATCAGCATGGACTAAGAACTCATGACAAGTTAACTGTAATGTTAACCTGTTTATTTGAGTCATGTGGTATTGTGCATCACCAATACGCACTACAAACCAAAACAAGCAAAAGGAATACTATCTAGAGGTTTTATGTCATGTTTGTGTTGCTGTGTGTCAAAAGCAGCTGTATGTACAGGTGTCAAATAATTCACAATCTCACCACAACAATAATCCAAGCTTTCCTGGTAAAAAAAAAACACTACTTGTTTGACAGGCTCACTGTTCTCTCACCTTGGCACTGTGCAACTTCTGGCTCTTCCCCAATGTGGAAACCCTGCTGAAGGGGAAGTGATTTGAGTTATGAGGAAAGCAATGGTGAGAAGGTGTTTCAGAGTTGTTATCAGCAGTTGCAGAACAACTGAGAGAAGTGTGTGAACTCCAAAGAAATTAAATAGAATTTCTGAAATATGCAAAATTGATATTTTGTGCCCAAAGATTGAACACACCTAATATATAGCATAATGTAGACTGGCAGAGATAGCAAGGAGACAAACATTGCTTAGAGGTACAAAGGATAGAAAGTTTTGGAGTGTTAAGATTGCTCATGACCTGAAGGGACACAGTGTATGAAAAAAACATCTGAGGTGGTAGAAAGAAAGAGGCTCAATGCAATTTTACACACACACACACACACACACACACACACACACACATATATATATATATATATATATATATATATAGTTTGTGATGAATAAATTGTCACTAATTTATATTTTTAATTTTGCACATGTTCATGGTTTGTTTTTGATTTTGTTGATTGCACAGTATAGTATGGTCAGTTGGGCACTGTCTGTGAGAAAAAGAGCTCCATGACATAATTCTCTTTGCCAGGAAGTTGGAAATGCCATGCTTTGCTGCTTGGCATTTGTGCCAGAAGTTTAGTACAAATATTTCAAAGTGTTTTGGTGTCAATCTGAGGATAGTGCAAAGGATTCAGAAAGAGTAGGATTATATATCCAGTTAACATCATGGTGTTTGGAGTGATCACTAGTGATAGTAAAATTATGCCTCCAGTAATCTTTCTATTGGGCCTCAGAGTTAACATCCTTTGCCTTGAGGTGGTAGTGCTGCCCTGAGTCAAGTGGCTGGCTGCTGGAAGACCCTTGATCTGGAAACAGGACTTTGCACCATGCCACACAAGCAGTTATGACTCCTTACATCACCCTTTACATTTGACCATTTAACTCCCCAGACTACAATTTACTTGATTATTGTGGTGGGGCACAGTTGAGTGAGAGACAAACAAAACTCCTTGTAGCACCAAAGATGAACTGAAGGCAATAATTGTGGTACCATTCAGTAACTTAAACAAGGAGACTGTCCAGATGAGTTACAGAAGTTTCAGAAGTCATCTGAGGTCATGATTGAAGCCAATAGTAATGTTATTGAATAAATGTACTCTTTAGTATTTCAAGATATTTTTGTGTAATTTTGGTAACTATATCTGTTAAAATGGGATGTCAGTGTTCTTTTCATTTTCACATGATAAAATTTGCTTATCACACACTGTGTATATATATATATATATATATATATATATATATATATTATCCTACATTTATAACACAACTTGAAGTTACATTATGCAAATCATCAAGTGTGTATTTCAAACTCACAGGTTATTAGATTTGAGTTTAAATTCACTCGATGTTCATGGGAATTAAATCTTAAAAACTAAGTTACTGCTTTTTTAATAACATGATTAAAAATTTAAATTAAAATAAAAAATAATAAAATGCAGGGAGTCATAAAAATTTAAATATTCAAATATTACATGTACATAAAAATGTAGGGAAAATTAAAATTTTTAAATAAAAATAAGATAAAAGAAAATAAAAGAAAAAGAACAATTTAGAATTTCGAATTAAAAATGTAAGGAGCAAAATTAAAAGGGGTTTAATTCATAATTGTTAAAAGTGATATTTTGGGGGAAAGGAACAGGCAAACATAAAGAGGGTTCTATCACAGTCTGGGTCTAAGAATTTAAGTAAGTATTTTTTCTATGATAGCATGTCATCATGAAATCACTCCTTTTATTAAGCAAATTTGGATTCTTGATATGGTAAACCATATCAAGAATCCAACATGACAAGTTTTTCTAAAAGGCCTAGATTACATTTGTCTCCTTTCCCATTGTAATGTTTGAATTTAGCAATGATATTCCAAGTAATAATTGGGTTTTTACTGTTGTTTTTTAATTTCCAATAATGTATGGATAAAGCAGCACTTTTGCTGTATTTACTGTTGTTTAAAAAAAAACATGTGGTTGTTAAATATAATACAACTTTTTTCATACATTGAACAGTGTTATTAACATCTGAATAATAATACGATACATATGTACTACACCCTCCTCATGTATATTTATTAATTTAAGTCATTATATATATATATATATATATATATATATATATCTATATATGCAGACAGATCTGTTTCGCTGTATCACAGCTCATCATTACAGTTAGTATTCTGATTGCTTTTACCCAGGACTGAAACTCGATTGTACTGGCGTCAGTCGGCAATTCTACCTCTGAGCTATGGGTACTCGGTAGAATGAGGCAGACTTTTAGCATATGATACATCATACACCAGTAGTTAGAGTGGTCTAATTCATTACTGAATGAGCGTATATATATATATAAATATATATATATATATATATATACACAGCTAGTATAATTTTGCTATTGACTACAGAAAGGATTTCCTGTTTTATATATTAACTCAACCAGATCTAATTCTAAAATTGCTAAAATCCTTATCAGGAAGATTTCTATTGGCATGAAATAGATAAAATATTGATTCTGCTAATGATAAACATTTGGTATTGTTGATAGATCAACAAATATGCCCTGATAAACAACAGTTTCAGGAATTAAAAAGTTATTGGTGAAACTAATCTTGAAAGATTCCAAGAAACCAGTTTCGAAAGATTCTATGGATTAAGCCAGCAGGAATCCTAAGATGGTTCACATTAGATTTGATCTTTTGAAGGCCAACATTTTTGGAGAAAGTTGATTCTTTTGGACTTCCTTCCACAAGTCTATCTTTTGGATTAAGGGCACTATTGAGCATTCCATTTTAGGAGTGCCTACCTTGACCCTCTTTAGAATATGAAACTTGACATGTAATGATAAAAGGCTTCAAATGAAAGCCACAATCTAACGCTATCATCTTTTGCCTTCAGTTTTCTTATTTTTATAACTTGTGGCTAAATTTTTGATATACCATCTGTGAGTAATTCTGAATATTCCTTCCTAACAATATTATCTCTTTTGTAGTAATACATGCAATTATCTTAATAGAGTTGAATGTCATCTAATGAGGATTTGTAAACAGCAAGGTTTTGATTTTCTTTTTGCTTTTGAAATCATTTTTTGATTATAACTAAGGTGAATAAGATGAGCATGTTGTACATGATGGAGCCGTAATCATAACTGGTTTACTGAAATGTCAATCAAAGATAGCATTAATATTAATTTAAAATATTAAAACGTACTTTAATTTCTGATATCATTTTTGTTCTGACTAACGGTACATTTTTCATTAACCTTTAAACAGCAAAAAAATATTATATGAACAGGCATGCTAAAAAAATAAAAAAGTAGAAAATTAATTTTATTAAAGATTTCTTGTTAAGCTTGTTTTTGTTTGTTATATTCTTCTTTTTCTATTTACATGACCGTCCACAACTTCCCTTTTGATATTTTTTGTCGTATCTAGTCCCTGTTCTGCCATCTATTTACGCATGAACATTACATAGTTTATTCAGTTTTCTATCTCCTTTAATATGTCCTGTGAGTGCCAAATTCTCTAACCCTTCTTTCTTAATTCAGGGCCCTGGAAATTTCAGTTGTCTTTTTCTGATTCTAAACATAAGTGTAAATTTTGTTTCCATCTTCCTTAAAATTTCATTGTTGCTCATATGTTCAGTCCATGGTATTCTCAGCATCCTTCTGTAGAACCACATTTATATCGGTTCAGTCTCTTCTGTGGGGAGATTGTCCAGCTTTTACTCATGTATTGGTGGATATTGTTGGAGTATTATTATATAACAGTTCATCACTTTTTTCTTTGTTTCTTTTTAAATTTAAATTTTCGTTAATACTCGGCTTGAAAATTATCAAAACATTTGAATGTTTTTCAGATTATAGTATGGTATTTGTTGAAGCATTTCATGCAGAATGGAGTTTTGCAATCTTTACACCAATTTGTCTCTATTTTTCACCTCTTTTCTCTTTGAAAGTAGACATGTTTTTCCAATTGTTTTACCCCAAGCAAGGCAGTACTGTCTCTGGTAGACACACAGAGGCTACATGAGAGGAGAGTGAGAAAAAAGAGGAACAAGATAAAAGGATAAGAGAAGGGAATACTGGTGTGCAGGGTATAACATGAGAGCGGAGTGAAAAGGAAGAACAAGATGTAGTGGAGTTGGGGAAAGGATAAGAGAAAGATGGAGAATAAAAGATGGCAACAAACATTGCATTTAAACTCTTGAAGATTGTAGCTATCAGTGAAGCAAGTATATGGGAGAGAGATCCACGGGTGGGAAGTGTGAGAAAAGCAACTGATGGAGTAGAAGCGGTGGTTACATTTGACTGTTTTGACTGTAAAAGCGTGGGGTCTAGTTGTCAGTCTAGTAGCTAGAGTAAATTCATGTAGAGGGGCCACCAGGGAGATAAACTTATCAGAGTAAAAACTGTAGAAAAGTCAGAGTGAAGTCACTTTCCACTGGTGAGAAAGTGGCTGGAGTCGAGTAGTCAAATTGAAGTTGATTACATTGTAGATCCTCCTTTGAATTTTGTGAAGAACTCAGAGATGAATAGCAGCAGGACCTGATCAAATATGACAACAGTATTCAGTACATAGATTAATGGTAGATTTGTATATATGCAAGATGGATTCTGAGAAGAAAAACTTCCTGGCTCAACACAGTGACCTGACCTTATTAGCAGGAGATTGAGCTATTGATTTAATGTAGTTGTTCCACATAAGGTCAGCTGAGAGAGCAAGGCTAAGCAGGTTCAGTGTATTGCTTTCAGGGAGACTAGCCTACTTGGAAACCAATTACATTAGTAAGATCATTGATGAAAGTTAGAAAATTTGTAGGACTTAAGATGAATCCTTAAGGGATAGCTACATTTGTATGATAGAATCTAGAAGCATGCCAGTTCAATACAATATTCATTATGCAATTTGACAGTAATGACTGGATTAAATCAAACAAGTGTCCAGTCATACCATAGCCTGATACTTTGCACAGAAGGCCAGCATGCCAGACTCTGTTAAATGCTTTGGAGATATCTCGGGCAACAGCTTGAGCTTTACTGTTCTTATCAAGAGCCTGGTATGTGTATTTGGTGATGCCCATTAGCATATCAGTGGTAGACTTGGCAACGCAGAAGCCATACTCTGTCAGAGAATAAGATGGGATGTGAGATGTTGACCACTTTAACATTAAAAATAGCCTCTAACACTTTGCCAAAAGTCAGTCGGAGACTGATATGGCAATAATTAGAAGGGTCTGTTTATTCTCTAGAGTTTTTAAAGACAGAGAGGCAGTAGTTGTAAAGTTTAGAGAGTACTTGGAGAGAGTTCAGAGACACATTTCTTAAGGACAAAAACTGGGATTCTATCACCTCCTCTCACCTTATGTGGGTCAAGTTTAGAAATTATGTTAGAGACCAGAGAGGACTTAATGTGTATCTTGCTCAGTTTAGCCTCGGTTCGAAGTGGGAAGTCAGGTGTTGATACTCCACACAAGTCAAATGTGGAGAAGAATTTGCAAGCTAAGCACTTGACTTTCTTCGTTATGGCTGTGAGGACATTGAATTTATTGATTAAAGTAGGAATGAGGATTTGCTGTTGTTTAACATGCTTTTGTATGGCCGCCAGTAGTCTTTGGAATCAAACTTGCAGGCAGCTATACGCTATTTCATTCTATCAGCAAACAACAGTTGAGCACTATTTAGGATCCTCTTGCATTCAGTATGAGCAAAAGGCGCCAATTATCGTCAATTGTATTGCTCCAGTAAAGCCAGAAGAAATGATTCTTGTGGGCAATGGCAGCTGAGCAAGCAGGAGAGAACCAAGGAGATAAATGAGGTTTAAAACAGAACTTCCTGGATGGGATGAAAACATGGATACCAGCTTTAACCCAGGAAGAAACCTCAGAGGCGCAGTCTTCAACAGGGAGTTTAAACACTTTGTTTCGCGGGATATCACAAAGGAAATCGCAGAATAACTTGCAGTTTTCTTTTTGGTAGCAGTAATATATTCTGCTGCTAGGAGTTTTCTGAGGGAGGGAGAGTGGAGAGAGATATTAATGGAAAAAGCAGCATGATCATGGTTGCCAAGATGGCAAAGCTGCATGGCATTGCAGGAGTCAAAGATACAAGTGGTCCCCCAACCGGGTTGCTTAACTTCTGTTGCCATACAGGAAACTGATTTTATGTCATATGTCTGTAATTGAGATTAAGTTAAAGAAGTTAACTGCAAATATGTGTATCAGTTTTCTTTTTGTTCTCATCTTTTCAAAAAACCTTGTTGTTGCGCACATGTTCAGTCCATTGTATTCTCAGCATCCTTCTGTAGAACCACATTTTGGTTGCTTCATGTCTTACCATCATCTTTTATGAGATTGTTCAGCATTTTCTGCCATGTTGAAGGACAGGCATCATATAACAATCCACTACTCTTTGTTTCCAGCAAAATTTTCCAGTCTCTCATGACTCTATTCAGCTTTTGGAATACATCCTTGGCCATGCCTGTACACCTTCAGAGGGTACAATGACTGAAATCTGATTATAACAACTATGAAGAAGGTGTGAGTTTTAGTAAATTGTTGGATAATAAAGATAATTTCTCATTCCAAAAATTCAGAGAAAAATTTAAAAAGCAGAGTTTAGTAGTAACACAACTGTAATTTTAAAGTTGGTGTTAAGAGTGAAAATAGAAGCTTTGCTCATGTTAATGAGGTGAAGCATTTTCATTATTTTTAATAATTTTGGAGTAATTTTATATTACAAAATGAATATCATTTTATTTTTTGTAATTATTACCTAATTGTAGTTTGTTCTTTTCATCTATGTACTAGGACATTGGCAATCATGACTTTCCACAATCTACTTTCCTTTGTAACCCCTAGCAATGTTTGTCACTTTACTAAGCCTCCTGCTCTCATTCCACCATCCACTTACACAAGCTTAAGAGGTAACTTGACTGCTGTCTTCTCTTGTCTTCAATATGTCCTATAAGTGTCAGATTCTCCAAATCCTCTATGTATCCAAGAAATTTCAGCTCTCTTTCTGATTTGGTGTATAAATGTTCTTTTTGTTTCTATTTTCTTTAAAACTTTTTCATTAATTATATGCTTTGTCTGTAGAATTCTCAGCACCCTTCTGTAGAACCATATTTCTGTTGACTCCAGTTTTTTCTTCATCAGTAAGGAGATTGACCAGAATTCACTGCTATACATCCTACTCAGTAATAAACAAATATAATGCTACCTTGACGTGTTCATAAAATGCAATAAATACTTTAGATGAACTGCATAGTCTGACTTTAATAATGACAAGATTTTCAACAATTCTTAAACAGAAAATTTTCCTTTTTTTTTGACTTGTGCTATGGGGGAGCATCAACAAGTCTGTAGTTTCATCAATGAAATTTTGAGTGGCTTTCTGTTAAATCTTCAGATTAGGTTTTTAACTCTGAAAAGTAGTTTTACTGGACACATGTTTCTATTGTTACGTTAAATTCTGCATTCTGTTTGTGCATTGATTTTAACAAATTTAAATGCATAATTTGTGAAGAATGTACTGTGGTTTTGTGTTTTGTGTGTATTTTCTCTGTTCACATATTCACTCTTAAGCTTCATTTGGTTTAACAACTTGAGATAATTACTTTTTGATGTTTTTTAAGCTTCATTTTTAGGTTACTACTGGTTTATTGTATAACTTGCCTTTCACAACTGTCTTTCACTGATGATAAGCAGTCTTGGGTCATTTTTGTATCATTTTAAAAAAATGCTTCATTTGTTTATAAGCAGTCTTTGGCCATCCACATCTTAAATTTTGTACCATCTTCAGAAAAACTGAAACATGTTATATTGGAGATGAATTTTCTCATTTTCTTCTTTTAATTACTCTTCAAATTACTTAATGTAACCATAAGTTCCATTCTAATATTTTCTTTGTTTATACTTCTGAAATGAGGAATGATTTACATTATTTGCAATATTATGATTGTGCGTTGTGGTGCAGTGGATATTGGCTCCAAATGAGAAATCAAAGTGACAAGTTTGAATTCCAGTTGAATTCATTGCATTCAAATACCTTTTGGAAATGTATGAATCCATTACATCTCTATTCAGTTATCAGTTAAATAGCAGGACAGATTGGGTTCTATAGCCTTGGTTGGCAACCAGTCTACCACAGAAAATAATGGCAATGTACTGCTGGAAAATCTTCTGCCCAGTCAGTCATATCTCTTTTGAGACATGATCATTCAGGCATGTATCATGTATGGCACTTAACTGACACTGTTAGAACTGTTGTCCTAATCTTTATTGCCATATTTATGATGTTTGGGCCATTGCACACTCAGGCCTTCTTCAGGTGCTAAAAATTTTGATCATGGAAGAATATCATTCTCATTCCATGTGGGATGATACTTCTAGATACTATATAGTTATCTCCCTTTAATTCAACTCACTAAGTTATTTGTTCATGACTGCTGTAGCCAGGTATTGAACTCAAAACTCTTCGGGTCATGTCACTGAAACTGACCAGCACCTATATCCACAGAGCCATGTGTTCTACACATGATCTAATTGATATAGTCGTTGGTTAGTTAGTTAAATGATATACCCAGTGATAGAAATAATGTGTTCAATTCAAAATTCCTAACATTTGAAGAAGGCCAGCATGTGCAACAGCCGAAATGTTGTAAACATGGTAATAAAGATGAGGATAACTGTCTAAACAGTGTAAACAATGTAATATTTTCTTCTCATTCACTTCTCACCATGGAATTCTTTTCTAGCTTCTTGCTTTCCTGTTAACTTCAATCTGCAAAAGTTTAAATGCAACATCAATCTTCTGAAATTCTGTTCTTTTTTTATTGTTTTTTTGTTTTTAGTAATGTTTTCTCAGCTCCTTTCTCTCTTAATAACATCTTGCATCTTAATGGCTTTATTGCCTTATTTAGAGTGAATTAATTAAAATATATAATGTTTTTGCAAAGAAAAAAATTTATAATAAATGTAATTCTTAATTATCTGGTGTCATGATTTCAAATGATGGATGAAAGGATTGGTGAGATACAGAAAACATTGGTTAACTTGACAGATGAATAGTGATCAATTTATTCAAGTTCTTCAAACTCCTGTAATATAACTAATGTGTCAGTTCATTCTAATGTCAGCTGTTTGTATCAGTTGATTTTAAGAATTGTAAACGTGTTCTTTTCTCTCAGTAGAATTTGGTTTATATTGTGTTGTCTCAGATTATTGCATTAATTTAAGTACCAAAGTATCTGTTGCCTTAACCATATCAACAGGTAGAATGATAAAATGAATGTTCAACAGTTTTCATATCCAGATACTCTTTTATAGTATATAATGCTTCACATTTTCTAATGTCTGTCTGACTTTCAATCTTATTTTGTCTGCTTGTGGGACTGAAGTCATTTACTTGAATGGATTTGCTTGATCACCTTTTTCAAACTTTGTAAGTGTACCTTTTCTCAAATGCAGATATTGACCATTTTATTTGGTCTTGTTTTGGTTTAATGCATATATTTTGACTTTCACAAATGCACAGTTCATTCTGAAACCAGAATATAAAAAAAATGGCAAGTTGATGAAATCACTATTTTGATGTTCAGTTATTGAAATAATGTTTCTCAACATCTTCTCCTAAAGTCAAAAGTAAATATCTCGTTACATGTAGGCTTAAAATACCAACTTAGTTCTATACTTTAATTATAAAGCCATATCATGAAATTGACAAAAACTGGATGCAACATTTTTTTTATCAAATAATTTTTTTCTCTTTAAATGGAAGACGCAATTGAATAGTGATGGCTATCAATATCTGATAACTAGTCAGTAATTGTTAAACAGTTCAGATGACTAAATTTGTTAATAAAAATTCACCTTTGCTAACAGCCAGTACAAATGTCTACTGCTAAAATCATGAACACCCAAGAAGAGTAAATATATCTTAAGAATCAAGGAAAAAATATATTCTATTCTGATCAGTATTTATATTTATTAATAAAGAGACAAAATATATCACAAAACACTGTCGTGACCCATACAGTGTCATTGTGACAAAAAGTGTACTTTTATTATCTTGAATATTTGGATGACACTCTCCAGTAAATTTTCTATCATTTGGCTGAGTTCTAATTTGACATTTATTGGTTTTTGAAGTAATTTTCTTACTTTGTAGAACGGAGGTTTCCAAGCCTTTAAAAAAAAAACATTTGAGATAGCAAAAGGCTTGCTTCCTTTTATGTGAGCAAAAAGAAAAAAAAAACATTTAACAGGCTAACATTTAAGAATTGCAGGTACTGAACAGAAAAAAAAAAATCAAAATTCCATGTTTTAAGAAAACTGTTAGTTTCTTTTTTTTATATATGCTGACTACCTTGAAGGTAGCTTTTTGATAACATCTTTTCCTTGAAACAGAGGAAAGATCGACAGATAAAAAGCAGTGTAGTGGCATAAAATTGTCTAAGAAGAAGGCTCAAATACAGTGCATATTCAACTGGCTGGATGTTACAGTCAAAATAACAAGATCTATAAGGAATAATAAATACTTATGGATTTTTATTTATTTATTTATATTTTTACTTTTTTGAAAAAGAGTATATGCTGATGATATTGGATTTATGGCCAATTCTTTTGTTCTGCTGATGAATGAAAACCTGCCAGTGGACAAAGAAATTTTTCCTCTCTGAGAAACCATTATTATTTATTACTTCCTGATGGCCAGCACATTAACTCAACCCTTTGAGAACTTAGCAGTTTTCATCATGGACTTTTGCCCTGACAGTGATTTGTAATATCAGTTAAGGTTTCTTTTCACAAAAGATTCCAAGATCAAGACAGTTTTGCTTCTTTATTTTTTTTCCTCACTTTTTGTGGGACGGCATAAGATTTGTAACCTAGACACTTTAAATTTTTGCAATTTCTTTTAGGGTTGGAGAAAGTCATTTTTAACTGCTTTTTCTACATTTATCTAAAATCCTTATTTCTTAGAATTAATTTATTTGACTGGTAATCTATTATGGATGTGTGTTGTGGTGCTGTGGATGTTAGCTCAGAATGAGAAATGAGAGAGCCAAGTTCGAATTCCATTTGAATTTGTTGCATTCACTTACATACAAATAACCTTAAGAAAGATATTAATCCATCTCTTCCCTTCAGCTATGTGTCAAATACCAGGACAGATTCAGCCGTGGTTGGTTGCCAGTCTACCACAGAAAGTAATAGCAACATACTGCAAGAATATCTTCTTCCCAGTCATGTTTCTTTTGTGACATGATTGCTCAAGCGTGTATCATGTATAATATTACTGAACTTGAGAAATCTATTTTCCTGAAAAATTATTTTCAGAGAAAGATTTTATAAATTTCAACGGAGATCAATATTAGCTGCTCAATCAATGAATGCCAAATGTTTCCTTATACAGAAATGGTATTATTAACATTGCCATTTGTATTGCTTTAGTTAAACTAATTTTCCCTGAACATTAAAAGCTTTTATCATTTCTGGAGAGAACTTGTGTTGAGAATTTTATATATACATTAAAACAAAGCAACCAACACTGAATAAAATTACATATCAAACTACTCACAACACATTACATTGCATCTAGACATATAGTTCTATTGTTAATAGAACTATATGTTATTGTTTGTCTTTCACATGGTTTGACATCATAAAATTACATCATTAATTTGTAACCTGCGTTTGCTATTCCATGACCATCATTGTTGCATAACAATCTTCTATGTCAATATAATATCATTTTTCAATGTCTTTTTGGTCCTGGGCATGACAGTAAACTGCATCCTGCAGCAAGACCTCTGATAGGAAGGTTGTGAGAAGCATTGAACCACCTCTTAATTGCTCTTGTTATCAAGTCCATCCTGGCTTGGAGTGGTAGCACCTGTTAGGGTCCCAGCTATGGGTAAATAGTTAACCCCCAAACACTATGAAAGTATACAAATACACTTTTATCAAAATATATACATAAAAATAGACATTTATAGAAAAATATACATTTTTGAGGGAAAAATATAACCAACAACACATTTTTAAAAAAAGATTATTACCATAACAGATTTTTGAAAAAAAAAACTATTCTCAACAAAACACTTTTGAATACAGAATAGAAGACATTTTCAGTTTTCTTAAATAAAAAAGAATAAAAACAAAAAATTTTCATTAAAATCTGACTAAATCAACCTTCTCACTATAATTGAACATTTAAAAAAATACCTTAAAACCCCACCTTTTTAGCATTAAATAATCCACAGTTGTTGATATGCCATTAAATAAAACTCAAACTCAATATCTTTTTTTAAAATTTTAATTGTGTACATTCAATTGTCTTAATACCTGCATATGATTGCCAGTTTTTTTAAATTCATTGTTTTGCATTTTTTATTTTTTCCTAGACTCACATGAGTCCATCAACATTGTTTGTGGGGCAAAGGTTCCAAGATCCCATAAATCCATACTATAAAAACATCTATCCCTTGTAGCAATAGTGTAAAATACCACAACACTGTGGTGAAGTATTTTTACTCAAACATCATAGCAACCTCCAACAGTTTCAATCTAGGTGTACAGATTTTAAAATGCCCTTGGACTGTCCAACCATTTTATGGTATATTAATTAAAATCTACTAAAGTCACATCATACTGAGTCCATGTTTCATGTCATACTTAAAGACTTAACTCAAATGCTACACAGTTGAAAGATAACTAACTCTTTCAACTTTCAGTCTTATTTCCATGAAAAACAACAGGTTGGGGATAATAAAATCAAGACCTGGGAAGTGTTCTAACAGAAGATGAAAAGTGTAACAGTGAAGACATTTTGGGATGGCAAAAGACACATTCTAAAAGCTAAGCAGAGTATTGAGAGACAGGAAAATTTTGAGGGAAAGAAAGAAAAGAGTACTGGACTGTTACATGATATCTGTCCTAAATGGCAGTGAATACTGGACAGTCTCTTCACACTCAAAGCAACAGAAATGTTCTACAGAAGGATGCTGAACATGTGAGTAATATCAAGATTTTGGAGAAAATAAAAACAAAAAAGACACTTATGCTTAACATCAGCGAGAGACAGTATTTTTAAGACACATAATGAGGAAAGAAGGCTCGGAAAATCTGATATTCATAGGATGGATTAAGGGAAATAGAAACAGAAGTAAACAGTGCATGACATATTTGATGATATTATACAAATTGATAGTAGAGCAGGGTTTGAGAGAAATAATAATGCAAAATACATTAATAGTTACAAAGAACAGAAAGATGTTGAGGACCATGATTGCCGATGCCTTGAATTGATACTGAACATAAAAGAAGAAGTAACAAAATATGTAATAAGTTATTTTACCTACAGTCAAACTACTTGACTAGAAAAAATTTCAAGAAACATTTCTTGTCTATTATGCTTAATAAAATGTATAATATAACAAAAATGCAATTTACAAGGTTTGTTTGAACTTTATCAAAATGAAACCAGAAATTTGAATGATATTAGATTAAGTCACAAGTAATTTCTAAATACCCCTTCATTTGAAAAGTAAAAAAATCCAGAACTAATTTTAAATATATTGGAATAATAATGTGAAAAATGTTTAAAGGTTTCATTCTAGAAAGTAATTACAGTTTAGGTACTGTCACGGACTTCCTAAAAAGAACTCAAACAATACATTTTAAATAATTTGAACATCTTCTTTGGAGTTAAATTTGGGTTTTATTTGAATCTAATAGAGTTTATCTGTTTGAAGGGAAAAATAAATTTCCATGCGTATATAAGATTTGTAGACATTTTTAAAACGTATATTTGTTGCTCATCAACTCATTGATCCTGCTACTATAGATGAAATTTGTAAACAACAAATGTCAGCTGGTGATGTTATAGGTCAACAACAATAGTGTTGACTTCAAAAGCACATGAAAAATTTAAAAAAATGAAAATTAATGAAATACAGAACACTAATTGTTCAATAATCAAGAAATTGGTATTTATGTTTAAAAATTAATTACCTTTAAACTTATCTAGTCAATAACTGAAGAATATATATTTTATTCCATTTGCTTTTATGAAACTTAGTGGAATGAATAATTTCATTTTTTATAATGCATTAAATGTAAAAAAATAAATAAATCAGTTAAAAACTAGTGAAATGATATTTCTGAGTTTAATTCATGCTTTATTTTTTCATTATTTTCTTATTTGTTCAATATAATAAAATATTTATTTGCATTCGCTGGGTTTTATTTTTCTAAATTATTCTGAATTTATTTTTAAATGAATTAAAGTTATTGAATTGTCATTTATCATATTATTCTTCCAATAAAGATCAGTCTGTTAAAGGAGGTACTTCAAAAAATTTTTTTTTAACTTCAGTCCAAAAAATAATTGAAAAATGTTCCTGAGTGGACATTTCAACTTAAGTTATTTTCTCACTTGTATGACACAGCTTCCCTCTGTATTTTCTACAAACATTTTCATGTCAACTGCTTTAACAAACTTTTTCCTCTGGTACCCTGACTATGAGGATGTGCGTTGTGGTACAGTGGATATCGGCTTGAAATGAGAAACCGGGGAGCCGAGTTTGAATTCCAGTTGAATCCATTGTATTCACTTACGCACAAATACCCTTGGGAAAGGTAGTAATCCGTCTCTTCCTTCAAGTTATGGGTTAAATAGCAGGACAGACTGGGTTCTATAGCCTTGACTGGCAACCAGTCTATTGCAGAAAGCAATGGCAACCTACTGCGGGATAATCTTCTGCCCAGTCAGTCATGTCTCTTTTGAGACATGATCGCCCAAGCGTGTATCACGTATGGCACTTAACTGACTGAATATAATAGTTTGAAGCATAATCAAAGTTTCTACTGGGCATAAAGTGGGGGATCTGTTTTCTATTGTCATGAAGTATTAAATTGATCCCCCACTAATTACTACTTATTAATATAATAATATAATCCACCTCTTCTTCTTACAGCTATGGGTTGAATAGCAAGATAGATTAGGTTCTATAGAATTGATTGGCAACCAGTCTACTGCAGAAAGCAATGGCAACCTACTGCGGGATAATCTTCTGTCCAGTCAGTCATGTCTCTTTTGAGACATGATCACCCAGGCGTGTATCATGCATGGCACTTAACTGACTGACTGTATATAATAATTTTTGGCACTTAACTGACCCTGACTATATAAATTTAATTATGTTATTAGATTGACATCTAGGTCCAACCCTTTTTTCTGTTGAAATAGCTCAATACAATTCACCACTTCTACCCCATTGATTTCTTTTCTTGCATGTCTTACCTTTACAACTCCCTTCTGTTTACTTGCTTATATAATAACTACAATTTTCAAATAATTTAATTACAACATCAATCAACATCTATTTTTGTTAATCCACTTCATTTTTATCCTCTCCTCAATCCTCCCTGTTCTCAGTTTTCTCTTTCACTTGCACTTCCTGTAATCCTCTGCATACTAGTGTCATTCTTGCCTTGCTTGGGGAGAAATGATTTTAAAAAAATGGAAAAAATTTTAAGTTCTTTTAAAAGAATCTTTCAAGTGAACAATAGCATTCTAGTTTACATTTTTGATTCATCAAATATGTCTATATTTAAGAAAAAGGAACTGTTATTATGAACAGCAATATGATGAATTTCAAAAATAGAAAATTGTGTGCTCTATTAATTTATGTTAGCAGCAAGTCTCAAAAATTCATTTTCAAGTTTTATTAAATTATTTTTAGAAGGTTTAGGATAAACTTTTGGTATATTCACATTAGATATTGTGTTAATCTATTACTAAAACTACATCTTCAGGGATTTTTGTTAATATAACTGTAAAAAAAATCACAAACAACCCCAAATTAAAAAGTATGCAAGCAATACTGAAAATGAAGGTGAAACTGCCCCACTAATATTAGCACATGGTTTTCTAACAAACCAATTTAAAATACAGTTGATTCATTAATAAATAAATACTGAAAATTTCATTTAAATCATATAATTCAATGATGTTTTCACCAATTTTTAAATAAATGCGAGAATAGCACTATTATGCAGCAGATTACAAGAAGTACAAGTAAAAGATAAGCCTGGGAAGATTGTGGGGAAGACAAAAATGAAGGAGATTCAAAAGATAGGTGATGCTGCAATTTTTCTTTTTTTATTTTATTTTGAAAAAAAAAGTTCCATTTTGGTGCTATTTAGTAATTTCTGTTTTGGTGGATTAATTGTAATGACAAATGTTTGATCCTAATTACTAATTATAGAATAAATTTATTGGGAAACTAGTTGCTATTCGTAAATACTGGTTATGTATCAGCAACATGCAACAATTAAGAATGAACATGTGTGATGCAAAAATGAACCCATTGACAACTAACAAAGGATGACAGATTTTCAGTGGAAGAAGATATTATATCAAATCATATCCTGATTCAAAGCTGGTATCACTGTACATTGTACACTGCATTCCAAAGTGCCTTGCAGTTATAAAAAAAACAAAGGTATTCTTATTGGTGCAACAGTTAATACTCTTGCTTCTTTAATAAGTGATCATGGTATTAAAATTTATTTGAGCTCTTCCTTTATTTTTTAAAATTCCATGACTGCTAATAATGCATGTTGTAAAAAATGAAAATTTTATTGATCTTGATTATATATTGATAGTATATAATATTACCTTTTTTTTCTTATTTCTGTACATCCTACCTAGCTTTATGAATACATTTAAACTACGTCTTAGTGTCTATGCCTCTCAATACTTTTGTACAAAATTTTTCTGTCAGTTGAGATCATTGAAAACAATGAACCTTTTTTAAATTAGAAGATTGATGAGATTATTTTTTGCATTTTTTGATTATTTTTCTGTCTTTGGAAGAAAAAAATACCTTTCTTTTTTATTTTAACTCTCTGTTAATCTTTGTGGGAAATTGAAAGACACACTCCAATTTATATGATATGCTCTCACCATTCATTCAAGTTGTAAAAATATATCTCATGTTTGTTAGAAAAACATTATTATCCTTTGTGTATGGATTGCCAGGGTGTATAAGATGAGGGTAGAAAAACAGACAAAATCTGGGTGGAAAAGCTTTTTTTTCATGTATAAAATGCATCTGAATTTAGAGTAAAGAAAAAAAGCAAAACTTGTTAAAAAGAAGGGAAAAAAATGAAAAAATAAAGCAGGTCATTTTGTTTTCTTTTGTGATAGGTTGTTTGCAAAACATGCTGAATGTGTTTATTGTTTAATTGAAACATATGGCCTTATCAGACTGGAATATGGGTTCTGGTATGATTGCTGAAGTTAAGCAACATCTAGCCTGATCAGTACCTTGATGGGTGACTACTTGGGAATAACAGGTGCTGTATGCTTCGATTTGCAGGCTGGTCTAATGCATAACAGCTTGAAATTCTAATTCCTGTCAGGTTCATTATATTCACTTACATGCAAATACCTGTATGAAATCCCCTCTACACCCCTTGTGAAATGTATGAATTCACATCTACACCCCTTGTGAAATGTATAAATTCACCTCTACACCCCTTGTGAAATGTATGAATTCACCTCTATACCCCTTGTGAAATGTATGAATTCATCTCTATACCCCTTTGAAATGTATGAATTCACCTCTACATCCCTTGTGAAAAGTATGTATTCACCTCTACACCCCTTGTGAAAAGTATGAATTCACCTCAACACCTCTTGTGAAAAGTATGAATTTCACCTATCCATCAGTAAAAATCATTATTATCTTCAAAAAATTCTTATAATCTAAAAATATCTTTGGCTTTAAAATAAACTGCAAAAGGTTGATAAGCCATAAAAATTTAAATCAATCTATCAAAGTCGTGAATTATCTTCAATAAAAAATTGTTTGTGATGATTCTTATTTTGAAATCATGCATCATTTGTATTTTTTTATTGTAAATTAAATAATATTTTACCTTTGAATGAAATTCAAAAAGATGTTGGTGTCTAAACTTAGTGAAATTTAGAGAAACATAATTAAAAAATTTATTTCCCTTTGTTGCAATATGCCGCAAGATATATATTATCTCTCTGGTAAGCAAATAAATCCAATTAGACTTGTTTTTGTTTTGAGTCCTGGAAAAATGGAATTAAGTTCTCAACTGAAGTAAAAGACCCTGCAGACATTTAGACATAATTTTGGATGAAAATTGGTATCTTATACGCACAAGATCACAGAAGTTGCTGGTAGACTATAAAAAACTAACAGTGAAAGCATCAAATCCATGATTGTTAAAAACAATTTTTGATGGTCAAAAAGAATGGAAGAGTCAAGGTTTTCTTGTTAAGTCTTATTCAGTGAGCTCACTTCATGAAAAAGATCAAGGAGTTGCCCTCTTTGAAGATACAAAAACAAACTAAAAATTATGCTGAACATCACTGGACTTGAGATTCAGTCATTTGAAACACAACCATGAGACGGTACCAATGGGTGATGTTCAATCACTATCAGAACTGGAACATTGAAAACACCAGAAAAGAAAAGGGAAAATCAAATGACAAGAGAGAAAATCAACCTTTTCCTCCACCAACATTACTATGTAGTCAATGCCATCAGCTTTTTTTGAGATTTGCAAAAACCACTGTACTTGGTGCAAAATTAACAATTTTTTTTGTAGCCAAGCTCACACAGCACCCCAAAAGACCTCAGTTATGGACAAAGTAGAAATCTGCTAGGATTGATACAAGTATACAATGACTTTTGCATCTTGTAGCTTTTATGCCATGTTGTATTGTCATCATATATGATTTAGTGTTCTTAGGTACTACATAAGGGACGTTTTTTGTTCTATTTTATGTTCTGCATCTGTGACCTTATCAATGTCCATCCTGTTTATTAATCTTGCACATTTCATCCTTTGAATGATTTTTTACTAACTCTGCCTATTTTAAAGATTTCCCTGATACAGAAAAATAAAAGTTTCTATACAGAAATCCCCCCTCTAATTATGATGACTCCCATTTCTTTTATTAGACACCTAGTAGTAGCTGCTTATAATTTTTGACACTTCAGTTTACAGGTAAGTAGCGATTCTAGTTTAGCATTAACAGAAGGCATCCAAAAGCATTCAGAATTGTAACTCTATGACAATGAGAAATAGAATTTATGAAGCAGTATGATTTTGAAAATAGGTAAATAGGTACACAGTTTGTTGTCTTAAACAAAAGAAAGTCAATAACAATAAAAGCTGCAGCAAGTTAATATTCATATTTTCAGCTGATGAAAGCGAAATGAAATGGAAAGATAATGGGAACTATATGCCATGGTTAAATTCTTTGTATTGAATAAAACCAATTCTGGCACAAGGATAGAGTAATAAAGCTCTCAGTGTAGAATAAATTAGCTGTGTAATGAGAGCAGTTTGGTAGAAAGTATAGAATCAAAAATATATCCTCACAAGGAAGTCCCCCAATTGGCATCCGGTTGGCAGATGGAAAGATCAAGATGTAACTGAATACAGATCCTGTACTTGAGCTTTCATGCTAGAATGATGGATATTTATTGACCACAGTATCTACACAAATGTCAGCAGCCAATTGGAACCTAGAGAATAGGCTTGCCTAAGTAGCAGAATACAACACCCCAAACTGTTATATAAACCACTCACCAACTAGTCCAGACAGGTGATCATAGCAGACTCAACTTGCAATACAGTAGAGTACTGGTTTGTTTGTCTAACTAAATCCCACAGAAAGATTTTATTGTTCCAAAATGGATTATGAATGTTAGTTCTCAGAGAGGCTTTGATATACTATGACATACACAGAATTATACATATACACAATTGTCCACAGATGGAGAAATATATATCACATATTTAATGCAAAGCAAAGTATAAGGATCAACAAAATGAAAGTTCTTACATATAGTTTGAAGATCCTTCTTATATGAACAAGCCTTTGTTATGACACCAAATTTAAAGAGGCTGGATTCACCTATGACCCAAAGAAGTATGTCACCATGTGCTTGTAAGTTGTTTGTCCCAAAGGTATGAGGCAGAGTTCATCCCGGGAGACAAAGTAAGGTTCACATTATTTACATTGTTTGGACTGTTGTCCTCCTCTTTATTGCCTTGTTCAAAATGTTTCTGCCATTGTATACCCCGGCCTTCTTCACTTGCTAGGAATTTCAAACTGATCTCTTTATTTTGATCATTGGGGCATTCTCATTCCATGTGTGATGTTACTTCTGGTAGCCATGTAATTATCACTCTTTAACCTAACTCTCTAAGTTATTTGCTCACCACTACTGTAGCCTGGTATTGAGCTCACAACTCTTTGGAGCAAGTCAATGGAACTAACATCTATATCCACTGAGCCATGAGTTCTTGAAGACATCAAAACACACACACACACACACACACACACACACACACACACACACACACACACATATACAATGCAGCCCTGATGAGTGAAGACAATATAACGATGTTCTCATAAAACTTTGAAGTTGGCATGAACCTGCTATGTTAAAGGGACAATTAAATTCTTTGCATTAGACATACCAACACTCTATCACTACCCTTATATCGAGCAATTTAAAACAAAAATATGCTTTCTAAAATACCTTTCATCAGTGAAACTACTAAAAAAACACAATTTTGCTGATAAAAATGATCAGAACTTAACACTATATATTAGGGCCTTAAATAAGTTGAATAACAGAAGATGGTGTTTTCAGAACTGTATGCATATAGTTTCAGGTAGTAACACATCTATAAGGAGTATTATAAGCAAGCTTGATATTCAGTCTATGTCATTTTGCTGAAGTGTAAACAGCTTTGTTTTTCATGGTATTAAACATGTCAGATTTTGTGCCAAAGAAAGTGTTTTTGTGGGGAATATGTGTATGTGTCTGTATATATATATATATATATATATATATATATATATATAAAGTGTATTTTGGCAGTAATAATTCTTTATTTTTTTAATGTGTGTGTGGCATGTGTGTGTGTGTGTGTGTAAAGTTTATTTCAGAAGCAAGAATTCTTCCAAATATGTTTGGTTAAATAATATTAACAAGTTTTGTCTGTCTGTTTTTATTTAGTTTTTCGAATTTAAAAATTAATTTGTCTTATGTTCATATTTATTTTTATTCTATATTTATTTTTTCTGTCTACTTTCAAATGTTGTTACATTCATTTTCATGTAATCTTCTGTGTATATTTGTACACAACTGTTTTTGTTTAATTCCAGTATACATTGAAATTTTTATGTGTGTACTTTTTTAATATAAGGTTTGATTGAACTTATCAATATTATTGAACCAAATGTGTTTCAATATATATATATATATATATATATATATATAAATGAAGAAGAAAATTACTATTAAAATGTATGAGAAAAGCAAGTACTTGATTACCCCAACAATATTTCAGAATTGAACTGTAAACCTTTTAGTCTCCAGTGCAATGATCTAATTCAGAAGCTATCACCAGGAAGCTGATATTCTGTCTGTTGATTCTTCAGAACAATGATATACTTCTTTTAGATCAGTTCATGGATGTCAGGTTATAGAGCATATCACCACTGACAGGAAATAGATTAATATGACTCATTATAGTTGCTCAGATCTATCGACTACTCTCTTTGCTCTGTGCTGTCAGCAGCAAAATCGAGGGTTATGCCACTTGCTAATGTCACCGCCTTTGAAATCACATTCACACTCAAACTCCTTAGACAATCCTAACAGTCCTGGTGTAGCCACAGAAAATCATTGTCTATCCTTAGCATTATTATAGAAATGATAAGTCTGGAGTCGGTCTTTCTTCCTTTTATTATTATTTAACAGTTGTTAGAGCTTTTGGTCTTCACTGGAAATTGACATGAATGGGATGTCACTGCTGGTGGTTAGTAATTTTTTTCTCTCTTTTGCATTCTCTCCTGAGAAATTCCATTATTCCACATACTGTTAAATCTGTGTTGCTTTCAATGAGTTCTATCATATATATATATATATATATATATATATATATATATATATATATAATTTATTGAGGCTTTTTATGTCACCAGATAAATGTAAAGCATAAGTGTCATTCTGGGTAGGTTCAATGAATGATGACATTTCAGGTGGAAATAGTTATTATTTGAATCAATAGAGTTGTTGATCTTAATTTATATATTTAACACTATCAGTAATATTTACATGCATTTATTCTTGACCACTAACAATTCATTTCTTCCTGGTTTTCAATGCATTGCTGTGGTGGAAGGATCAGCAATTTGCTAACATTGTAACAGTCTTACATTGTCAGTAATATTTTTTTTTATTCCTGACCAATGAAAATACATTTCTCTCTGGTTTTCAATACCCAACATACAAGTGTATTTAGTAAAATTTGCTAAGACAGATGCTTGGTTAAAAACTGTGAAATTTAGTGTTTACTCACTATTTTTGTCTCTCAGGTTCCTTATTATTACTCTTTGAACATTGATGTGGATTTCCTTCCTTATCTTTTGTTTAGATATTGAATAAAGTCTGTATCGTGGTTATGTTATTATTTTCTTTTTTAATTCCATGTACTTTCAGTCTTTGCTGCTGTTATCAAAATTTCTCAAATTATATTGTTTTTTGCCGAAGTTCTTTGTGAACTTCTGTTGCACCAGACATAGAGATCCAAGGAAGGAAAGACTTACACGGTTCAATCTCTTGAACTCATTTTTAATCATTGATCTGAGAATGCTGTTGCATACAGCTAGTAGTTGAAATTTTTTCATTAACAGGACTCTATATATCTGTGTCTTGGTCTGATAAGGCTAGCTCATGGTTCAAGTTCATAGGTTAATTTCTGTCTTGAGGAATTACCATTATTGACATTATTTACAGGTGAATTTTTGTCCTAATTTCAATGTTCTTATCACAACATTTTAGTCATTGCACCCTCTGATGATCACCAGGTATATGTCAATCTGGGTAACCTACAATGAATTTGAAACTGAAGCCTTTATTTAATCTACAAGGGTAAACGGTTCCACTGCCCTTGTTTAGAGATAACTTATCTCGTTCTTTTTAGTTCTGTTCAGTTATTGCTTGTAATAAATAGCTTAGTGGATTAAAGTGTTGGTTCATGAATTTGGTAACATATTAATTGAAGTTCAATCCCTGGGTCAGGCAGCATGTACTTGGAATCAGTGGAAAAAGGGCAAGCTATAATTGAGAAGTACTAAAAAGAAGAACTAAACAAGATATTCTGAGATTAATGTTTGCATTTTACCATATTGAATTGAACTACCACCAATTTAGCTTGTGTTTAATTCTTTTATCTCCGACATTAAATCTTAGTTTCTCCTAAAATACTTACATGATTGTGCTTTCATTTCTTTTCACCTTCCCATTGTCAAAATATATTATCTTCATAATTGTATTCTTCAGACTGACTGAAATTTTTAATAGTCTTGTTCAGTAAGTCCTTCTCATGATATGATGGGTTATATAAGCAGGTAGTGATTATATAAGATGAATAAAAAAAAATCATTAAAATGTGAATTTTTTATCACTCTAGTAATAGATTTAAACTCAAGATGGAGTAAAAATATTTTAATTGAAACATTTTATTCTGACCTATTTTTACCAAAAATATGATCATATATATATTTTTTGTTACCATAACTAACAGCCCTGAAGATGATCTCATAAAAAAATTGAAAGTACTTGGGTACATTGAGAAATGAATAATAATAACATCTGTCAAACTTATAGCTCATTTCTGACAACTTTTAATTATAATACGTAAAAGATTATCTGTGAGTATGAACAGATTTTATTAAAAATAAGCAGACACAATGTTTGCAATTTATTTAATCTGACATATATATATATATGTGAAAAGTGTATGCATATAATTATAAATATATATATATATATGTGCAATTTGTTACATATATTATTTATATATTGTATATGCGCGGTACTTATTTGAATACATCAACCGAATGTGTATGTATGTGCACAACGGCACATATATACATACACATGCCAAGCTCCATACAGTTCACATATGTGTTTGTATGAGCCCCGGTGGGCGCACGCATGTGTATGTGTGTCTTTGTGCACATCAATGGGTGTACACATGTGTATATATGTCTGCATCTGTCACAATGACAAATTTTCCTCCAACTTTTACAAAAATGCACCAATATACACAGCTCTACATCTAGCCAATTTTTTAAAAATTCAATCAGTTTGTCTGAGGATCACAAGAACATGAAACCCAGGGTCACAAAATCGCACCTCTCTATATGAATATATATATATATATATATATATATATTGGGCATTTCAACAAGGTATAAAGGTTAGCAAGCTTGTCTTGCTAGGAGAATTACAGCTGAATGGGGAGTTTGATCCTCACTGAGTGCCTCATACTTAAGGCCTTGTATCACAACTAAACTATGTTTAATAAATCCCTCTCTCTTTTTATCTATCAATCAATCATATATATATATATATATAAATGATTGGTTTATTTCCTCTCATTAGCCCTTTACTATTGAAAAATTAAAATAAAACTTTCAATCTAGTTCTAGGTTTTTCCATTCTAATTCTATATTTTTTATATATTTATTTTTTAGATATATAATTTATTTATCTATTTATGTAATTGAAAATTAACATGTATTGTTTAGTATCATGTCATCATAATCTTTATTTAATTTAATTTCATTAATTTTAAATTTACTTTATTTCCTAAGAAGTTTAATTTTTCTAAGTTACTTTAGTTAGGAGTTTTTCCTTCTCTTATCAGCAATATAACTTGATATTAGCTATATATATATATATATATATATATATATACAACAAAAACTTTTTTTATATATGTTATGAATTAATTTCTATGAATTCATCACTCAATAAGTCCCGGGCCTGTCAAATAGATGGCACCACTAATAAAAAATACATATAATTTTTATAAAGCACTAACCTTGAAATGGCACATAACAAAATTTGGGCTCAATCAGATTATGAGTTTACAAATTACAGTTATTTAAGTGAAGCTACTGTTGCAAATTTTTAAAACAATAGAAAAATCTGAATTTTGTCTGTTGATAAAGCCTTGCTTTCTGATAGGAAAATATACTGTTCAAGCAAAGCAATGGCTTGATAAGTGTTATTCGGACTCTGCTCTATTGAAAACACTGGTGAAGGGTTGTATGCTGACTTTTAATCCAGTCGTACACACATAAATAACGCTGAGCACTCAGGTTGCCCAAAATCAGCAGTTGTCCTAGAAAACACCAAAATATCTATGAACTCGTTTTGGTCACTCATAAATTGAAGTTGCATGAGATAGCAGAAGAGTTGAACATATCAGAAGACATTGTATTCACCATATTGCATAAACATTTGTCAATGAGAAATCTGTGTTCAAAGTGGGTGCCGCGTTTGCTTACAGTCAAAACCAACAATGTGTCGATAATTCCGAGCATTATTTGCAACTGTTTCAAGATAACAAGAAAGTGTTTTTGTATAAATATATGACAATGAATGAAACATGGATCCACCACTTCACTTTGGAGTCAAATCAGCAGTCAGCTGTTTGGACAGCAGCAGGGAAAAGCCATTCAAAGCAACCAAAGACACAAACATCAGCAGGCAAGGTCTTGGTCTCTGTATTTTGGGATGTGCAAAGTATTTTCATCATCAATTACCTTGAGAAATGAAGAACCATCAATAACGAATGTAATATAGAATTATTGGTGCATTTGAAAGAAGAAATTGCCAAAAATGGCCACAAATGAAGAAGAAAAAATGATCTTTCACAAAAACAATGAACTGTGTCACTAGTTGATTGCAACGATGGCAAAAGTACATGAATTGCACTTCGAATTGCTTCCACATCAACGCTAGTCTCCAGATCTGGCCCCCAGTGATTACTGGCTGTTTGCAGACCTCAAAAGAAGGCTCCAGGAAAAGAGATTTGGCTCCAATAAAGAAGTGATATCAGAAACTGAGGTGTATTTTGAAGCCAAAGATAAATTGTTCAACAAAAAAGGCATTGAAAAGGAGCCTAGGTTGATGAATGAAGTTGAATTTTGCCTAAAAGTTGTTGTTTTATTAGTTAGTCCCAGGATTTAATGAGTGATGTGTTATTTGTCTAATTAGAAATTTATTTATAACAAAAGTATTACTTAAGGGTTGATGCCATCTTGAATTTATTTCTAATTTAATTTCTTCTTCTTCTTCTGTTATCCATCACACCCAGATGGTGCATAGGGCAGCAACTTTTTGTTGCTGTTTCTGTAACAAACTGTTTTTTATGGGGCAGGGTTGTTAGCCCTGTGTGCAACCCCCGAACCTAGAGGACTGGTGGACCATTCTTGGCCCTTACATTTACAACACCTGGTATTCCTAAATGGTCACCCATTTAAGTACTGATCACGCTCGATGTTGCTTAACTTCGATGATCGAACGAGAACCGGTGTATTCAACATGATATAGCCGGAGACCTAATTTATTTTACACTTATCTAACTTCTAGTTTTATTATAATAGCTGTTTTTCTTTTCATAAGGTAAAGTATTTACTTATATATTATTTACTTATGTTATAAATTCAATTCTGGTATTTCCTTTTTTTATTCCCAAGTTAAATTTTAATGTAAATCACTTGGATCTCAATATTAGTTAGACCCTGTTTTAGTTCAATAGGGAAAAAATTGGAAAATATGAGTCAAAGCCAGGCAAAGCTTGTATCTTTTCTTTCTGTATTCATTTTTATTTTTTTAATGTATCAAACTTCCACTTACCCTCTGTAACATCTTTCTCTCCTGTCTAATATACTTTTTCTTTCCCTTTTCTTCCTTTTTCCTCCTCCTTTCTTCTTTATTGTTTCTTTCTTCTTTACTTTTCCTTCTTTCTTTCCCCTTCTTTTTGCTACACTTTTCCTTTTTTTTCTCCTTTTTTTGCTTCACTTACTTCTGTTGCCTTCACACACAGTTAAACAAATAGATGTATTTCACCTAATATTTAAGATTGTTGCTAAAGCGAATTTCATTCATGGAGATGGCATATGATCTCAAGAAGTTTTTTTTTTATATGTAATATATATATATATATATATATATATATATATATATATATATTTAGTATATCGAGGCAGCAAGTAATTTTCTAGACATATGCTATTAAATATAAGAGACAATGAATGTCTATTATGTTTAATCATGAGCCGTTCTAAACGTCGTATTTTTGCTTTAATTCCAGTTGAAAATAAAGACAAAAATTCTCCAACATTTGGATAATTATTTATTGGTTTTCTTCTAAGCTTTCGGCTCACATGAGCCATCTTCAGAGAGGTAGTTTAAACTGAAATATTATAAAATCCACCATCACCGACGATTTTATTTTGTGTTGACATAAAACTCCGCTTGGCAACGGCAATAGTTACCAAAAATAATAAACGCAGTTCTTAAGTTTGCGATGCGGTTTTATGACGTCACACTGCGGGATAGCGCGAAATGACAACAAAACCATGTAGTCAAATGCAATGTAATATGTTATTTCCTGTTTTAAAGTTGATTTTATTGAGTGTTGGTTGTTTTTATTTGATGTACATGGCCTCCAATATCTGCAGGTTCCTCTTACTGTGTGTATGAGTAAGGATCACCGTATTGTTGACCAAAATCTGTCTGATATTACCTACATGTTTATGTTTTTCAGAGAAATGTTGTTTAATAGTACTCTGATCAGAAAGATGACATGTAAGTCTACGGGAGAGCGTGGTTGTGGTAAAACCAATATATGTACTAGGTTTTTGAGTAGTATCAGAGATGCAATCTCTGAATGGGCGTGTAAATTGGTACACTACATTGGTTTTTTGTAAAGAATTTAGTTTAGTGCCTGTTGGGTTATTATAGACTATGAGGTCAATTGTTTTAAACTTTTTATAATATATATTGAGTTTAATTTGATTATTACTTTCGACTGGTTTAACATTTCTACGTATTATGTTTTTGAGAGTTTTTTCATCTTGTTTATAATTATTATGTACACAAATGATATCTTCTTCCAAATCTATATTTTATAAAGAATTACACAACATTAAGCAAACACTAGTCAATAATGGATTTCCTAACTCCGTTATTGATCAACAAATTAAAATGTATCTCATCAAACTTAACAATAGCTCTAACAATAATGATAATATTAATAATAATGGTTTACATCAAAATAAACATAACACTATTAACTTATACTATTGCAACCAAATACATAATAATTATAAACAAGATGAAAAAACTCTCAAAAACATAATACGTAGAAATGTTAAACCAGTCGAAAGTAATAATCAAATTAAACTCAATATATATTATAAAAAGTTTAAAACAATTGACCTCATAGTCTATAATAACCCAACAGGCACTAAACTAAATTCTTTACAAAAAACCAATGTAGTGTACCAATTTACATGCCCATTCAGAGATTGCATCTCTGATACTACTCAAAAACCTAGTACATATATTGGTTTTACCACAACCACACTCTCCCGTAGACTTACATGTCATCTTTCTGATCAGAGTACTATTAAACAACATTTCTCTGAAAAACATAAACATGTAGGTAATATCAGACAGATTTTGGTCAACAATACGGTGATCCTTACTCATACACACAGTAAGAGGAACCTGCAGATATTGGAGGCCATGTACATCAAATCAAAACAACCAACACTCAATAAAATCAACTTTAAAACAGGAAATAACATATTACATTGCATTTGACTACATGGTTTTGTTGTCATTTCGCGCTATCCCGCGGTGTGACGTCATAAAACCGCATCGCAAACTTAAGAACTGCGTTTATTATTTTTGGTAACTATTGCCGTTGCCAAGCGGAGTTTTATGTCAACACAAAATAAAATCGTCGGTGATGGTGGATTTTATAATATTTCAGTTTAAACTACCTCTCTGAAGATGGCTCATGTGAGCCGAAAGCTTAGAAGAAAACCAATAAATAATTATCCAAATGTTGGAGAATTATTGTCTTTATTTTCAACTGGAATTAAAGCAAAAATACGACGTTTAGAACGGCTCATAATTAAACATAATAGACATTCATTGTCTCTTATATTTAATAGCATATGTCTAGAATATATATATATATATATATATATAGTGTATCGAGGCAGCAAATAATTTTCTAAACATATACTGTTAAATATAAGAGACAATGAATGTCTATTATGTTTAATCATGAGCCATTCTAAACATTGTATTAGAAATCTAAATCGAAAGCTTAGAACTAAATTGGAATTAATTCTAATCTAAAGCTTAGAACCAAATTAATAAAAAATTATCCAAATGTTGGAGAATTTTTGTCTTTATTTTCAACTGAAATTAAAGCCAAAATACGTTTACAACGGCTCATGATTAAACATAATAGACATTCATTGTCTCTTATATTTAACAGTATATGTTTAGAAAATATATATATATATATATATATATATATATATATATATCTGATTTCAAACTATAGAGCATCTTCTAGTTTGCACCAATCTTGAGGATTCAGGCACACCTAATGACCTTGAAACCTTAACATATCAGGCAAGGCTCTGTGTGCATCCCTGGGTGAGTGTAGTGTAGCAACTCAATAAGAAGACCCCTTGTGTCTTAGTGTTTTTTCTGCCTTGTGGGTGAAATGATATTTTTAAAAAAGGCAAAATGAAAGAACAAAGAGAAAATGCTTGGCTTCTGATCTGCCCCTTAATGTATTGATGAGGAAACTGTAATCAATCTTTTAAAATCTTGACAAAAGCTTTTTTTGTTTTATTTACTGAACAAGTCATTCAGTTCTGAATTGAGTACAAAAATATAATTCTCTCAGATTCAATTTATTTTATTAGTTGAAGCCACAATGCATCTTTTATGTCCTGTAATTGATCAGAAGTTCAATTTTACTCTTACATCAATAATAAAAATATGCATGACTTAATTTATACATTAATTTGGACAAGATAAAGCTTCACTTGGAGAAATTTGTCTCCTTGAATTCTTAATTCCTTTTGCATTTTTAGTCTTTTGTTTTTTTCATGTAGCAACAGGAAATAAAGCTGCTTTGGTTTACAAAGCCTCACTGTTTATTATGATAAATTAGTGCATTTGTTCCTCACTGGGTGCTCTGTATATGGGAATTAGTGTTCGACTAAGCAAAGTTTAATAAATAGAAACTTTTATAGATAAAAATAATTTTGAATTGTATTATTAGATAGAGGAAAGCCCATTTGAACAGTTACCATGAAAGTTTTTATAGAAAAGGTGACCATGTAACAGTGGTGAAAAAGGGAATAAAACCAAGATGCCAGGTTAGGAGTGATGATGTTGCAGATTCTTCTTTGGATATTATCAAGAATTTTTAGACAAATAGCAGGAGTACCAGGACAGATCTGGAAACAATATTTGATGCATAGATGAATTGTAAACATATATGATGAAAAGCATGGTGGAGTAATAATGGCTCAGACTGAGGAATCGGAGAGCCATGTTCAAATTCCAGTTGGATTCATTATATTCACTAATACCGTTTTGAAAGGTATGAATCCATCTCTTCCCCGTAAAATATGGGTAAAATAGCAGGACAGACCGAGTTTTATAGTCTTGGGTAGAAAACAGGTCGAGGAGAAGGAAATTTTTAAATCCAAAATTAGTTTAGAGAGGGTTGGACTCTGTCAGGCTGTCATAATCAAAGAAACACCACTTCTACTATGGCTGCAGTACATGTAGTCTTCATACAATTCTAATGAGTCATGGGATAAAATAAAAGCAAAAGGTAAATCCTGGTAAGAAATCAATGTACCAAATTTCTTAAAAAGACACAGTGAGTTACTCGACTGGAGGTGAGCATCAGCCATGCTGATGGTAAGCAAAATAAGGGTTTTTGCATGATTAAATGATAGCAGTTTTATTTTGGAGTAATTAAAATCTCATATTTCATATATTTATGTATACATTTTCTTGTTTTTTGCTTAGTCCTTTATTTATATTTTTTCAGTTCTTTCATCCTAACTTCTGAAACTCATTCTGTAGCAGTTAGGCAAAATAATATAAACACCTTGTACCAAAATAGCATAATTTGAAAACTTTGATTAACTATTAAAAGCCTGTCTATTTTTATATAAGTTGTTATAGGCCTCTGTTGATCAGGGTTGACCATGGGTAACATCCTAGTGGCTGTAGAAGCCATTGCAGGGGTGACAGTCACTGTTGCAGAGGCTGCATTTCTGTTCTGTTTCTGATCTGTTGGAGCTGTCACTTTGCATTCTGTGAACTTGCCTCTTTATACCAGCTTGTGTCACCTACTCCTCCACTGATTTGAGTTGTTTGGTCAGGGTTCCTCTTCACTTCAACCTGTTGACTGCCATGCTCTCCCATGACAACAGCCTTAACAATTTAACAATGTCATGATACCACAGCTGTGGCTTCCCTGTGGGTCTCCTTCCAGAGGCCAGCTCCTATACAGGAGAGCTTTTGTGATATGGCCTAGCCAGTAGAGTCTGGACTGTTTAAGGAGTGTAAACATGATGGGCAGGCCTACACAAGGCAGAACCCCAGTGTTGGGCACCTTGACTTGCCATGATATTCCCAATATGTGGCAGAATACTTCTTATGTGGAAGGTGTTTAGACACCTTTCCTACCTGAATATTAGTCGTACTTTGAAAAAGAAAAAGAAAATGATTAACTCAGTCAGTTAATTGCCAGCGTGTATCATGTATAGCAATTAACTGGCTGAGTACTCATTTTATTGCTAAAATTGTTATTTTTTTAACGGATATCATTTAAATAGGTATATTAAAACCAACAGTCAGAAATATTTAAGAATTTTAAGTAATCAACTTCCTCCTATGGTTCAGAAAATGTTTCTAGAGAGAAATGCCAGGATGATAATGCACCCATTCATACTGTTATGGCTGTGGCTGAATGACACTCGGAACATTCTAATGAAGTAGAACATCTTATCTGGCCAACACAGTCCCCAGATCTCAACATCATTGAACATTTATGGTTGATTTTATAAAAACTAGTGAGGAGTCAATTTTCTCAATCATCATTGAAAGAATTGGAGACTGTTTTAGCTGAAGAATGGATAACAATTCTTCTGGAAATGATTCAAACTTTGTATGAGTCGAATCTATGCAGAATTCAAGCTGAAATTACATATTAAAATAAATAAAATAAATACATATTAAAATAAATTTGCTTGAAAATTCAATGTGCTTCCATTATTTTGAAACAGTAAAAAAAAGTAAAAGCAAATCAATAGTCTTTTTACTGGTGTCAATGGAGCAGAAGTTAAAGTTTCATCAAGTAGACCTATTCTTCAGTTTTCTTGAACTGATTGCTGGTCTCAGTGAAAAAGGTTTATGCTTCATATGGATGTTAGGCTTTTATTTAGGAAGTACACTTTGAAAACCAACAACAAATATATCTCTGAAAAGGGGAAATGAACAAACAAAGTTCATTTCAAAGCAATGTGTAAACAAGAAAAACACTTTTCAAACAGTAAAAATAAATTTGAAACAAACTTAAAGAAATGATAAAAGGGCAGATGTTATCTTAGAGGAGAATTTTAGACATGGTAGAAGGGAGTAGATAATTACTGTGTTACCTCTTTGACCAGCAGTAGCTAAAAAAGACTTGGTAGTTTCCTCACAACTAAGGGGTCATGTCGTAGAAAATTTGCAAACATTACAACTAAACATATGTATGTTTGTATGTATGTATGTGATTAATGTCTAGTTTCAAAAATTTTTACAGAACATCAAAATAATTCTCATAATTTCAATCTTATTAGTACTGCCTGCATGCTAGTATTAAGTCTCTAAGCCTGGAAATGCAAATATTGGTCCCTTCAAACATTTGTGGAGATGGAATCACCTCATTGCATGTTTATCAAAACTAGAAGGATCTATTATTATTTTGAATGTTGTTATTAGATGAAAAATTGTTAGTAATTAATATTAGTGATTAAAAATGTTTGACTAAACTTTTCATAACTCCTGATTAAACTGGTCCTTTTTTTTCTGCTTTACTTTATTTCAGTTTAATCCTGATGTTTGCAAACATATCTACAATTTGTTAAGTATTTTCATTTCTTATGATTATCCAGTTTTTTACATAAATGAGAGTTTTACTCTGATTACCAAAATCCTGTATAATTATCGTATCACATTAGATATAAGTTAAAAGAATATTACGTACTTGGCATATTGTCAGTATTACTGAGAACATTGAATAAGTACAGAAATTTATGTAAAACATACAAATCAAGTGGAGGATTTGTAAGTGATAGACTGTGTATTTTTTAAAGAAAATTGTAGAAATTTAAAAAGTTTTAAATTAGGATTTTGAAGATTAACTTCGTGTAAAAAAATGTAGATATCAAGATAAAATTTCAAATAATTTCAAACTTGTAAGTGGTTACATTGCTGTAACTATTTGGAATTTTTAAAAAAGGAAATTTAAGTCAAATGGATTTACTGATTGCTGGAGAAGGTTAAACAAAACACAAATTAAATCTGAAATTTTAACAGTTTAGTCTTATTTTTAAAAAAATGAATCTAACTATCTTTTATTTTCTTATGTATACTTAAGATATCAAACAGTTTTACAAATAGAGTACAATGTTAGGCTTCCCACTTGACAATTTGTTATTTTCCCAAAATATCAAGTTAATTTGGTTTTTAAAAAAATTTCTGTTTGGAATTGTTTTAGAATTGTTTAAAAATACATTCAGGAGAAACCTTTAAGTCAATTGAGGTTTCCTAATATATAAGTGTGCAGAAAAAATCCACTTCCCTTCAAAAAGGCTGAGGGATGTGCCTCCAGATGCCATTAGCTTCATGCTATAAATAAAAAATGGGATAGATACATTACTTTGTTTATAAAAGAAAACATTATATAGACAAGCTCAGATGTGTTACCTACATGATTGATTGAATAACCCAGATGTGTTGGCTATGGATAAGTATATCTACTGAATATATATAAAGTCAAGGGCAATGTACAAGAAAGAAAAAGCTGACAAGGTGGATTTGAGGTTATTTGGACTTACAACTCTGTGTATTTGTAGCAACTTGCTTCAGTAATCAAAGAGTTTGTTACATTCCTTTATCCACAAAACCCTTAGAAAAAGTTTGAATACACCTCTTCTCCCCATTCACAATGAGCTGAAAAGCAGGACATAGTAGATCCTATAGCTTTAGATGGCAACTAGACTAACACAGAAAGAAACAACAATATACTGTGGGAAAATCTTTTGCTTAGTCAGTCCTGAATCAAAAGAGACATGATCTCCTCGGCGTGTGTCATTTATGGCACTTAACTGACTGACTGACCCAGTTACTCATCTTTTTGGCAATGAGATTGCTATGTGATGTCAGTTCTTCAATATGGCAGTGAATGCTAGACAGTATCATTGAAGATGAGGAAAAAACTTGAAGCAGTGTAAATAGGGTTTTACAGAAGGATGCTGCAGATATCATGGACCGAACATGTGAACAATGATGAGGTTTTGGAAAGAATTGCAACGAAAAGAAAACTAATAGTGAGCATCAGGAAGAGACAAGTGAATTCCTGGGACATGCAGTGAGGAAGGAGGGCTTGGAGAACCTGATACTGACAGGCCAGATAAAAAGAAAAAGAGACAGAGGAAGGCAGCATATTTAAAGGGCCTGATCAGGTGGATGACGGAACAGGGGTTGCATGGAGTAACAGGAGAAAACATATTAAGAGCCACCAGGGATAGGTAGACGTGGAAAGCCATGATCGCTTATGTTCTGAAAAGATAAGGCACATAGAAGAAAAAGAATGCTGGGCAATTGCCTCAAACATGAGAAAGAGACTTGAAGCAACAGAAATGTGGTTCTACAGAAGGATGCTGAGGATACTATGGGCCAAACATGGGAGCAACAACAAGGTTTTTTGAAGAAAATAGAAATGAAAATGAAACTTTATATCAGAAAGGAGAGGTTAGAATTTCTAAGATCTGATGAGGAAGTGGAAGCTGGAGAGAATCTGATACTCATAGGATGGTTAGAGGGTAAAAAAGAAACAGGAAAACGCAGTGTGTGACATACTTAATGAACTTGAGCAAATGGATGGCAGAACAGAGTTTGGGAGAAATAACAGAAAGGCTAAACATATTCAGAGCTACAAGGTGTGAGAAGATGTGGAGTGGCATGATACCTACATCTTGAAAGAACATGGCACATAAAAGAAGAAAACACCCAGAATTTCTTTGAGGTCTGGCCATCTCCTCATCCAGTTACCAATGTAAAATAAATGATGATTTCTGAAGAGCAGACAAATGCACTTGTTTACAATTGAAACTGAAAAATTTGTTGTAATTTTGCACAAATAAATATTTACATGATTTACATTGTTCAGACTATTGTCCTCATCTTTATTGCCATATTTACAATATTTCTTTTTACTTACAAGAGTAAGCTTGTATGCTTTGGCCTTTTTCAGAGTCTAGGAATTTCACTACAAGAAAAAGGTTGAACCGTACAATGTCCAAAACATCATAAAAAAAATTTTTTTTTAAATCATATCACCCCAAGCAAGGCAAAAACGCCACTGATGCGCAGGGGGCTATGTAAGAGTGAAAAGATTGGAAAAGGAGGAAAACCGGAAACCACATCCTAAACAGGAAACAAGGGATGAGCCTCTTCACCTGTTCAATAGATGTGGGTGGAGTGTGAACCGGATGGCAATAAAGATGAGGGCAATAGTCCAAACAAGGTAAATAGTGTAAATATTACCTCATCTCAGAAGTATAGACAAATACTAAATTTATATTGTAGGGGATAAGTATTTTCACTCTTTGAAATTTTTTTATTAGTTGATTGTATGAAAGTATTTTGATTCATAATATTATTCTGGATTAAGCAAAAGGCTTCTATTGGAAATGTGTTTGATCCATGCAGAGTGTAAAACAAATTCTGCCAGAAAATAAGGAATGAGAGAAGGCATTCAATGGGACTCAAGTTGATTGAGTGAAATTTCAAGGTCATCGACAACAAACCATGATTTTAGCAAAATATCAAGAAGAAAGGACTAAGCATAAACTACAAGAAGAAGTATGATTATTAGCAAAACGATGAACCCAAAAAGCAAATTACAAAATGGAGGTACCAAAATCAACTAAAAATTTAAACATCTGGGTACTGTTCTAATAAACGTCTATTGAACAGGTGAAGAGGCTCATCCCTTGTTTCCTGTTTAGGATGCAGTTTCCGGCTTTCTCTTTCCCAATCTTTGTACTTTTACATAGCCCCCTGTGCATCAGTGGCATTATAGCCTTGCTTGGAGTGATATGATTTAAAAAAAAAAAGGATGGAAAATGCAACACTGAAATTCAAAGATGAAAGATGCATTCCAAAAGATAAGCAGAGTATTAAAAGTGAGAAAAAAAAACGAGTACTGATTTGTTATGAGATATCTGTATGGCAATGAATGTTGGGCAATTTCTTCAGAGTTGAAAAATAAACTTGAAGCAATGGAAATGTCGTTCTACAGAAAAATGGTGAGGATACCATGGACCAAACATATGAGCAATAATGAGGTTTTTTAGAAAAAATTGAAACAAAAAAAGACTGAGACTTAACATCAGGAAGAGGTAGTTAAATTTTCTGGGACATATAATGAGGAAAGGGGGCTTGGTAAATCAGTCACTCACAGAACAATTTAAGGGTGAGAAGGACAGAGGAAAATAATGTATACTTGACTAGCTTGAGTAAATGGATAGTAGAACAGAAATCAGAAATAAAGAAAAACAGGAATTATTTAGAGCTGCAAGGGACAGTAAATTCTGGTAAGCCATGATTGCCTATGTTCTGAGTGGGTACAACAGATAAAGAAAAAGAAGAAAATAGAACCCCTAAATTTCTAATGTAAATAATCATATCCTTTGTTTCATCACACATAACAGGAACACCTAGGTTTTTGATATGTTACTACTTGAAGAAAATGCTTTCAGATGTTAAACATTCAGTCAGTTAAGTGCCGTATGTGATACACACTTGGGTGATCATGTCTGTTGATCCATGACTGACTAAGCAGAAGATTTTAATCAACGGAGGCTATAGAATCCAATCTGTCCTGCTATTCAACCCATAGCTGAGGGAAAATGGATGGATTAATACCTTTCCTAAGGATATTTGTGCATAAGTGAATTGGACTGGAATTCGAACTCAGATCTCTGATTTCTCATTTTGAGCTGATGTATGTTGCACCACAATGCACATCTGTTACATAACTTTATTTGATAAGTTAGATATTTCATTAGGAAAAATTAAGAATTTGAAAAGAGTTCTTATGCTTGTATCAAAGAGGCATAAACAGTTGTCTTAGATTTACAATCTCTATGTTCAACTTTGAAGTTCTAAAGGACAAAATGTGACAGACAAAAATTTTTTTTTGACTTTGTTATTAATTTTTATAACATGAAACTTAACATTTTCAATTATAATTCATTTAAGAATATGGGATATGGTAATGAAATAATGAAACTGGATTTATATATGGGAAGCTACAGAATACAGACATATATCACCTGGTGTACATTGACTTAGAGGCAAGCAGACCCTTAACGTCTGAAAGTTCAAATCAATTCATCTTCAGTGTCATATATTGGTTAAAATAGACATGTTTTTCTGACATGTCCTAAAAATGGTCATTTTGAAAACATCTATAAATTGGAAATTTAGAATGAAATTGAACAAAAAGATGACAGAATCTTTTTGCATGCAAACTAAATTTTATAAGGGAGATGGGATGTCAGAAACATGTATTCAAAGAGAAAAACAAATTTTGAAGAGGTCAAGAATGCTGAAGGTGATGAATATTGTAAACTGCCATGCATGTCAAAAAAAGTGAGAAGAAAATGAAATGATTCATTTGGAATGATTGACACATCAGCACCAAAAAAATAGCAGAATTGATCTCTAAGAGACTTAGGCAAATTTTCATGAGACACAGCTCAACTTTTGAACTGACCAATTTTATGACATGTCAGAAAAATATGTCTTCTTCAAGCACTGTGTAACAGTGAACTGAAGATGCAAATAGATTTAAACTTTCAGGAATTGTTTGTGCTATTCTGTTTGTAAATCTACTCCATATGGTTCATGTATGCATGACAATGTTGCACTGAAATAAGTCTTGTTTCATTATTTAACAGCCATAATTTTGATATGTGTGTGTATTTTTATCATTTCACCTCAAGCAAAGTAGGACTGCCACTAGTGCACTGTGGCAGAAAGAAAAAAACTGTATGCAGAATGTATTGAAGAAAGGATAAAAAATGAATGGGCTTCAAAAAGACAGAAGATGGCAATTGAGGGTGCATTTAATTTTCATAGATTGCAGCTATCAGGGAAACAAATAAATGGAAGAACGTTTGACAAACAGGAAGTGTGAGAAAAGCAACTGTTGAAGTAGAAGTGATAGTTACATGTAACTATTTCAACAGTAAAAGGGTGGGACCTAGATGCTAATCTAGTGGCATACCTAAATTCAAGTGATTGAAGCACTAGCGAAAAAAGTTTGTCAGAGTTTTATAAGCATTGTTGAAAATTATCAGGGAAATTTGCTCAATATTTCAGTTTTTTTGTAGATATAGGAATCAACATTGTCTCACTGCAATCGTCAGACCAAGTGCCAAAATGGGATCAATATATACATCATTGGTGGATTAAGGAAAGTGGAGTAAGGAGGAATCTGGCTCTTCCCAGTTGTTTTATCTTCAGGCTAATGCTTAGGGTCATTTTATAATCATTATTTGTAACTTGTTTATTTATTTATTTATGTTTGTAATTGATTTATTTTATTGTTTTATATATTTTTGAATCCTGGTCATATGTTAATAAAAATATGAATAATCTTTTCCATAAAATGTTCCCAAGTAGTCTTTCATTTGAGTATTGATTGAGATCAAGGTTGTTTTTTTCTCATTTTGTTCCAAGCAAGGCAATAAAGCCACCAATACACAAGGAGTTACTGAGTGTAAAACAAAAAACAAAAAAATTATTAAGGAGTGAGAACAATAAATAAAATGGAATAAAAAAAAAACTAGATAACAATTGACATTGCATTTAAATTTTTGAAAATCAAACTTGATTGGAAAGTAAGAAGCCAGAGAGATTATTACCGGATCTAATGGTACACTTATTTTTATTGCTTGTATCATAGTTGGAATTGTTTCATTTGGAAATGAGATCTGAACATTCTTTGGGAGTTTTTGAAGAAGTAATTATTGCTATTTTCTCTTAGACAAGGGTTATATCATTTTAAGGTATTGCAACCTGATATCATTTTTCCTATTTTCCAGGTTATTTTGGCATGCTTCAGTTTAAGATTTTGTTTTGCTGTTTGAGGTTTGTGCTGTATTCTTACATTTGGGTATTAATTGATATGTTTTGTGAGTGCATGGCAAACAAAAACTATCCTCTAAAACAGAGTATAAATACCCATGAAACAGTAACTACCTACAAAATAATATAATATACAAAGCTACAATGAAATCTAAATGATACATAGTGTGAGTGTGTGTGTGTGTGTATATATATATATATATATATATATATATATATATATATATAAATCTTGAATATATTTCCATTTAATCAGTTAATCTAACTCATCTATGATTGCAAATATAATTCTCATTGAGTGACTCTTTATTGTTTGTAGTCTTTCATCAGGTCATGTTAAGCTACATGTGTATATATACACATACCAAACACCCAAGACTACATTGATAAGTCTATAGCCTGACATAGTAGCTGAAATATTTGCTGTATAATGTTTAATCTGTAAACTGAGTTCATTTTTATCATGAGGCTAGATATTTACTGATTTGTCTGTGTGTGCTGAGGGTAATAATATATGTTGACACATTTGCAAGTCTTAACACATATTTGCACAAATTAATGTTTGTGTTTGTAACTGCCAATTTAGTTTTCATGCAAGAAACCAGGGAGAATGTTATTGATGAACAGAGCACGTGTTGATGTTACTGAAGATAATTATGAAGAAACTAGTCATTCCAAAAGCTTAGAGCTCCTTTATTCCTGGCCTCTTTTATGTCTCAAATGAAAGAATCAAGGAATGCAAGAGGGAAAATCAAAGAAAGATATTCTCCTTTGAATTTCCCTACATTTTACCTGTTCTTTTGCAAGTTTTATTCATTCTCCAATATTCAATAGCAAATAAATCTTTTCATAATCTTTGGCGGCATTTTTCTTTTATGACAAACCTTGGGGCAAAAGCTTGATAGAGAAATACTTTAATGGCCCAAAGTGCTTCAGACATAACACCATTGGTTACATAGTTCTTTATCTATGACCCAAATTCAGATGAAATAAAATTTCTAGGTGGACAATACATTGAGACTGTTATGATCAGAACCATACTTTCTTTTTGTTATGATCAGAACTGTACTTTCTTTTTCATTTGTTTGCTTTCATTATGTATTTTGTTCTTTTCATATTTTCATTTTTACCTTCATGTGATACTGCTATTATTATTAACATCATCATCATCTTTCTGTTCAGTACAATCTCTAAATAGGTCATTACTTAAGACATTGAGTAAAGCAGGTTACTAAATATATGTATTGTGTTTGCACAATTTCTGATCTTCAGTGATACAAAGATGATATTGTTTCTACAAAGATGATATTGTTTCGTATTAATGGTACAATCTTGAGTAAGTGAGTAGTTTCATGCTGAAAAATATTTTAAAGAATGGCTAACAGTATTGTATGAATGTTCTTACCAGTACTTTTTAAGGAGCTAAATTATTTTCATGATCCTGCTATTGTTATTTCTTAACATATATTTTTATCTGATTGCATTGCCATGTCTATAAAAGGCAAAAGTTCTTGTCAGTGTTGGATTTACCTGTAGGCGTAACAAGCTGAAACCTCAGGCCTTGAAATGTAGGGGAATCTCTAGCCAAGGTGTGTAATATTTTTGACACTGTCATAGGCCTTTCTTACACATGCTGTCATAATGCAAATAAATAACACTTCATTTTACTCAAGTTTAGTTTAACACTGTTCCATTTTCCTCAGGCTGATGAGAATGGAGGATTTCAGATGCCTCACCCGTAGAATAACCTTGGGCCTTTCTTCATTTAAATATGACTTTGGTTGTTATCTTTAAGTACTATTTCTGCTCTTTTGGCTTTACATGTTTGGCAGTATGAACAACAAAGTTAAAAAAAATAGTGCTACCTGGTTTTCTCTGACTGATTCAGGATGATGCCCATACCATTTTTCAGCATGTGTCACACTATAATATTGATGTACTTTCCAATAAATACACTAATTTTGCATCACTCTTTGCATTCCTTTTGTGTCAGGATTGAACACCTAGTATCTAAGAGGTCAATAGTTTTAACATATTGAATAATGGTTTGCAATTTGTTGTAATAACAAGGATGAGGACAATAGTCTCCGTATAAATAATAATAATAATTATTATTATTTTTCATACTTTTTCCTCTATTATCCTTTATTTCATTTAAATTTTTTTTATCAGTTCACCCCAAGCAAGGTTATAATGCAACTAAGATGCAAGGGGCTACTTGGAATGAATAACATATAGAAGAAACAAAGAAAACCAATGCTAAAAAGGAAACAAACGATTAAACTCTATTCCTGTTCAAAAGTCCAAAGAAGAGCATTTGTTAAACAATAGGGGAACCTATATCATCTGATTCAGAATTTTTTTATTTTATTCTCTTAGCATTATTCTCTTACACATCATCACTATTATTTTCCTCATAAACTATTTTTTCTTCTTTTCTGCTCTTCCTCCCTCTTTTGTTTTTCTCCTCCCACCACTTTTCAGATATATAGTCAAATCCTTGTTCTTCATCGTATTCTATATTAAATTTGTAAATAGGCTGAACTGAATTTGATTCAATAAAACCAAGCCAGATTTATTTGTCTGAATTATTCAGTGACATTTTTTTTCTCATTTCTTCTCTTGTTTATTTCCAATCAGTGATTTCTCCCACAAGATTTATCTATGTGTGAAATCAAGGCTTGGTAAGAGAGAAAGATACTAAACCTACAGTATTCCTTTGATGGTTAAAGACTAAGGACGTTCTACTGTCAAGGAATAGAGTTATAAAACCAAAGCAGAAAGGAAATAAAAATGAAATAAAAGGGTGTGGTTTTTCAAGTTTCCATTTTCTGATTTTCTTTTCTCCAGGCTCCACTTTCTATTCTCCTTTTGAGTAGGTTGTTGGAAAGGAAAATAGTCACTCTTCAAAGATTCTGTTGCATAGTGATCAAATTTCAAATATTATTTGATGGCAGTAAAGAAGTATCAAGCATTTCTGACAAAACTGTTTTGCTTGTATTATTAAATTTAGTTGCTGTTTACCTTAAAATTTCAAGTAAAATAGTAATGAAAAGAACACTTACATTCAGAATGTTGAAATGTTTGGAACACATCTTGAGAAAAAAGTATCTGGAGAAAATTATACTCACAAGATATATAGAAATCAGGAAAGGCAGAATGAAACATAAAATCTCACAAGTTCATATAAATGTAACAGCTTCTCCTCTTCTAGCTTCTTTAATCTTCAAAAGTTTAAATGTAATGTCAGTTGTTGACTTTTGTTTTCTTAATTACTCCATTTTTTTATTGTTCTCTCTTCTTAATAATTTTTTTCTTTTTCTCTTACACATTTACATTCAGTTACACCTTGCATCTTAGATGTTGGTTGGTTGGTTGGTTTGTTTTATGGCATATCAACCTCAGCAGGTCATTTATTGCCAACTAAATTTTATTTATTTATTGCTGGTAATACCTTTTTCTTTCAACAATTGTTTTTTATATAAGTTTTGTGTCTAGTAATACTTTTTTCTTTTTTGAGTACCAAGATTCATTGGGATTTGTTTTTAAGGGCAGGGTCCCCAAGTCCTACCCTGTTATTTAACCCATAACTGGAGGGAAGGGACGGATTAATACCTTTCCCAAGGGTACCAGTGCTTAAGTGAATGCAGAGTATTCAACCGGAATTCGAACTCAGCTTACGGATTTCTCTTTCCGAGCCGATATCCACTGCACCACAATGCACATCTGTCACTAAACGCTTACAGCACCTGGTATTCCCAAGCAGTCACCCATCTAAGTACTGACCAGGCTCAATTTTACTTAACTTTGGTGATCGAGCAAGAACCGGTGTATTCAATGTGATATGGCTGTAAGCCGCATCTTAGATGTAATGATTAAAAAAAAATGTTGCCAGTACAGGAACGGTAGGGTAGTAAAGGAAAAACCTTAGAGCTACAAAAAGCAGAAAGCTGTGAAAGGATACAGCACATAAAAGAAGAGAAATACCATATTTGATTGATAAACCTATATAACCTTTTTTTATGAAGGTGGGGAAAGAATTTTGATGAAGAAATTAGTTATTTTGCTGCTGATGTACATTGCCATAGTGAGTCTGCAAGGATAAGAGCTACAAAGTAAGGTAATTCAACCTTACTTTGTAGCTCTTGTCCTTGCAGCTTCTGACCTTGAATCTCCTGGCCTTGTGGCTCTCAGCTTTGCAATTCACAGTCCTTGTAGCTCGACTTTGCATCTCTCAGCTTTACATCTCCTGGGCCTTGCAACTCTGGGTTTTGCATCTCCTGCTCTTGCTGCTTTTAGCTTTGCATCTCCTGGGCCTTCCAACTTTTGGCTTTGCATCTCCTGCCATTGCTGCTTTTAGCTTTGCATCTACTGGGCCTTGCAACTCTGGGATTTACATCTCCTGCCCTTGCTGCTTTTGGCTTTGCATCTCCTGCTCTTGCTGCTTTTAGCTTTGCATCTCCTGGGCCTTGCAACTTTTGGCTTTGCATTTCCTGCCCTTGCTGCTTTTAGCTTTGCATCTCCTGTGCCTTGCAACTTTTAGCTTTGCATCTCCTGGGCCTTGCAACTTTTGGCTTTGCATCTCCTGCCTTTGCTGCTTTTAGCTTTGCATCTACTGGGACTTACAACTTTTGGCTTTGCATCTACTGGGCCTTACAACTTTTGGCTTTGCATCTCCTGGGCCTTACAACTTTTGGCTTTGCATCTACTGGGCCTTACAACTTTTGGCTTTGCATCTCCTGCCTTTGCTGCTTTTAGCTTTGCATCTACTGGGACTTACAACTTTTGGCTTTGCATCTACTGGGCCTTACAACTTTTGGCTTTGCATCTCCTGGGCCTTACAACTTTTGGCTTTGCATCTACTGGGCCTTACAACTTTTGGCTTTGCATCTCCTGCCTTTGCTGCTTTTAGCTTTGCATCTACTGGGCCTTACAACTTTTGGCTTTGCATCTACTGGGCCTTACAACTTTTGGCTTTGCATCTCCTGGGCCTTACAACTTTTGGCTTTGCATCTCCTGCCTTTGCTGCTTCTGGCTTTGCATCTACTGGGCTTTACAACTCTTGATTTTGCATCTCCTGGGCTTAGCAACTTTTAGCTTTGCATCTCCTGGTCCTTACAACTATTGGCTTTGCATCTCCTGGGCCTTGCAACTCTTGGATTTGCATCTCCTGCCTTTGCTGCTTTTAGCTTTGCATCTACTGGGTCTTACAACTATTAGCTTTGCATATTCTGGGTCTTACTAACTCTTGGCTTTGCATCTCCTGGGTCTTTTAGCTCTTGGCTTTGCATCTTCTAATTTTTCTGACTCTTTTTGCATCTCCTAGGTTTTCCAGCTCTCGATCTTTGCCTTTTCTGGCCTTTCAGTTCTTGGCTTTACATCTCTGACATTTCCAGATTGCAGCTTTGCACCTGATAAGACAAGTATGTATTTTTCTGTTCTGCATTCAGCATGCTTAATTATTAACATGATAAACATTGCAGTTTTTTGTATGTTACCTGTCTTTTTTTGATGTAATTTCTCATTTGATTTTGAACCCCAAATCTGAGTTTATATCACATGAATTTCAATCTGTACATTTCATTGCATTATGTACCATCTATGTGAGTAATATTCAAAATAGTGTGTTATATATATCTATATAATTTTATCAGCTAGAAAAGAAAAGGACTTTCTTAATCCCTGGATTAACCTTTGTTGCAAATTATTTATATTGACTATTATCCACATATTTGTTATTGTTAGCACCATATTTCAGCTGTTATACTCTCCAGCCTTTTTCAGATACTCATTGTTCTTGATAACCTACATGGAATTTCAAAATGCACCAATCCTGAAAATTGTTTAAACAACTTTGAAAAAGAACTTTTTCTTTTAAATAGATTTTATATGAAGAATTTGTATTGTAAAATGCTGAAGTCAATTTCGCATATTTAATTATAAACATTACAGACAAATAAGAGCATGCATATATATAATAACTATATATTAGTTCATTTTTTTGAGAAACATCTCAATCCTTCCTTATGTGTTAGATTTAATTTTTCCACATTTGACCTGGTTTTGTTGGGTCATACTCATTGATACTCAAACACTTGCTGCCTGTTGCCTCTTTATATTTTAAAAGAATCAGGGAAATTAAAAATATTAATTAATTTCTTTATTTTTTATTTTATTTGTTGTTTACATGAAAACAACCACAAATACAACTATTAGCAATATCGCTAATGTTACCAGCAGTAGTATTCATATTGGTACAATGAAAACTGACATGGGAAGACAGTATGGATTTGATCTATTTTGTTTGTTCCAATCTGGTGAGAATGATTGTTAAGAACATCCTCTCCCCCAAATTTCCAAATTTATATCAGATGCATATTGGTTTTTCTTCATAACCAATAAAAATACACAATTTTTGCTCTCATACATCATATTTTTGTTTTTTGTCTTGAAGTTAGGACACTATAACCACTTAAGTGTATCCCCTTTGCACATGGACATAGTTCTTATTTTGTGAACTATTTTCTTTGTTTCTGTTGCTTTAATTTTCTCTTGCATATATAATCTTGGCTTAGTATTATTTTGCCTTATTTTTTTTCTTTTCTTATTGTTTGCTGAGAACTTTGTCAATTGCACATAACCATGGTGAGTTACTACACACAGGATTTAAGATTTTTCCCTGTTTGGTTTTATTGAAGATAAATTTTCTATGTAATAGGGTGTGCCTATTCTCAGTAATGTCTCATCTTGCCTCTCACTTCCCATTTTGACCACACATTTTGGATTCAATCTGAAGGTTATATAAATTTTTTCTATAATAACTGGTGTAATAATCACAGGGGAGTGATTGCCATGGATGCTAGCACTAGAGTCTTGTTAATTTGTAACTTGTCTTTGTCAATTATGCTTAACCATGGCCAATTGCTCCACATGATTAAGAATATATATTCAACAGAAACAGCACTTTATTTCTAATTTTGTACATATAGGGAGTCGAATAAACACAAGTGTCAACATAATAGATGATCATATACAGAATACTATTTTTTATAGTTTTTATTGACATTATTTTTTTTAATATATGGTTGGATACTTACATTACCAGCATTCCATGCTCTAGTGTTTCTTAATTTACTGATAATTACAATTCTGAAATAATATGGCTTGGGAGTCTACTTTTTAATGTGATTAAAGATATTTTTGCTGAACAGGATTTTTTCTTTTTTTTTAAATTGTCACTATTGGCAAATAAGATCCTGTCAAGATGCCTTTCAATGTAGTATATAAGCCAACATATCACAGATGTAAATCAATGATTTATTTCATGAAGAAAAATAAAATAAAAATTAATTCATGAAGATAATCAATATTCATTGGGTAAGAATAGAGAATGGTGATCACTGGGCAAATTTCCAAGAATTTCTTCACTCTAAATGAATTAAAAAAAAAATTAAAAAAAAGAAATGTAAAATGCAGTAAAGTTGCTACATTTCTGGAGATATGTTTCTTCCTCACTTTTTCTATTTGCTGTATCCCATCGGGATGTTGGCAATGATAGCTCTCCACAATTTCTTGTCCTTGTAGTTTTTATTAGATTTTGTCTTTTTGTTATCTCTTGTAAACCCTATTTCATCATGTATTTAGATAAGCTCATTAGGTCATCCAGTTTTATTTTGTCCCTTTTTTTATTTGATATGTCCTGTGAGTGGCATTATTCCAAGCCCTCTTTCCTCAGTATGCACTTTAGAAATTTTTACAAATTTAAATAAAACATCCCCAAATTTCCTTGTTGAGAATATTTTATTTTGCTATGACTGGAATAGGATTTATTAAAGCTAGTTTATTCTTTCATTGCAAAAAATATGAATAGAGTTGATGAAATTTATAAAAATTTATATTAATATTCAGAATCTAATCATGCATTTTTTACCCAACAGTGATCTCTTTCTATTTGTGTTTCCCTAAAGGAAAAAAATAATAAGACAATTTATAATCTTGGATGACACACTTTCAAAAGTAATGAAAATGATGTTAAAAATATTTACCTAATGGATATTATTATGAAGTAATCTCACAGTATTTCATATACTTTCTTTTAATGACCTGTAATAATTTATTGCAACTTCCATTTTCTTCTATGGAGGGTCTGATTAAATTATTCTGATAAGGCTGAAGACACTTTCAATTCAAATCAGTGTGGATGAATGCACGAGTCTGAAATTGTGTGCTGCTTCAAGTTCTTTTATTCAGCAATTTATCCAAAAATGGAATTCTAATGGCTTTCTGGAGTAAGTCTAGATCTAAAATGTGAATCTCAGTTGAGTATATAGCCCATTATTTATAAAATGTCTCAAAACGTATAATATAAAAATTTATGAAAAAGAGTGATTTTTAAGTTTCATCTAATAAAAATGAAAAACAAAAAACAACTTGTCCATTACATGAAGGAAAAAAGTTTATGGCTTCAATTATCATCTCTATGAATGTACATTTTCGGCTTGTTCTTTCAAGTTACTTTTTAATGTCTGCCTATAAATTATTAAAGAAAAAACTTCAATGTGCACTCCAGAAACTTCAAAATCATTTAATCTATGACTGTTTTTAATAAAATAAACATTTCAGGGTATCTGTTGATCCTCGCAGAATCAGAAACAGGATGCTGAAATTTCTTGGACATATAATGAGGGAAGAGGGCTTAGAGAATTTGACACTCGCAAAATATACTGAATGCAAATATTGCTAAAGAGTACAAGAAATAGGGGTTGTGGCAAGCCATGATCTCCCATGTTCTGAAGAGAAATGGCACATAGAATATTTTTCTATGCACCGTGTCACTTCGGGACGTGGGTGATCAGGGATTTCCACAACTCTCTATCCTTTGTAGTTCACAGTCTGTTTCATTTTTTTCATCATCCTTTCCAATGTTTAGTCTGCTATCCATATACACAAGAAAATCCCTGTTTATGAAAAATAGAGATTTTTAAGATTAACAAATATCAGTCTTCAAGCATGAAGAATATATTTGAAGAAATTTATATTCAGATATGATTAAAGAAAAAATTAAGCCCCATGGATTTTGACAAATGATTTTCATAACACATTCACTTGACCATAATTGCCATGCTTGAAACCAAAAAACAATGTCTGATATGATCCAAACTTGTTTATTTTGTCTTAAATCAAGAGCAAGTTTACTTCAATGATAAAAACAATCAAGAATTTCTAATTGGAATTTTATTGAAATAATTTTGTGTCTTACACATATTGCTTATCGATTATTCATTTGTAAGTAAAAAAAAATCAGTGGTACTAACTATACCTTATTTGAAAATTCTCAACATAGAAATTATTGACTTGATATTTACGATATCAAAAATTTGTTGCAACCCTTGAGTTATCATTTCAGCCAACCCCTAAGGATACATAGATTAAAATAGAATATGAAAGAAATAATTATTTTTGTATTTATTATTATTGTTGGCTTGAGTTTGTGTATTTTTTATCTTTTTTGTTGATTTAATTGATTTTGTGTTATTAAGATTGACATTGTATAGATTATATAGGGAGACATTATTTTATCCTAACATTATTGTTAATCATGAGAAAATTAACATTTTGAGAGAAGACAGATTCTCAAGCATATTTTGTAAAAAAATTTATTAAAATATTACCAAAATCACCAGTGTCTGACCATCAGACAACTCAAATTGTATACACCAGAGACAGAATTCAATTTTGTCTGATTCTTAACATTGTTTCAAGGTTTTGTTATGTTCACATAGCTTCCAGTCATGCATAGCTTGTCCAACATTATTGTCTGGGTACCAACAGTTTCTTGAAAATTGAGGGAGTAACCTTCACATGAGCCACAAATAGTGGCTCATGTGGCCATTCTCATATGTGTGACTGTGTGTATATATATATATCTTAGTAAGGTTGTGTATGTGTTTATTTATTTTTCTGTGCATTGCATACTACTGCCATCTTTGGTCTAGTGCTCTGACTATATGTCTTGAGATTCTTGACAATATGGCATCTTAATTTTGGTCACTTTGTCACCATGATGACATAGTTTCTCTTTGTCTTTTCTACAAATATTTTCATGGCAACTTTTCTGGTCAACTGTTTTCCTTAATGACTTGATTGCATGAATTTAAACATGCTACTAGATTGTCAATTAGGTCTCACTGTTTTGCTGTGAAATTAGCTCGATACAACCATCAGTTCTATTCTAATAGATTCTTTTCTGACACTTTTCAGCAGTAGAACTCACTTCTGATATTCTTATTTCATTTCATCTACAATCTTTAAAAATTTAAATGTAATGACAATCACCGTCTTCTGTCATTTTGATACCTGTTGATTTATTGTCTTTTTCTTCACTTCTCCTGGCTAAAGTCTTCTCATTCTCTTTCACTCTCTGTAACCCCAGCATCCCAGTGTTATTATGGCTTTTCTTGACATAAAATGATTAAAAGAAAATATAATGTGTGATTATGTTAATTTGAAAAGAGTTAATTTGGGATTATGTTTTAAAAAATACTGGACTAAGTCTTCTATTTAGTTTCTTGCTTTAAGAAGTGAAATAAAAAACATTCAAGTTTCAGAGAAGCATTTTATAAAAAAAAAACACACCTTCAGAATCAATAGAAACATAATTCATACTTCATTTCATCATGAGCAATACAATTCCAAAAGTTGACATTCACATCAGTAGTAAAAAAAATAATTGCCTTTATTTCCTTTGTTATATAAACAATCTTTTCAGGGTGGCCAGTGCTAAGAAAATGGTTATATGTAACTTTTTTTTAATAATAGTTTCACACAAAGCAAGGCAGTACTACCACTTATGCAGAAGAGGCTACATGAGAGAAGAGCAAAATGAAAGAGGAAAAAATGCAGAGAATGTTAGATAATTGATAAGAGAAGGATGAAAATACTGATGTGCAAGGGTTTATGTGAGAGGAGAGCAAAATGGAAGAAGAACAAGATACAGGGTGTTGGTGAAAGGGAATCAAAGAGATAAAAGATGGTAATTGACATTGCACTTAAACTCTTGGAGATTGTAGCTATCAGTAAAGCAAGTATATGGAAAGGAGTTCCACAGCCAGGAAGTGCAAGAAAAGAAACTGTTAGAATAGAATTGGTAGCTACATTTGACTGTTTTGATAGTAAAATAGGGGGACCTAGTTGGCAGTCAAGTAGCACAAGTAAATTTGTACAGTTGGAGGTACCATAAGCTTGTTGGAGCAGAATCTGTGAAAATATTTGTAGAAAAGACAGGAGGAAGCCGCATCCTATTGGTGAGAAAGTGACTGAAGTCAAGCTGTCAAATCATTGACTGATTACATTGCAGACCCTCCTTTGAATTTTGTCAAGAACCATGAGATGAATAGCAAATAGTGACAAAACAGATATGGCAACAATATTCAATGCACAGATGGATTGTAGATTTGTACATGTGCAAGATAGATTTCTGGCCCAACACACTAGCCCGACCTTTCTAGCAGTAGATTTAGCTATTGATTCAATGTAGTCGTTCCACATGAGGTCAGTTGAGAGAGTGTGGCTGAGAAGGTGCAGGGTTTTGCTTTCAGAGAGACTAGCATGATCCATGCTGATGAGAAAAATCACCGTTTGTTTATGGGGTTTAAAAAGGAGCCAATTCATTTTGGAAGTATTACCCTAGTTCTTTCCTCATCACCCTGTATATCCTTTTCTTTCTCTCCACCTCTGCAAATGTCATTACACCTGTGTCCCCTCCCTTTTCTTGCTCCTTTCTAAATGATTTGTCCTTCTCTTTACTCTCTTCTATTTAGTGCTTTTACTCTTATGTAGCCCCCTGCACATCAGTGGCATTACCACCTTGCTTGGGGTGATATGATTAAAAATAAAAAAATTTACTCACCATTTCTTTCCCCAGTTCAACACAGATTGGAGGTCCTTTTCAAGAGCAGCAGCAAAGTTTACTTTGTCAGCCTTGGCAGATTGAGGCAAGAATAAATGGTGGTGTCATCAGTGTTAGTGCCGACTTGGGAACCGATTTCATCAGGGAGAAAGTTAATAAAGATCAGAAAAAGCATAGGACAGACCTAGGATAAAGCCTTGAGTGACACCCATGTTCATATGATATAATATGGAAGCACATCCATTTAATATGAGTTTTGTTACACGACTTTAAAGGAATGATTGGATCAAGTTAAACAAGTATCCAGTTATACTATAACCCTGTAGCTTGCACAGAATGCCAGTATGCCAAATTCCGTCAAAAACTTTGGAGATATCTAGGGCAACAGCTTGAGCCTTGCTGTTCTTATCAAGATCCTGGTATATGTATTTAGTGATGGTTGTTAGCATATCAGAAGTAGTTGCCCGTTTCACACTCCACCCACGTCTATTGAACAGGTGTAGAGGCTCATTCCTTGTTCCCTGTTTAGGATGTGGTTTCCGGTTTTCTCTTTTCCAATCTTTTCACTTTTCCTTATTTTTTTTTTCAATTGGAGTAGATAGACTAAACTATTGCCCGATTCACACTCCACCTACGTCTATTGAACAGGTGTAGAAGCTCATCCCTTGTTCCCTGTTTAGGATGTGTTTTCTGGCTTTCTCTTTTCCAATCTTTTCACTCTTACATAGCCCCCTGCACACCAGTGGCTTTACCACCTTGCCCGGGGTGATATGATTAAAAAAAAAAAGTCCTGTCAAAGTGGAACTCATACTGTTTGTCAGAGAATAGGGATGTGAGATTTCAGCATTGATAATAACCTTGAACACTTCGCTAAAAATCAATAGGAAGCTGATAGGGCAATAATTAGGGGGTTCAGAGAGTTCTCCAGTGCTTTTAAAGATGGGAACTACAGAAGAAGATTTCCAGCAAGCAAAAAAGCAAGAAACAGAGTCAGTTTGGAAAGGATAGGGAAGAGTTCAAGGGTATATTTCTTTAGAACTGGGATTCTGTCATTTTCACTCGCCTTATGGGGGTCAAGCTTAGAAATTATACTAAAGACCAAAGAGGGAATTATGTATACATAACTCAGTTGAACCTCACTTCTATGTGTGAAGTCAAGTGTGGGTTCTCCAGATGAGTCAAATGTGAAATTGGGAGAATTTGTGAGCAAAGCACTTGACCTTGCCCACAGTGGTTGGGATGCCCTTGAATTTATTGATGTGATGGAGGGTTCACTGTTGTTTAACACACTTTTGCAGAGCCACGAGTAGTCTTTGAACTGAACTTGTGTGCTGCTCCTAAAGCTACTTTATTCTATCAGTGAATAACAGCTTAGCATCATTTAGGATTCCCTTGCACTCATTACGAACAGAGACAAAAAACACCTATTATAGTCAGATGCATTGCTTTGATAAAGATGGCAGAAGTGATTCCTGTGAATAATGGCAGCCATGCAAACAGGAGAGAACAAAGGGGATGAATAAGAATTTTTAATTTAAGCACTGTACTAGAATGGTATTGAGATTTCATCAATTTACAGCTGAGCCGGTGTGATGTACTCATAAATTCTATGTGAACAGTTTCTTTTCTTGCACTTTGCACTTGTGGAAACTCACTTCAAGCTGCATTTTTTCCAGTCAACTTTAAACTGCAAAAATTTAAATACAATGTCAATTGCTATCTACAGTTCTTTTGATTCCTCTTTTCTCTTCTTGCTATTTCATAATGTTTCTATTCCTAATCTTAATACACCTCCTGTGTTTTCATGGTTTTACTATCTTACTTGGAGTGAAATTGATTAAAAAAACATTAAAAACTGATTGTCCTTTAAATAAATTATTACAAAATAATTTCAATTTTTGAAATATTCTGTGATTGAACTTGTGCTTGATATCTTCCTTAACACTGGAATGGTTTATGAGAAATCCACTGATTTTCTTTAGTTTTAAGAAATTTTTAGCTTGCTTCCATAAAATCCTGGAATTGATTTATAAGTGAGATATACATTAATAATGCTTCTGTGTAAAGTGATGTGGGTGGTTTAAAAACTATAACGAATTAACTTGATCTTTACTCATAGTGATCTGATTTCCAAATAATCCACTTGTCCTGATCCAATAAATGTATTCTTGTTTGTTAATTTTTTTTATATTTAATTAAATGATCAAAGGGACAAAATAATGAAGTTTTATCTAGATAATGATTTTAAGAAGTAAATGAACATAAAAAACTATAAGTTCTTGAAAGCTTTCAGCAAAACCTTGTGATGTTGTATTCATTCAGGGAATTAATATTTCATTGTTTAAAATGATTTTGATAAAATTAGAAAAATAGTAATCACTATTGAAATTTGGTATTTTATTAGTATATATATATATATATATATATATATGTGTGTGTGTGTGTGTGTGTGTGTGTATGTATGTATGTGTTTGTATATTGTGTGTTTAGGCAGCAATCTCTCTTTTACGCAAGTTTCATTAAAAATGACAGACAAGGTTTTGTGGCTAGTTATTTTATATAATTTTTTATATGATTTTATACATTCTTGTTTTCAGCACATAAATTGTATAAAATTTTTAAAATGTTTTATTTATCCAAGTGCTTTCAGCTATATTCTCATCCATTATCAAGGCTGAATTTTATTATTCTATTTTTATTATTGTATTTTTACTTATGAAATATGGATTGTTTTATGTATGTATTTAGCATTATTAGAATGTTATATTTAAGTTTTATGGTACAATAGTAGTAAGGTTCTTAGTTTGCAGGTTTTCTGTTGTAGCTTTTTTCCTCTATGCAAATGGGCAGTCTAGCTGTAGAGAATGGCATTTTTCTGAAGGATCATTTTGACAGCATGGTTCCTCTCCACAAAATGAACTTCTTCTAGGTTCATTATTTGTTGTTGTAATTGTTGTTTATTTTCATTATTAAGTTTTAAGAGTTCTGCAAATTCCTGTTGTTCTCTTTACATTTCACAACTCTGATTACACTATAAGACAGGTGATTTTGCCAATTTATTGATTGACTAGAAAGGAAAATTGTGGGTTATGCAGTTGCTGATACAATAGTATAGATAATAGGGTGTATGAATGGATAAATAATGGTTTCAAGCAAAATCATAACTTGTTTCTTTGCCATCATGTTGACCTGAACACCACAGAATTCATTGCTTGAAGGAAGAAGATGACACAACTTCATAATTATTAAAATAAGAAAATTTTGCCTAATATAGTTGTCCCCTAGCTCAAATTTTTATGAAGGAGCTGAAAATTCATTTTTTTTCTCCTTACTTTCAGTGCACATTGTGCAATCAAGCCCCCTGCAACAAATAGTACCAACTATAACAAAACATGACAACAAATAAAGTATACATTGATAAATGATTGTACTAAATCCAACCTAACTAGATCCATAGCCTTTATGTCAGTTTAAACTATATAATCTAATCCTATAAATTCCTAAGGGACAAAATGCATCATACTTTACACTTTGTCATACATTTTTCCTCCATACATGTACATGCATATATATATATATATATATATATATATATATATATATATATATATAGTGGCATATTGACGGTAGCAAGTGGAGAAGAGATAGCAACACAAATCAGAATGCCACACATGTGATTGAACTCAAACATTACATTTTTATTACCCTTCATTGCATGCACTGTGATATAGAGTACGCTACAACAAATAATACTGCATAGCACTCTCTCTGTCTTTTATATATATATATATATATATATATATATATATATATATATATATAAAGCAGATGAGACATTCATATTCAAATTTTTTTTTTTTAATCATTTCACCCCGAGCAAGGCAGAAATGCCACTGATGTGCAGGGGGCTACATAACTGTAAAAAGATTAATTAGAAAAGAGTGAGGAGTACAAACTAGTTAGAAAGGAGCAATAGAAAGCTGAGAAAGCAGGTGCGATTACAGATACATAGGTGGAGAGAAAGGGAAGGTTATACAGGGGTGGGGAGAGAGCTATACTGTGGTTAGTAGATGAGTATTGACTTTGCATTTAAATTTCTGGAGGTTGTAGCCGTCAGGAAAGCAAGAATACGGGAGCGAGTTCCACATGCGGGAAGTGCGAGAGAAGAAGCTGCAGGAGTAGAATTGTCGTCTGCATTTGGCTAACCTAACTGTGAATGGGTATGATTCAAAATAGAACTTTAGTCAACACATTGTTTTCCTCATATAAAATGTACAAATAATTTTATTGTTTGTTATTGAAAAAAATGCTCTGTTATTTCTATAGAGAATATTAATTCCATAGATCAAATATTATACAATGAATATTTGAGGTTGAATTTAGCTAATAACTCCAGCTCACAATGCAGCTGTATGTAACCTCTTTCAGATTATACATATACAGGGTGGATAAATTTGATAATTTTATTTTACGCAGGCACATTGTTTCTTTTTAGATTTTGTTAACTGCACAGTTTCTGTGAAACACATAACTCCTTACATCTATCTGGCCACCTAATTCCCCAGACTTGTAACCAAAGATGAACTGGATACAAGGATTATAGCAGCATTCATTCAAACAAAAAAACAGTTCAGAAGAGTTCCTAGAGAGTCCTGTCATTATGGAAGCCATAGCTGAATTCAATGATGATTTTTATTGAATAAATCTTTAGTATTTCAAGATATTTTTGTTAAATTTTCGCAAATATATCTGTTAAAATGAGATGTCAGTGTTATTTTCAGTTTTGCGTAATTTAGATGACAATTCATCCATCGTGCACACACACACACATATATATATATATACATCTTTATGCATTAGAGAGGATACATATCAAGAATATCTTGTATCAATCTAATTTTATGACTGTCTCCCAATGTGCAATAAAAAGAGCATTTATCAACCATTTTTAGAAAAGAGGAAACTCAAAGTTGCATTTCTCGCAGTATTCATGAATCTATGAAATATAATAAATTTTTCAGTATGCACCTGATAAAGTCAGTTTAGTTTCACTCACATATATATATATATATATATATATATATATATATATATATAAAGACAGTCTGACAAATGTATGGGAACACCAATATTGTCTTTTATTTATAGTATTAATAGATAAGACAAAACTTTTTCTCACTTGACTGTGTAGGAGATATATGTTCTGTTGACTTTATAGAAGACAGCACATAGGACAAAGTTTCTTTATATATTGACAGTCTATAAGACAACATTTCTTCAAAAATAACTTAAAAACTATTATATATTATCTATATATGTAGAAAGAGAGAGAGGGAGGGAGATGAGACACACACACACACGTATATATATATATATATATATATGAATGAGGTAAGATTATAAATATGAGTAAAATTTGTTAATTCTTTTTCTCTCTAGACACTTGAGAGACAAAGAGAGAGAAACCAATAATTGCTGGAGGAAGGTAAAAGAATAAGTTTGTCTGAAATTTCTTAACAAAAATGCCTTTCAGATACAAAAAGACTCACAATTGCAAACAGCATAAAAATACACTCACCGTCATACATACTTGAAAAGACTGTCTGAATAAATTTGTTTCTTGTGTGATCAATAAGAGGAAACTGATATATTGAATAAGAAATAAAAATGAGTTTTTAGTTATTTTTTTAGTTCTCAAAAAATTTAGAAAATTTTTGCCTTTGGTGTGGACATGTTGACATCAATGCCTTAAGAACATTGTATTAAAGAAGAACAATATTCAGACTATCTTATATTGGTTAGTAAAGTTCTTCTGCAATAGAAGATACTAAAGTACATTTCTGAATATCTCTATGTTTAGATAACTGTTTTAATTTCTGATATACTACTTAAATATTAAAGATGGAAAGTTTTGACAAATAACAGTTATATTTCCAGATACTTAGAGAGGATTGTTACTAAATTAGTTGCATAATAATAATATTTAATGTTTCTTTGATGAAACTGATTAGGCATGTCATAGTGTTTATCATTTAAGTTATATATACTAATTGCTGGGAACAATCACTTTACATTTAGATAGAGAATGAATTGAGTGATTCACAAAAGGACTAAAAGAAAAAAGGCAAGCATACATTTTCTCACCAGATTTATTTAACCTATACAATAAGATGATACTAAAAAAACTAGAAGTTCTATCAGGATTTATTCTTATGGGCATCATCTTAGCAATATAAAGTGTGTAGATACCAGAATCAAGCAGGGACAAAAATTTAAATACCTGGGAAGCATTATAACAGAAGACGGAAAGTGCGACACAGAGATCCGAAGGCAAATTGGCATGGGGAAGGAAGCATTCCAAAAGTTGAGTAAAGAAACAGAACAATTTTGCTAGAAACTAGGAAGAGAGTACTGGATTGCTACGTGCTGTCCGTCCTTCAATATGACAGTGAATGCTGGACAATACCATCAAAGATGAAGGAAAAACTTGAAGCAACTGAAATGTGGTTCTACAGAAGGATGCTGCGAATATCATGGATCAAGCATGTGAGCAATGATGAGGTCTTGGAAATGATGGGAACAAAAAGGAAATTAATACTGAGCATCAGGAAGAGACAGTTGAAGTTACTGGGACACACAGTGAGAAAGGAGAGCTTGGAGAATCTGATACAAACAGGCCAGATAGAGGGAAAAAGAGACAGGGGAAAGCAATGGATAACATATTTGAAGGACCTAATCAGGTGGATGACGGAACAAGGATTGCATGGTGTAACAGGAGAAGGTGTGCTCAGAGCCACCAGGGATAGGGAAAAGTGGAAGGCCATGATCGCCTATGTCCTGAAGGGACAAGGCACATAGAAGAAGAAGAAGTTGACAATATGTTGATGGCAGATGAGGAAAGAAAACTAAAAGATTTCTTTGACAATATAGCATAGGAAAATTAGAAAAAAAAGACTAACCCTTGCATGGTTATCAGTTAAAAAAAAAAAAAAACAAGTCAAGAGCTACATATTGGAGATTTGAAAATCAGGTAAGTGGAGAAATTCAGTTGTGGTGAAATGAATATTGGCTCAGAATCAGAAACTGGAAAACTGAGTTGGAATTCCAGTTGAATTTGTTGCATTCACTTATGCACAAACACTTTTGAGAAAGTTATTAATCCATTTCTTCTCCCAGTTATGATTTAAACAGCAGGACAGATTGAGTTCTATAGCCTTGGTTGGCAACCAGTCTACCAAAGAAAGAAATGGAAACCTATGGCAGGAAAATCTTCTGCCTCATCAGTTCTAGATTGAAAGAGACATGATCGCCTAAGCATGTATCACGTATGCCACTTAACTGACTGAGTAATATAAAATTAAAATGTGATGCAGAAATCTTAAGATGTATTGAAATAGAGAAAGTTGTCTTCCAGAAACTAAGTTAAGCAAAATTAGAAACAAAGAAAATTGAGGCGAATGCTATACAATTGAAAAGGTTAAAACTGGAAAGGCTAGATGTGGCTCAAACTATGGATGTCTGAGAAGCCTATTTCTATAGCATGTAAGCAACAAGGAAGTTTTAAGAAAAATAAGATCTACAAAGAAATATATAAATAGAGACAGTTAAAATTTCTGGTACTCATAATGAGGAAGGAAGTCATGAAGAATTTAACACTTACAGGAAAGTAAAACAAGAGGGAAAAACAATCACCTACTGAATGAGTCTTTGTAAATGCATAACAAATCAAGATCAAAGAGTGATCCTATAAGGGTCAAATATTACTTAAAGCAACAAGAGACAAGAAATTGTGCACAACCATGATATAAAAGATGAACTAATTTACATGTATGTGTTTGAAAGGTTTTTGTATTTTTTAATCATTTTTGCAGTCAACAAAATATTGTTTCTTAAAAATGACAATTATTTGGCACAATAGCCCATTGTTATTTATCATTTTGGCAAACAGTAGGTTTTTTGGTGATAGAATGACATCAATTTTGAATTCAAGAATGTTAACACTGCTTTTTTGACACTGTTGTCACTTGTGGAAAACCTGAATATTTACGAAGTTATGTGAGGGAGTGGAAAATACATATTTTCTGACATGGTGAATGCTTTGATGTGAAGGGAACTGATGAATGGAAAAGAGAGTTATATCCCTCATATATATATATATATGCATGCACACACACATTTTCAATTTTGTGTACTGATAACAGTTTATTCATCACACCCTATATATAGGGTGTGATGGATAAACAGTTGGCTATATTACACAAAAATGAAAATAACACTACTATCTCACTTTAACAGATGTATTTGTCAAAATTACACAAAAATATGTGGAAATATGAAATAAAATTTCAATAAAAATTGCCATTGGCTTCAGCCATGGCCTTCAGATGACTTTGGAATCTCTTGCAAATCTTCTGAACTGTCTTCTTGTTTAAGTTGGTGAATGCTGCTATAATCCTTGCCTTCAGTTCATCTTTGGTGTTACAAGGAGTTTTGTTGGTTTCTTACTCAACTGCTCCTTATACATAATAATCAAGGAGGTTGCAGTCTGAGGAGTTAGACAGATAGATCTGATATAATTGCAGGAATTGTCCGACAGACATGAATGGATTCTCTTGCTTGTGTCTCATGATGTAGAATCCTGTTGCCAGACACAGGAATCCCTGGCAGCCACCCTCTTGACCCAGGATAGCACTACCTCTTCAAAGCACTTGATGTAGGTCTCCCTGATGAGTCTGTGGCCATCACCAATAAATTCAGGAGTTATTTTCTTAATAGAATGATCAGAGTGAGTTTTCTAAGCTACCATATCTTTGTAATCACCATTAGACTCATCTAACTCTTTCTGAATCCTCTGCACTGTCCACAGATTGACACCCAAAGACTCTGTAATGTTCATATTAAAGCTTCAGGCATGAATGCCAAGTAATTCAGTATGTTGTTTCTAAATATCTGGTGGAGTAAAGTGCATCATGGTGCCCTTTTTCTCACAGACAATGCTCAACTGACCCTACTATGTTGTGCATTTGGTAAAATAAAAAAAAACATGTATGTACAAAATGAAAAATATAAAATTACACCTCGTATTCTGTATATAGGGTTAAATGGATCTTTTACAACACAATGCATTAGTTTCTCACTGTAATCAGTCTGACCATAATTTTGATTTAAAAAGTACCATTTTCATAAAATAGAAAATAGTTTACTCGGACTTAAAGTGTATAGAATATGCTTTAATTGCTAGATCATCCACACAAAATGTAATATATATTTGGGCAGCAGTTTTTTGTTTTCAAGATCCACTCAAAGAAGATGATTACATAGCAAGAAGCACAGTTTATAAAAATATGTGTGGAAGATAATGTTTAATCCTAGACTTGAGCAGAATAAGATTGTTGGAATTGAGGAAGTATCCTCTAGGGAGTTGATTCAAAATTTTTTTTTATAAAAGTGCTTTTTTTCTGTCATATTCTTGAATAGTTACCTTCTTAATCTTTGATGAAAAGTGTTTATTTAAAAAAATTGGAAGTTTGATGTTAAACCCCCGGAAATTTTCTTTGATTTATGCAAATTATATATGATGTGGTTTGTGCAAAAATCTATGTCATGTCACTTGCATCAAAATTTGCAAGCTATTTCCAGCTTTTTTTTTTTTTGCAAGCTTGCCACATTAGTATAAAATTCTTACATTCCATGAGCTTATTATTTTTTGTTTGTTGTGAACAATCACAAGATAACAGATGCCACTTGTCACTCATGTCTCTCCTTACCAAGTGCAGGGTGGGGGGAGTGATCAATTTCAGGGAACTTGACCTCACTTTTGTCATTGTACTTTATGTTTACAATATCTTTTCTGTTATTGTTAACTTGAATTCTACTTATTTTTTTTATAAGTTATTTGATTCTAAGATTAAATTTTGAAGCACAAAATATATATATTCTGTAATAATTCTATAATTAATATATATTCTATTAATGCTTTTGCCATGACACTTCATTGTTGCTTATTTTGGTTTGTGAAAAAAAAAGCAGATTTTACTGAATGTTTAATATAGAAATTGCTCTCAATATTTAACCAAGCATTTGGCTAAGGAACTACCAATAAATATACATCTCAATATTGTTTTCAAAGATATTGTGAAACAGTGTTCAAGAGAAGAGGTGTGGATATCCAGGAATTGACAACAGTTAGTTGAAGGCCATTATCAAACCAGATGTACAGAAGAACTAAGCTTTGATCATTAAACTGTTGTTGAGCATTTGTACCAGTCTGGATAAATAAAATCTCAACAAATGGGTGCTGATTGAAGTAAAAATCATAAAATCTACCATGACAATGTCTGCCTTGTGCTTGTTAGTACAACAGAAATGATCCATTTCTTGATTGCATTGTAATACGTGACAAGAAATGGATTTTATATGTAGACCAACAGTATTATCCACAGTAGCCACATTTAGGTTCAACACCAAAATAAAAGCAAAAGAAACCAGTTGTCGGTGGTTAGCAAGTAGAACCATTCCCTACAACTTCCTGAATCATGGTGAAAGCATAATAACAAAAGAACTGTGAAGAAGTGGACAAAGTGCATGAAAAACTGCAACATTTATGTGTAACAATGATCAATAGACAAGAACCGGTTCTATCCCATGACACACACCACCAAACTTCATGTCTCATAAATGGCTGCAGAAATTGAACGACCCTTGGTGGCTACAAAACTTTAATTCACTCAACATACTCAGCAAACTTTTTTAAGCACCTCAACATTTCCTTGCAAAAGACAATCTTTGACAGCTCAATATGCTTTTGAAGAATGCTTTGATTCCATGACTTCAGAAATCTGTGCTATTCAAATAAAAAGAATTATTTATTATAAGCAGCAATGTCTTGATTTTAATGGCCCTTATTTCAATTAATAAATTTTATTCAAAACTGAGATTACTTGAAAATCAATGGTTAAAAGCTGGAATTATTTTTGTGCATGTAAATCTTCTCTTTCTCTCCCTCTCTTATATATATATATATATATATATATATATATATATGAATAATAAAAAAATTTTGATTTCACAAAATATATACTTATTTTTCAACATGAGACTTCTAATCAATGTACCTAATTCTACAATTTACCAAAGATTAAATTGATTAAACTTTCTACAAAGGAAATAACACATTTTTGTGATAACTGTTTCAGGCTATATATTTAGGGATCTACTCTTGTGTATGTATGTGCATGCACACACACACACACACACACATATATATATATATATATATATGCATGCACACACACACACACACATATATATATATATGTGTGTGTGTGTGTGTGTGTGTGTATATATATATATACATATATATATTTTTATGTGTATTGATTGATTTGCCTCTTATGACCTATCAGTGTTTTACAGGTTATTTCAAACCAGAAAATATTTTTAGACTGTCACAATTTTTGGAAGGTAATGTTGTTTTTTACTGATACAAGTTCTAATGATGAACCCATACCTGAGAGAAGAGGTGTATTCATACCTATACCATGGGTACTTGCGTGTAAGTAAATCTGACTGGAATTGGAAATCAGAGACCCAAGTAAAAATTCCAAGACATTATCTATTATATCACCCATACATCCAAGCTTAGAGACACTGGTTTTCTCCAGTAGTCACCCATCTAGGTACTGACCAAGATCGATGTTGTTTAACTTGCATGATTGTATGAGAACTGGTGTTTCAATGTGATATGCCTGTAAGCACACACACATATATATATATATAATGATAAAGATAACTATTTCTAAAGATTTGTATATAAAGTACTGTTTAAGAGGAAAGATGTAGCTCATCCACAGTAAATTTTCATCCAGATTCTTACAATGTTTTACCATTCTTGACAGATTTTCTGTCATTACAATGTCAGATATTTAATGAGAAAAATTATGGAAGCAAATAAAAAAGAATCTAAATGCAATTGGTTTGATCCCCAAAATATATATTATCAAAAATATTTTTCAGAAATTTGAAATTCCCAGTCGCATTCAGTGTAAATGAATCTAATCCTATAAATTCCTAAGGGACAAAATGCATCATACTTTACACTTTGTCATACATTTTTCCTCCATACATGTACATGCATACATATATATATATATATATATATATATATATAGTGGCATATTGAACCCGACCTAATTGGCGTCAGTCAGCGATTCTACCTCTGATCTATGGGCTCTCGTTAGAAGGTGGAAGACTTTTTAGCATGTATATTATCATTATACATGCCCAATAGCTGAGAGTGTTCTAATTCATTGCTGAATGAACGATGTGTAGATGCTAGAGTAGCTACTGCTTTTCAAAGTCTACCATTCTTCCAGAGTGCCCAATCAGGATGTGATAGCATAAATAGTCATCCACAGACAGATCTGTTTTGCTGTATCACAGCTCATCAGTACGGTTTATATATATATATATATATATATATATATATATATATATATATATATATATGAAATGTTAATCTATTTAATATCAGTTATTAAAGATATAGATCCATAGAGGAAAAAACAAAATGCATTATCTAATGCAGTTATAAACTAATTTATTTTGATAGGTAAGTTTCGGGTACCCATCTCATAAGACCACAAATTACAAATGATGTAATTTTATAAGAACGTTCAAAAAGCAGAAAGTTAAATAGGTCATTCCTGTTTTTTGAATGTTCTGATAAAATTAAACCATTTGTAATTTGTGGTCTGGTAAAATGAGTGCAAAAACCTTACCTGTTGAAATAAAATTATAGTTTATAACTACCTTAGATGATGCATTGCGTTTTTCTTTATGCATGTATCTGTATATATATATATATAATCTGTGCACACTTAAAAAAATCTCTATGTTTATGAATGTTTTTTAATGTCAGGACAGGATGAAGGTAAAAATTATTTAATCCTAATGGAGGTTTATTTTCTTCACTGATTTAAAAAAAAACAACTTGTTTTTCTTTGGTGAAAAATAAAACTGAATTGAGGTGTGGAGAATTACTTATTTACCTCACCAACCTTTACATCTAAAAGTTTTATTGAGAAAAATTAAAAAACAAATCTTCCTCTATTTTTTCTTATTAAATGCATAGTATAGATTTAGGTTAGAATAAATTGAAAGAGAGCTTTTTGGAATGTGATTTTCTGGAAACAAATTTCATGTCCCACTCCCTTCAGCCCACATTTCTTTAAGTATGAGAGACATTAATTGGACAATCACACCCCTTGTTGCAATAAAAGAGGAACAAAAAAATAAGAAAGAACTAGGGGTTAAAACAAATATTGAAAAAGGATAGGGAGCCAGCATGAAACCGTGAAATATGAGAATGAAAAGAAATTTAGTGAGGTTAAGTTTAGAGCATGGGGAACTAGAAAAGGCTAGAAATGTTGTCAACAACAACAACAAAAAAAAGAGTCTGTACGAAAATAAAAATAATGGAAGAAAAATGACAGAAGTGAAAAAAGAAAAGTGAGAATGTAAAAAAAGGAAAAGGAAAACAGAAGAATAAATTATGAGAAGGAAATGCAAAAAATAAAAGCTTGGAAATGAAATAGTCAATAAGTAATAAAAAGAGAAAATATGAATAAAAATTAGCTGTTCAAAAAAATTCACAAGTAACCAACAATGTAAAAACTTGTTAATTGTCCCAATGCCATCTGGAGAAGTCTTGAGAGCTTTCTTTTTTCCCTCCTTTTCTTGAACTAATACCATTCCATCTGAGCTTAGATTCAAATATCAGGACAATGAATCATTTCAATTCCTTTGTTTATTTGTTATCTTTTAATTTCAGATTCATTTGCTTAAATCAGTTTTGCCAGTGTAAGTAAACCAACTGACAAGTACTCTGGAATTTACAAATAGATTGTGTGTGTGTGTGTGTGTGTGTGTGTGTGTGTGTGTGTTTGTTTGTTTACACACACACACACACACACACACACACCACAGTTCCTTATCTGTTAAGAGTTAAAAAAGCAGAACTAGAAAAGGTCCAAATGAAGTTAATATCAATTAAGGTTTCACTATTGTACATTCCTCACACCCTTAGTTTAAATTAGTGTATATATTAGTTCAATTATTAGTGTGTATATATATATATATATATATATATAATCCAAACAGAAAATGGCATGTAGGTAAAATCCCAAATGAGATCCCATTAATATTTGTCTATATTTCTGAGATGAGATAGTATTTACATTGTTTGGATTATTGTTCTCATCTTTGTTGGCATTTGTACGATGCTTTGGCTGGTGTACGCTTCAACTTTCTTCAGGTGCTAGGAATTTCGAACTGAACCCTTTATACGATCACTGGGGTATATGAACTCCTTTCCTTGTGGGAAGCCTTAGAGGGAGATAACTCATGATTTCCAATCAATACTTCCTGCAAGGAATGAAGTTCATATACCCCAGTGATTTTAAAAAAGGGTTCAGTTTGAAATTCCTATCACCTGAAGAAGGTCGGAGCATACAACAGCTGAAACATCATACAAATGGCAACAAAGCTGAGGACAATAGTACGAATAATGTAAATACTGAGAACCTATTTTAATTTTATTAATCGTAAAAATAATCCAGGTAGAGAGCTCAATGTAAATAGTATTATCTATTCACACAGCCAAATATGTATATTTTCAAATAAAACTTTGAAAATCACATCTGTCATATGCAAAATACATGTGTGTGCGTGTATACACAAGTGTTGATGAGTTGGTGGGTGAATCTTTGGCTGCTGCTAAATAAGTCTGATTTTGGTCTTGGCTTGAGGCGGGAATTTAATCTAGCCACACTGATAAGTTGTGATACAGCGAAACAGGCCTGTATGGAGATGATTTATTCTATTTTATTTTATTTATATATATATATAATCAGGTCAAGTATTACACTGTTTGGATGTGCGTTGTGGTGCATTGGATATCAGCTCAGAACAAGAAATCGGGGAGCCGAGTTCGAATTCCAGCCAAATTCATTGCATTCACTTGTGTGCAAATACCCTTGGGAAAGGTATTAATCTGTCTATTCCTTCCAGTTATGGGTTAAATAACAGGACAGATTGGGTTCTATCGCCTTGGTTAGCAACCAGTCTACCACAGAAAGCAATGGCAACCTACTGCGGGATAATCTTCTACCCAGTCAGTCATGTCTCTTTTGAGACATGATTGTCCAAGTGTGTATCATGTATGGCACTTAACTGACTGATTACACTGTTTAACATGCCATATAACCCAATACAATCTGTTACTGAGAACGAAGATAGTCAAGTAATCTCCACTCTGTTTGTCTTGAGAAATACAGTGGAAATAAAGGAATTATTCTGTATTGGCAGCCTAACATCTTCAGGAATTATACAGCGAGAACATATTGGTATAAAATCCAGTGTCTTTCTCTTTAATGTATGAAATATGTCAAGCTATCTTTCAGGTTTTCTTTACTGCAGTGAAAGCCTGCTTAAATTTACAAGTGTCTCATGGGACAGCTAATCTATAGATGACATTATACTTCTTCAATGTGCTTTTATGATTCTCCACAGATTCAGATCCTTTGTTGGCCATAGCATCATTCTTTTCTTTGTCAAATCTCTTGACTCCCTTTCTATCATCCATTTACATCAGCACATCAGTTGGATGGCCCACTGCCATTCCCTATTTCTTTTGCCCTCTGTACACTCTGTGAGAGTCAAGTTCTCTTTCTTCATTATGTGTCCAAGAAATTTTAACTGGCTCTATTTTATTCTCAGTATAAGCAGTCTTTTTGTTAACATTTTCTTTAAGGCTTACTTATTTCTTATTTGTTTAGTGCATGGAAGTCTCAGCATCCTTCTGCAGAACCACATTTCTATTGCCTTCAGTTTGTTCTTCATCTGTGGGGACATTGTCTAGCATTGACTACCATACAAGAGAACTGGTATCATATAATGCTTTGTTTCTAACAAAATTTTCCTCTTTCTTAATACTAAGTTTAGCATGTCCTAGGTATGATGAGAAACTGCATCCAGCAACAAGGCCTCTAATTGGGAAGTTTTGAGGAGCATGGAACACCCTTTTAATCGCTGTTGTTCCTAGGTCCACTCCGACCCAGGGCAGTAGCACCTGTTAGGGTCCCAGATATGGGCAAATAGTTAACCCTTAAACTGAGTGCAATATATCAATGAAAGTATGAAAATAGATATTTATACTCAAAATTCTGGCAATACTTTTTTGAAGAAAAAAAATATTAACAGCAATATATTTTTGAAGCAAAACTATAAATACTAGTAATACATCTGACTCTCAACAAAACCCTCTTTACAAAAATATTTCAATGAAACCTGATCTTTTACAAATTGATTTCTTACAAAGGATATATATTCTATTCATATGAATCTATTGTAAAAATCTTGTTGGCATTAAACAATCCATAAAGTTTAATATGCCATGAAACAAAATAATTCAATCGAAACCTGATCTACAAACTGATTTTTTTACAATGAATACATATTATATTTATATGAAGCTATTGTAAAATCTTGTTGGCATTAAATAACCCATTGAGTTTGATATGCCATAAAACAAAATAATTCAAATGAAACCTGATCTACAAACTGATATTTTACAATGAATACATAGTATATTTATATGAAGCTATTGCAAAATCTTATTGGCATTAAATAACCCATTCAGGTTGATATGCAGTAAAACAAAATGAACCGAACTTTGTTTAGTATTTGGAATTCATTTTTCACGAATCCAGTGCATGTTCAGATTTCAGTGTCACATTTTCCATCTTCTGTTGAAACAATTCATATATATTTGAACACCTGAACTTTAACATTTCATTTTGTAGTTCATATCTTTGGCTTTTCTCCTGTTTCCAGCCATTGTTGTTGTCTTATTACTGTGAATATTTTTGCATTTTTCTTCACAACCTTGTCTAGGAGGTCATGCAGTTTTCTTTCCATAGTAGAAATCAACACAGTGTTACATGCATATTTATATTGTTAAGATTATACCCACTGATAATAAGTTGCTGGGATCTCCAGCTTCCTTATAAAGGTCTTACTGTAGAAATTATGCAAGTCTGGAGAGAAGACGCATCCTTGTCTAATACCCCATTCTATTTTTGTATACATTCTCAATTCAGTTTGTTCTTCATCTGTGGGGGCATTGTCTAGCATTGACTACTATACAAGAGAACTGGTATCATATAATGCTTTGTTTCTAACAAAATTTTCCTCTTTCTTAATACTAAGTTTAGCATGTCCTAGGTATGATGAGAAACTGCATCCGGCAACAAGGCCTCTAATTGGGAAGTTTTGAGGAGCATGGAACACCCTTTTAATCACTGTTAACAGCAATTATTTATGCGTATGTTGGCAGTTTGCTTCCATTATAAGTTCTGGATTATTCTCCCATTTTTTTCAAATAGGTATCATTTTCCTACTGGTACAAATATATCTTTGTGCTATACCTTTTTAACTGCTTTTGCATAATCTATAAAACATAAGTGTACCTGATTCTGCATTTGTATTGCTCTCTTTTATATTAATCCCATAATACAAACCACATTTCTTGTTCCAGTGTCTTTAACAAAGCCACACTGTTCTTTTCCTATTTCCAGTCTAATTCTGCTTCATGTTTTGTGGTTATGCAGCTCATTAAGCTGATTATTTGATTGAGCTTGCATTCATATGCACCTGATTTCATAGGTAATGCTATGAAGACTGATTTACTGAGGTCATTCTCTATGTCACTACTATTGTATCACTTGTTTATCACTTCTGTGATCTTGTCAATGCTAAACTTGTTCAAGATCGAGATCATTTCTGTTATGATCCAATCTGGTCCTCCTTCTCTATATCCATAATTATCTTTGACACTCCTGAGACCAGGTGTTGGTAATGATTTGGTCATTTTACACCACTAGAATCCACTTTTACCCCATTTATTTTGGGTTGCTAGTTCAAACTATTTTACCTTTTTATTCTTGGCATTCAGGTCTCCCATGATGACCATGATTTCCTGTGATTGACATTGAGCTTTGAAATTGTTTAGCAAACTGCAATAATAACTGGGAAAAAGTCTATCTCTTTCAGTTTAACTAAAAGTATTCTGTCTGAGAATTGACCATATCCCAGAATGTATTAACTAGTATTATTCCTACAATGCTCTCATTTCTCTCTAGTTGCACATTATAGCTCTGTGTATTTAGCCGTCAAAATCACTGTTACTTGTTCATATAGATTTACATTTTTCTAGAATGTTGTCATTTCAAATCACAATGGCAAAAGTATATTTCTAATATTAAAATACAATCATATGATTAGAAAGTCTGGTTGATATATAATTTGCATTTGTGGACATTTGTTCAAATTTATTAAGAGAAATGTTAGTTTGTTTTTAGGTTAACATGTTAAGGAAAGTATTTTGCTTTTAATGGTTTGCTACTCATCTTAATTTTATTCACAAAATGGGATAAACAGGTAATGAGCAGACTGAACAATAGGCTGATGTTTTTTGTAGTACATAATTTCTGAAGAGTAAGAGAAACTTATTGCATTGTTAACATGATTTATTTGGTCAACCAATCTCTGACATTCAATATTGTGTTCAAAGTCAAACTGTCAACCACAATAAAGACACAAGATTTCAATTTCAATGCTTTATCATTTCAAAATTCACATTGATGTTATTAAGAAATCTGAGATAACTATTTTGCATTTGATACTTTTGATATGTTAAAGTTGACAAAACACTTTTTATTTCAAATTTTAACAGCATTAAAAGCTAATGAGTAATTGCTTAATGGATCATTTGTAAGCTTTTTTGACCCAAATATATGCCTAAGTCTGATTTTGATTGTCAATTGATAAACTTTTATGATGACATTTTAATCAATGTTTTGAGAAATGTTTCAGTAAATTATTCACATTCTAAAGAACAAATAGATTTCTGTATTATCTGAGAATTGATTTGATTTCTGGGAGAAGATGGAGTTGATTTCTGTTGTCTTCTCCATGGTTTAAAATTTAAAGCATTTTCTTTTTGCCTAGACTGGTTGCCACCCATGATTATTAAGATCAATCTTTCTTGCTTTTTAACCCGTAGCTGTTTGAGAAGAGGTGAAAGCCATTAATGTGAGAGTGAATGCAACAGATTGGCCTAGAATTTGAAATTGACTTGCTAATTTGACTTTTAATGCTAATAATCATTATTATTGCTTGCACGTGCCAAGGAAGAGTCTACTTATTCTGATAGTTAGGATTAGAAGTCTTACTATGCACTATCATATCTGTAGAAGTGATCATCTTACATTGCATCTTTTGTATGATTTTGTTATTTATTTTTTAACATGTGACTCATTAAAGGATATATTTCTCTAAGACATTGCTTAAAATGTTTGGCTTAGTTCATAACATACATTCTTTGAATACTTTGAGATGAGTTAGCATTGATGTTTTTCTCGCTAGTTTGATGTTTTTTGACATCAGACTCTTTCTGTCAGGTAACCCCATTTGTTTTGATCAAGTACAAGCACTCATGTTGGTGGTCACATGCTTTTTTTAGAATATTTTTCTGTTTTACCAGTTTTTTAAAGTGTTTTGGTCATTCAGTGATTAGCCAATGAAAATCTTTCATGCAAATATGTTACTCATGGGGTTTATTTCTTATGGCTTTTTGAGAGGCTATTTGGAGTTTTTCACCTTTTTTAATGTGTTAAATTGTTATTATCCTTCTTTTTTTCCCCTTCTTTTTTCTTTACTTATTTTACCATAGTCATCACTACTTGCACATACTGAAACTATCAACATATTATCCTACCTTAAAGAAATAGATTGACACAAAAACATAACACCTACAATCATACATCTACAAATTATATATCTATAAAGCATACATTCATCTTAAAGTATAAAATTATATACAAAATATCTGTATGTGTAAAATTGCATGCAAAATATTTAGATTTTGGCAATAAATAACCCATAGGGGTGAATATCCTACTAAACAAAAACAACCAACTGAAGTTCCTGGGTATAAAATGGGGAAAGAGGGCTTGGAGAACCTGATACTAACAGACCAGATAGAGGGAAAAAGAGACAGGGGAAAGCAGTGGGTAACATATTTGAAGGACTTAATCAGTTGGATGATGAAACGAGGTTTGCATGGTGTAACAGGAGAGGGCGTGCTAAGAGCCACCAGGGATAGGGAGACATGGAAAGCCATGATCACCTACGTCCTGATAGGACAGGGCACATAGAAGAAGAAGATAGAGTCTACCTGTGTTGATAGTTGGGATTGGAAGTCTTAACTTGAACCGCTAGATCTATTCAGGTAATCATCTTATATTGCATCTTGTATATAATCTATGTGCATTGTGTGCAGTAGATATTGGTTTCGAATGAGAAACCGGGGAGGTGAGTTCGAATTCCAGTTGAATTCATTGTATTCACTTATGTGCAAATACCCTTGGGAAAGGTATTAATCTGTCTCTTCGTTCCAGTTATGAGTTAAATAACAGGACAGATTGGGTTCTATAGTCTTGGCTGACAACTATTCTGCCGCAGAAAGTAATGGCAATTACTGTGGGATAATCTTCTGCCCAGTCAGTCATGTCTCTTTTGAGACATGATTGCCCAAGCATGTATCATGCATGGCACTTAACTGACTGACTGTATATAATAATTCTTCTTTAACATGTGACTCATTTACAAATATACTTTTCTAAGACACTGCTTAAAATATCAGATTTAGTGATATTTTTTCTTCTTCTTTTCGCCTTTAGGATGTAGGTGATCATGTCCCTCTACATCTTCCTATACCTTGTTGCTCGTAATATCCCTTTTCTTATTATCTCACTCCATCCTCACTCTACCATTCATGTGCTCAAGTCTATCAAGTATGTTACGTTTTACTTTCTCTTTTCTCTCTTCTCATTTATCAATCCCTTGAGCATCAGATTCTCCAAGCCCTTCTTCCTCATTACATGTCCCAACAACTTTAGTTGTTTTTTCCTGATGTTAACTATTAGTTTGCTTCTTGTGTCCATCCTCTCCAAAACCTTTTTGTTGCTCACATGTTCTGTTCATGGTATCCTCAGCATCCTTCTATTGAACCCCATTTCAGTTATTTCAAATCTTTCCTTAACATACTCAGGCAGAAAATATTCCAAATGATTTCTAAAGAAATTACTCCTTGCAGACAAAGTAAAAGAAAACAAAAGTATTTTCTGTGCCATATTTACTGGGTATAGCCAGAACCCTAATCAAGGTTTTATAAAAAATATATATATATATAATCTATTCAGCTTCAGGTGGTGGCAGGGTGGCATCCTTAAAGCAGCATATGTTTCAATTTATCAAAGATCATAATAAGGGTTAATCTTTGGTGTCTGAAGAATCTCAAATTGAAAATACTAAAGGATCTGAACAGTTATTTTCTTTTTAGCTGCATGTATGGCCTTCTGTTTAAGGGATCATGTGGATAAATATCTATGTACCTTGACCCCACAGATTCCTACAAACCAACCCAGATGGATGAATAGGGAAAGAAAAGATGGAAACAGACTGACATGTATAAATACCCTGGAATGAATGATGAAGAGATTTGAACAAAGTGATAAAAAAATAAAAAATTCTTTTAAAATGCTTTTTGATTCATTGACTTCCTTTAACAACTGTTAATTTGATCCTGTTCTGTGTTGCACAATGATAAAAACAATTATCTGAGAAAATGCATTGAATAATAAAAATAATTAATTTTAAAGCAACCATTATAGTTTTTCCTTCAGATCAAAGCACTTTTAAAGTGGTTTAATAGCTGTGTTGAAGAAAAGTTTAATTTTCAGTTCCTGATTCCATTTAAATTGTTAAGACTTCTATACTAGCAATGATAGTTTCACATGAGCCAAGTTTCTTCAGAGCACTGTGCTGTTTTTGCTTCAGATTTGCATAAGCTGTCAAAGAGTAAGAGCAAAACTATTGAAATTAAAGTTGTTTTCATAGGTTTAAATAGTTTAGTAAGTGTCCTATTCCATAGGTGGTTTGTTATAGTTTGTATTTGTTCAATTTTCTAAGTATGTTATCAAATGTGCATTGTGATGCAGTGAATATCAGCTTAGAATGAAAAATCAGGGAGCCTAGTATAAATTCCAGTTGATTTCCTTGCATTCACTTATGTGCAAATACCCTTGGAAAAGGTATTAATTCATCTCTTTCCTCCAGTTATGGGTTAAATAACAGGTCAGATTGGGTTCTATAGCCTTGGCTGGCGACCAGTCTACTACAGAAAGTAATGGCAACCTACTGTGGGATAATCAACTGTCCAGTCTGTCATGTCTCGAAAGAGACATAATTGCCCAAGCATGTATCATGTATGGTACTTAACTGACTGACTGATATTATCAAAAAAGAACAATATTCCTTACTTTGCATTATACAGGGTTTACTTCAAGTACATCCTAATCTCTGATCTGAATGCTCAGGTAGTTACCACGATCTGGCTAGAAATAACTCTCTTTAGATATATCAGCAACTTTATTAGAAGTCATCAACAAAAAAATCATTTTTTATAATGAACACAAAAGAAAAGACAGAAAATGAAAAAGAAAGCAAAGTTGAATTTTAAATTGTGATTTTTTTTTCATTTAATGTACAAATTTGTAATATTTGCAAAATAGAACTAAACTGAGTGTTGGAATGCCTGCACCTATTCGGCTATAATGGACTATTCCATTACTATGTAAAGTAATGGTGGCATCTACGTAAGGGAGTGTGCCGAGCAGCCGATCGACAAGTCAGTCGTAGACTTCCGGTGACGACCTGGAAGTACCCATTGCTCATACTACGTCTTATGACGGTTGAGACGATTAACCCTTATTCTTGTATTGGATACTAATAACCTTTGTAAATACTATTTTCACGGAATACAACAATTAACCTATTCCTGTTGTTGAGTTATTTATTCTTACTCATGACATAACACTGAGAAATGTAAAAAATGTTTTTGGTAGATAGAATTAATCAGACAATATTTAATCCATTTTTATATCATATTTGTGCACAGATAAACAGGCAATAAGTTTTATGTAAATGAAAATTTCAGAGTTTTAAGCATTGTATCTCAGTCATATGCATGTAATTTAATTCTTATATAAGGGGATATTTCACTATAATGGGATATAATGGGATATTTCACTATAATGGGATATAATGGGATATTTCACTATAATGAGATATAATGGGATATTTCACTATAATGGAATATAATGGGATATTTCACTATAATGTGATATTTCACTATAATGGGATATAATGGGATATTTCACTATAATGAGATATAATGGGATATTTCACTATAATTGGATATAATGGGATATTTCACTATAATGGGATATGATGGGATATTTCACTATAATGGGATATGATGGGATATTTCACTAAAGAGAAATAACTTTTAGAAAACCTCTCCACTGGACTCTAGCTTTCTCCCCACCCCTGTATAACCTTCCCTTTCTCTCCACCTATGTATCTGTAATCGCACCTGCTTTCTCAGCTTTCTATTGTTCCTTTCTAACTAGTTTGTACTCCTCACACTTTTCTAATTAATCATTTTACATTTATGTAACCCCCTGCACATCAATGGCGTTTCCACCTTGCTCGGGGTGAAATGATTAAAAAAAAAAAAAACATCTTTGTATTTCTCAACATTTTTTACAGTTTTATGCATGAGATGATTATGTAACTCATCACTCTCTCTTTATATATATATATATATATATATATATATATATTATGAGAGAATTTTACTGTCTAAACTCCTGATGAGCAGATATAATTTCCGTGAAATTGTGAGTTAGGAAGGTAAAAATCTGACTAAATATATATATATATATATATATATATATATATATAGTCATCCGCAGACAGCTCTGTTTCACTGTATCACAGCTCATCAGCACAGCTAGACATCCGATTGCTTTTAGCCAGGATTGAAACCCAACCAAACTAACAACAGTCGGCAATTCTACCTCTGAGCTAGGGGCACTTGGTAGAAGAAGGCAGACTTTTAGTGTGTGATATACCATGTAAACTTACACCAATATATAATCATATAATTAAATTTGTATTTAAATTAAAAATACATTGCAACATGGAAATTTCTATGTTTTGAGATTTTTACCTTGCCAACATGCAATGTTAGATCATAGTTGTGAAAATGATTTTCATTTAAATGTGAAAAACAATATGTTTGTGATTTATAGATATGGGAAGACATATAAATGTGCATGTGTTCAGTTTAACTAATCAGAATAGAAATTCACTTTAAATTTGAAAAAAAGTTTATATTTTTGGGAAATACATGGTTTTGTCTTTCAATCTGAATGACCAAAGTGTCAACCTAATTGTTAAAACCCCTGTCTAGACCCTATTTCTGTTGCTGTATCCATTAATGTTACAAAATTTTTTCTTACAGCTTTTTTCATATTCCAACATTTTCTAAAAGAAAAAAGAAAAGAGATGAAGAAAGAAAGAAAATATTTTATATTTTTGATCTAACTTAAATTTTGAGTTAGTATACTATTTATATTTTGACTCAGAATTCATTTTATTCTAATTTTTTAAAACTTTTAATTTATAAATAACATTTTTTATTTTTTAATATCCATATATTTATCAATTTTTAAAAATTCATTTTATTCAAGTTGTTTTATTATTATTATATTCTTATACAATCCTTAATATCATAATACAATCTTTTAAATATTTATTTAATTATTACAACAAATTTAAATATCAATTTAATTATTTTAATATCTATTTAATTATTATTTTTCTGAAACAAATTATTAGACATATGCAAGTTAATAAACATGAAGTTTGTTTTGTTTTTTTAACCATATTCTAAGGTAAATATTTTGCAATGTTTATGAATGACATTTATTTAATTATGTTCATTTTATAGAATTTTATTTTTAAGAAATTTAATAATATATAGTTTTTTGTATAGACACAAAGGTCATGGGTTGTTTTAAGACTTACCTATTCGAGCTTTTTTAAAAAATTTACATTTTAATGTTGGTGTTTTATTTGTTTCCTTTAAATACCAATAATATATTTCAGTAGGGATGTTCTATTTCTGTACTTATTAGATTATGCTCTACAATATTTATTGTATTGAGCACTTTTTTTTAAAAAAAAAGTAAATACTGGAGAACTCAGAATTGTAAAACTGTTGGTTCTCTTAACCTAGATTTACATATATATATATTCTCTTATAAAATTTTTCTATTTAATCCTCTGATCAGTGGCAGCCATTTCTGTGGAACTCTGCATTAGGAATATAAGTTGAACATTTAATTTTTTTTTCTTTCTATTTATGCTCTATTTCTCAAGAGCACTTTTATTATGAGGACTGCTTGCCTTAAAATATTATCACACAAAAATATTCTGGTTAATTTATTTTTTGGTACAAAATGCAATCTTTTTCATATGCACACTCATTTTATTTTGGCCATGCTGTCAAAAATTAGGTCAGATTTTGTTAAGTCTTTGTTTTTATGAGGTTTTCACATGTGGAATGTTTCCAATTATTGCTGTATTTTTAGTCTTTCATGCAAAAAGTTTTTCCACCTAAAAACACTGCAGCATGGAGTATTCAGAGCAAGAGAGATAACTCTTGTTATATTTTTTGTGACATTAAACATTATAGACATTAGAGAAAAAAACATGTTTCTGCCTCCCATAAGCATGGACCAGATGATTCCCCCGGAGAGTAATACACTACGCCTCCTCGGACTTACCCTGTCCTCAGACCTCAAATGGAAGCACTATATTGAATCCATAGCAAAATCGACTGCTAAGAAGATTGGGTCACTATGTCGATCCAGGATGTTTTTTCCACCTGAATCCATCCTGCATATATACAAGTCAACCATCCGTCCGTGCATGGAGTACTGCTGCCATTTATGGTCAGGTGCCCCTGCCGTTCTCCTCAGTGTTCTTGACAAGCTCCAAAGGAGAGTCTGTAATGTGATAGGTACTGATCTGGCGACTCGTCTGCAGCCACTTTCCCATCGTCGAAATGTGGCCTCCCTCTGTCTCTTCTATAAATACTTTCATGGCTTCTGCTCAGATGAGCTTAAGTCACTGATGCCTCCTCAACAGGTGTTTACCCGTACAACCAGACTGGCAACTGGGTCTCACCCATTCACAGTCAGGTTAGCCAAATGCAGACGACAATTCTACTCCTGCAGCTTCCTCTCTTGCACTTCCCGCCTGTGGAACTCACTCCTGTATTCTTGCTTTCCTGACGGCTACGACCTCCAGAAATTTAAAAGCAAAGTTAATACTCACCTACTAACCACTAGACTCTAGCTCTCTCCCCTCCCCTGTATAATCTTCACGTTCTCTCCGCCCATGTATCTGTCATTGCACCTGCTTTCTCAGCTTTCTATTGTTCCTTTCTAACTAGCTTGTACTCCTCACTCTTTTCTAACTAATCTTTCTACATTTATGTAACCCCCTGCACATCAGTGGCGTTTCTGCCTTGCTCGGGGTGAAATGATTAAAAAAAAAAAAAAAAAAAATATACATATACATATCGAGTGTTAGATTGTGATGATACTTTGTGCCAAAATTGCTTTTTTTTAGTAGTTTACTGGGAGAAAGATATTTTTGATAAACAGCTTTTTTGGTATAAAGTGCTTGATATTGAGATAGAAATAGTTTATAGAATTAAGTGATGAATTTTGTCACTTAGCTGAGCAGAGTAATGCAAACTTCAAAGTTTTATGATGAAGAAACATCATCCCCGAAGACATCAAAACTTCAAAGTTAGTATGAGTCTGCTCAGCTAAATGATATACATGTTCACAAGAATTTTATATATATATATATATATATATATATATATATATATATTGTTTGTAAATTCACTTGTAATTCTACTCTTGACTCAATTTGAGTAACTTCATTTAATTTTCCACTTAGAACTGAATCTCTATTGTGTGATATGCATATAACTCTATCTATAGTTTCTGCTATCATCTCCAAACTGGATCTCAATGAAACTTGTGAGCTTATTGGTAGCACTATGATAATCCTTAAGAAATATTCTTCTGAATTGTCTCTTGTTTTCTCTAAATTTTACGAGAAATGCTTATGATAAATGAACTTATTGCTTCTTGCTTTCCTGCTTATTGGAAATCCTCTTCTCTAGTTTTAATCTTTAAGAACTCACACAGGCTGTCTGATTCCTCTGTTGGCCTATTAGCCTTGTACCTCTATTTGGCAAATTACTAGAAACTCTAATTAACTCTAAATTAGTTCAGCATCTCGCCTTGCTTGGTCTTTATGATAAGCAATGTCTTTCGTTTCACAAGGTAAACTTCTATGTGCCTTGTCCTTTCAGAATGTAGGCAATCATGGCTTTCCACATCTCCCTATCCCTGGTGGATCTTAGTATGTTTTCTCCTGTTACACCACACAACCTCTGTTCCATCATCCACCTGCTCAGGCCCTTCAAATATATTATCCGCTGCCTTCTTCTGTCTATTTTTCCCTCTATCTGGCCTGTCAGTATCAGGTTCTCCCAGCTCTCTTTCCTCATTGCATGTCCCAGGAACTTCAGTTGTCTCTTCTTGATGCTTACTATTAATTTTCTTTTCATTGCCATTCTAAAACCTCATCATTGCTCACATGCTCAGTCCATGATAACCACGGCAACCTTCTGTAGAACCACATTTTCGCTGCTTCAAGAGTACCTTTGCCTGACTTTCAACTTAGAACTGAGTCTCTCTTGAGTGATATGCATATAACTTTGTCCATGGTTTCGGCTATCATTTCTAAACTGGATTCTCACAAAGCAGATAGACATCCTGGTATTCCTACAGTCTTTCTTAAGAAATGTGCACCTGAACTGGCTCTTGTTCTTTCTAAATGCTACAATAAATGTCTTGCTACTTCCTGCTTTCCTGCTTGTTGGAAATCCGCTTCTATAGTTCTAGTCTTTAAGAACTCACATAGGCTGTCTGATTCCTCTGTTGGCCTATTAGCCTTGTACCTCTATTTGGCAAATTACTAGAAACTCTAATTAACTCTAAATTAGTTCAGCATCTCACCTTGCTTGGTCTTCTTTCTGATAAGCAATGTCTTTTGCTTCTTGAGGTCAACTGCTGATGTGTTAACACTTCTTATTGATGCTTACGGCCATCTCACGTTGAATACACCAGTTCTCACTCAATCACTGAAGTTAAGCAATGTTGAGCCTGTTCAGTACTTAGATGGGTGATCGCTTGGGAATACCAGGTGCTGTAAGCATTTAGTGATGGATGTGCGTTGTGGTGCAGTGGATATTGGCTCGGAAAGAGAAATCGGTGAGCTGAGTTCGAATTCCAGTTGAATACCCTGCATTCACTTAAGCACGAGTACCCTTGGGAAAGGTATTAATCCATCACTTCCATCCAGTTATGGGTTAAATAACAGGGTAGGACTTGGGGACCCTGCCCTTAAAAACAAATTCCAATGAATCTTGATACTCGAAAAGAAAAAGTATTACTAGACACAAAAACTTATATAAAAACATCAATAAATTGTTGAAAGAAAAAGGTATCACCAGCAATAAATAAATAAAATTTAGTTGGCAATAAATGACCCGCCGAGGTTGATATGCCACAAAAACAAAACAACCAACCAACCAACCAACTTATTATTGAAAGAGTCTATCATGTTTTAGATGTGAATGTTGAAGCTTGGACTGTTGTTTTGAACATCTCAAAGGCATTTGACAGAGTTCGGAATTCTGGTCTTGTTTACAAGTTGAAAGTTTACCGTATTTCTGGACAAATCTTTCATGTGATTCAATCTTTGTTTTCAAATCACAAAATGAATGTTAACTTGTACGATCAATCTTCTTGCTTTTTTGCATTGATGCAGGCGTCTCACAGGGGTCTATCTTTGGGCTTATATTATTCCTAATTTTCATTAAAACTTCCCTGATGTCATCAGTTCTTGAATCAGTATCTCTGCTGAAAACACAACTATTTTACTTTTATCTTAATAGAAAATCAGATCAGTTTGCTAAAGTCAAATTAACAGCTGATTTCAAAAATGACCTAAAATCTGTTGTTAACTGGGGCAAAGAATGGCTCTTTATTATTATTTATTAATCATTTAAGAAAACTCTTTTTACCTTCCATCAGCATGGCTGATGCTAACCTCCAAGACAGTGACTTATTGAGTTAATGTTTTCTACTGACATGAAGTAGAAAGATTATATAGAATTGCTGGGTCTGCTGCTAGGAAAGTTGTTTCCCTGTGTCATGCTACAAAATTTTTCTCACCGGAATCAACATTTGTAAGTCCACTGCTTATTTATATGTTGAATATTGCTTCCACATCTGATCTGGTTACTTTCTCAACATCTTGCAGTTAAAATGGCTAGATATAACACTAAGTTCAAGGCTACTAGTTGCTTCATCCATGTTTCTAGATTGTGAAACTTGCTTTTGGCTTCTTTCTTTCCAGTCAACTTGGACCTTAAATTTATTAAATTCAGTGTCAATCATTATCTTCTAACTTCTTAATTCCAGTTTTTTTATTGTTCTCTTTCCTTAATCATTTTTTTAAAGTCTGATACTGTTTTGTTAAATTTTGATTTGAGGTTCAAAAACAGTCTAAAATAAATAAAATATGAGGTGAGAGATTGATGTACTTATATGAATATACATGTGTGTATGTAGATATGTGTGTAAGTGCAAAATAATTTTTAGATTATTTCTTTGAATGCATATATATAGTATGTTTAAATTTATATTTATCACATATTAATAAATATGTCACCATCATAAAATATATATGTCTAAACATATTTGTACACAAATATGAAGATATATGGGATTGGATATACACGTGTGTGTGTGCATATAAATATATATTTGTTTATGTAGTTGGTGAAAAAGATTTTATGACTGACACGCAAATAAGTCAAGATAATATATTTTGTTACTTTTCCTGGGGGCATAATAGAAGAGTCTTGTTTGCATAAACAGATAGCAAGTCAGCCCAATATTCTTTTCATGATTACAAGCAAAATATAATTCTTTTTATTCTTGTCTCTCATCTTAGTAAAAAAGAATTGATAAGCCGTTTAAACAACAGCAGTCACATACACTGGATGCATACAAATTCTTTTTCAGTATATTTTTACTTGGTGCACCAACAGAGTTGTGATGGAAGCCACGTGCCTTAAACTCAAAATGGTTTTCCCTTAATAATGGTGGCACTGTCTGACTGGCAGGGAGCATTACAAGTCTAATTTGTTTCATTTCTTTTTCTTATTGCTCTTATTTTATAAGAAATATCTATATATGAAGAATAAAGATGACAAAAGCAATGCTTGTCAGTATTTGAGATGTGGTTGATTTCTTTTAATATTTCAACACTTAGTTATATTATCTTTAAAAACATAAAAACACAATAGTTAGTTTTATCTTTGTTTTCAAATCATCCGCATACAGATATATATTCATAGTGATATATTTACTGTACACTGGTTAAATAAAAGTCATATTTTAAAGAACATTTTACCTCCTTTGACTGGTCATTTGATTTTCTGTTGTTTTCAGGAATTAATTTTCTAACCAGTCAAATTTGTTTCAACCTTTATTGTTGTTTATTTTTATGTTTTGTGTTCATCTTTTCAAATGAAAAATAAAAACAAAAAATCTATTTTCTTATGACTTTTGGGGAGAAATAAATAATTTTTATTGGTTTATTGAAAACTTCATGAATTGCACAATATGCAAAAATAAGTGCATGGATGCCAATCCTGCATTTTTTTTTTTGATCAAAAAGAAAAACATATCCATAAATGATTATAAAGACTTTTTCTCATGTTTTATCAATACAAAGAGAATGTACTAAAGACCTTAGAAGTTCACAGTACAAATTTCCATTCATTTTATGCTGATATCAAGTTCAAATGTGTGTACTATGGGTGAGGATGTGGAGATACCCAGTAAAGATTTATTTTAACATAAACAGAATGTCCTGCAAGTTGATAGTATTATGCATTATGTTTTGGCAAGAATTGTTCATTTTATAAAGAAACCAAAATGACATAAAAAACAAGCATGATTATTAAATGCGCAAAATAATTCTACTATATGGTTTAAAAAAATGCTGAAAATGCCATATACTTAACATGTGAGTAATGAGGAAGTTTTAAGTTAAGTGGGAAAAAAAGATGTTGAAAATGCCATATACTTAACATGTAAGTAATGAGGAAGTTTTAAGTTAAGTGGAAAAAAAGATGCTGAAAATGCCATATACTTAACATGTGAGTAATGAGGAAGTTTTAAGTTAAGTGGAAACACAAAGGACTCTGACTTTAAGAATGAAAAAAAAGCAGTTGACATTTTTACATTTCTAGGACACATAATTAGGATAGTGAACCTGGAGGATCTGACATGCACAGGACATATTGAAGGCAAGAGGAACAGGGTAATGCAGAGCGTAAACTACTTAACAAGATTGTTTAAATAAACAGCAAAATTCTGACCAAGAGAGATATCATAAAGATAAATTTTACTTTCAGTTACAAAGTTGTAGAGATACCTGATCTTGCACATCCTGAAGGAACATAGCACATATGTTATATGACTCAGAATCTGATCTGAAAAATCTGAAAAATATGATAGCATGAAGGTGTGATGCAAGAAATAATCATCAAAATAAGAATTTAATTTACAATCTCTTCTTGGTCAAAATAATGTCAGATAATAGTTGGATTATAGTGTTTCTATTATGTTCTTTGACCCTCATAGACTTTTGCTAGGGAATAAAATGTTATTTTTATTCTGTTTTAAGTAAAAGGTAAGCATTACTTTTGAAGAATTCAGTTAACTAAGACTTAAATTCACTAATATACTCTGAAATATATCTCTTAGACAAATATTGGACTTTTAGATTTGTTTTTTATATTTTTGTTTGCAATAATGGCTTGATGTGTTCATGAGTGACAAAAAATGTACCAATGTTTTAAAAATAACTAAAATGTATATTTAATTAGATTAGCTTTAGTCTATTCTCTTTCAAATAAAATTGAAATTTCAGTTCAAAAGGCATTTATTTAAAATGTGTTTCTTGAGCCATTTAGAACATCTGTGGTGATAACGTAGTCTACAACAATAGATTATGCTGAATTAAAGACTTAAGAAATTAAACAATGTTTAATTCAATAGGATAAATTAATAGTTCCGTATTCAGATAATTAAAACCAAAAAAAATGTTGGTGTTTACTTTTTCGTTACTCTCTTTTGGTTATGATTTTAACACCTGCATAAATTTTAATTAATAAATTTGCATTGTTTATTTGTTTTTTAATGTCACTGACATTTTACTTTCATAAACCATAGCTCAATAATAGAGATGATAAATATTTTAATTCAGTTAACATTCAAACCAACTTCCTCATTTTTATTGTTATTATCACAACAAAGATGAAGGCAGTATTTATACTATTACATTGTTTAGACTGTTGTCCTCATCTTTGTTGCCATATTCAATCCTTCAATATCTGTCTATATTTCTGAGATGAGGTATTGTAATTATTTACACTATTTACATTGTTCAGACTGTTGTCCTCATCTTTGTTGCCATATTAATGACATTTTGACCATTGTACACTCTGTCCTTCTTCAGTTGATTGAAATTTAGAACCAAACTCTTTATTTCAATTGGTCCAGTTACATATGCCATGCTTTTTCTAAATATTTCAGTATCAGTTATCTCCCTTATAATTCAATGCTTCAAGTTTTTGTTAACCTATGCTGTAGCCAGGTATTGAACTCACAACTTTTTGGGTCAGGTCACTGATTCACCCAACACTTTTATTCACTATCTTTTATCACATTAGGGCATATGTCTTTGAAGATATCAGTTTATAAATTTTTGGGACTGATAAATACTCAATACTCAATACACATTTTTTGACCAATGCTCATATAACAATTTGGTATTATTATTTTCTAGCACTCCATATTACTGGTTTCCAAATTGTATTCATGTCTATGCTTGGCCAGCTTAAAAGATTTTTTGTGTCCAAGCAAATGCACTGATTCCTCAAGTTTTTTGTATTTTTCAGTAATGTTCTTTGTCTGTTATTTCAATCTCATCCAACAGGAGTGGGGTGATCTCCATTTTTCCTTCATATATGGTCAGCCACTTGTGATTTTTCGATTTCCTCTCATGTTATTGCTTTACAGTTGTTTCTTCTTTATATTTCTTACCACAGCTTCATGGGATGATGTGCACTCAGTTCTAAATAATGTTCTCTTCTATAGGAGGTCTTATTGGAAGAGGTGTCTGCAAAGTGTTGAACCACTTTTGAAGGTTGTCCTGATGTTATATGAACTACAGATCTTTTGTATTTTTTTTTAATAATCTCTTAGTATAGGTTTGGCAGACCAATGCTGTTTTCTGAGTGTTTTTATCCTTCTGCCCTCTTCTATCCCAGTTTTTTGGAGCTGCTGTCATGTAATCAAGGTAGGTGTTATGTTGTATGGCACTGCTTATACTGACCATTTCTTGATCATATGTCTCTGGGTTCTCACTTATGAATTTTGCTCAATGTTTTAGGCAGTGAACAACCTCTTGCTTTACACTATATGGGAGGTGGAAGTTAAAACTAAAGTATTGTTCCATGAATGTTGGTTTGCTGTATGCAAAAGAGCCGTGAGTTCAATACCAGGCTACAACAGAGGTCAACAAAAACTTTGAGAGTACAATGGTAAAGATGCAGTGAATATGGCAACAAAGATTAAGACAACAGTCCGAACAATGTAAATACGTGTACGTAATTACAATACCTCATCTCAGGAAGATAAACAAAATATTCTGAATATAAAAAAATAACTCTTTATAGACAAATTATTCTGAATGTAAAAAAATAAATCTTTATTCTAGAAATTTGGATAGAAATAAATTATCTTTTTTTATCTTTCATTCTCCTCATTACCTCTCTCTCTCTCTTTTTCCTTATCACCCCCCTTTCTCTTCACTCTCTCTCTCTCTCTCTCATTCATATACACATTCATAGTATCTATCTTCATATGAGAGAGAGCAAGATGTGTGAAATGATTCAAGTCAGATATAAAAAAAATGGAATTGAGCAATTGTTATTATCTTTATTCTTCCAGGAATCACTTTGTGCTCATTTACCTGTAAAAGTTTTACTTGGAGTCATTGTAATGGTGTTTTTACACTTAGAAATAATTTGACCTGCATTAGAAAGTGAAGTTAACTGATATCCATCATGAAAAACCAAGACAGAAACTTTTTAGCAAGAAAGAAACTCAAATCTTGTATTGTACTATTTGAATGTGATCCATCTAAATCTATACTTGAAGTGTCTATTCTTCTCTCTATCCAGTTGACCTGAAGATTATATGTTGCTTGTGTTTCAAACACATCTGTGAGGGAAAGTTGATGTTGCATGATTACGACTTCTGGTAGCAAGGTCAAATGTGTAAAGAATAGTAAATCATTCAAACAATGGGCAATATCCTTCAAGGGAAATGGAGTTACTGACGTTTTGAAGCAATTAAGTTTGTACAGGATTTGTATAATGGTAATATTAGCCATTTCATTACAAGTGAATGATCAGCATTCATTGGCTGAGCAGCCAATGCTACTTTGGTTTGAAATTTATAGAATCTTTTTGCTAAAAGTGTTTTTCAGGAAAATAAGTTTCTTAAATCAATTGTTATTGCTCTTTCCAGTATTGATTAAAGTTTCCTTTCGAACCTTTTGTTTGAAGTGTTGTGTAAAATTAACATCTTGATTATATCATTATTTTCTCTTTGAATTATGCGTGCTATCCATTTTAGTTGTTGCTGTCCTCAAGTGATGTGGTTTCTTTTATTTGTTACAGTTCTTTAGGATTGTGTAACACCAGTCTACAATGCTTGAAGAAGAATGTACCTTGGTAAAATCTACAGATTTCATTTATTTAAAGCCATTTTTAATAATCTGAGGAAGCAGTTATATACAACTTAGTTTAGATATTTCAGAACAAGTTTAGCCCCATGCCTGACTTTGATATGAAAGTTTTGATCTGACAAGGCAATTTAAGAATTTGACTCAAGTTTTCATTTTGGTTTTGTAGCATTTTCTTTTGTTGAGTGAAATTACCTTTAGTTCAGATTATTCTCTATTCAATTTCCTTATCTCATTTGTTAAAACTGATCCATGTATTAAGATATTTGAAGTGTTTCATATTAATCAATTTCATATCTTTGATGTTTATGATTAATTTAGTATAGGTACCTTATAAATCCTAATGCACTGTAAATCTAAGACCAATTTTACAAAATAAATTTTTAGCTAACATCTTATTCATTATGAGTTGTATTCTTTTAGGATGTGGGCAATCTCTACTACTTCCTGTCTTTTGTTGTTCTATGTAACTTTTAGCACTTGACCATCCTTCTTTTTTTTGTTCTGTCATCAGTTCAAACAAATATGTGAAATTATTGTTCCACCAGGTTTAATTAACTTCGATATCTTCTGTGAGTGATGTATTCTTCAAGCACTCTTTTGTCATTATGCACCCAAGCATGTGCAGCTGTCTCATTCTGATTGTAAGTATATTTTTTCTTTTAGTTGGTATTCTTTTAAAAATTTCCTCATCGACCTGGGTATGATAATAAACTATATCTGACAGCAAGGCCTCTTAGGGAGGATTAGAAGAGAATGGAACCCTCTTTTAGTTGCTGTTGTTTCCACATTCCACCTTGACCCAGTGTGGTTGCACCTGTTAGGGTCCCAGTTGTGGGCAAATAATTGACCTTCAAAGTGTGGTTGTTTAAGAGAAAAAGTTTGTCTGGTTAAGGGTCTTTAGCTTTGGATAGCAACTTGTCTAAGAGAAGAAAATCTCAGAAATAAAATCCATTAACACCTACTGTGTAAAATAGAGTAGGCTAAACTCTCTAACCATTGTAGGTAATCTTCTTAGAGATGAGGCCTCAATAAAAACTCTGAGTTTCTAGTCTCCTGGACTGGTTGGTGTCAGTAAGGGTATACAGCTGCAAAACTGGCTCTAATATTTTATCATGGCTCAATCACGACACCACCAAGAAAACCCTGTCCAACCCATGCCAGCATGGAAAAAGACATTAAACAATGATGACGATGGTGTTCACATATTCTGTTCATAGTGTTCTCAGTATTCATCAAGAAAACCACTGTTGATGCAAGTCTCTTTATGATGTATCAGGAAATTGTTCAACATTCACTACCCTATAAGAGATTAAATATTTCATAATAGTTCAGTACAATTTTTGTTATTTTTAAGGATATTTTGTTAGCTCTGTTTTTGGAAGGCATTTTCTGCTATTTTTATGTGTCTCACATTTTGTCATTTGTTAAGACATAGTTAATTAAATTTCTTTACCTGCTTTGATTTTTATGTTTCTAGTATGTTGCTCCCATCCTAAATTGTCTTACTGTCAATCTGTACTTCACAAACCTTCAGTTATGAACCTCCCATCCATAATGTGAGTCCGTTAATTGCCATATGTGATACACACTTGGATCATCATGTCTATTTTTTTAAACAAGACTGACTAGGCAGAAAATTTTCCCACAGTAGGTTGCCTTTACTTTCTTGCTAACCAAGGCTATAGAACTCAATCTGTTCTGCTATTCAACTCATAGGTGGAAGGAAATAGCCAGATTAATACATTTCCAAAGAGTATTTGTGTTTAAGTGAACAAAATGAATTCAGCTAGAATTCAAACTGGGCTTTCCAATTTCCAATCTGAACCAAAATGGATTATATCACAGTGTACACCCATAACATCACCATGCTAGATTAAGGATTTTAACTGTGTAATGTTTAGAAATACAGGTATTTTTTAAAATATTTCATGAAGTAAGTAATTATTTGATGTGTTTCTTCAGTTACAAGTTAATATTTGTATGTACCTAATAACTTTCCAGAATCATGAATCAGTAGAGTTATCTAAGGAAGTGCAAAATCTTCAAAGATGCCCATTATATGAATATGTGACGATTATGATCTTAAACTGTTTTGCTAGCTATTCAGTTGATTTGACATCCAAGTCTTCAAAAGTTTGTAACTTTTTCTTTACCAAAAATTGCAGACACACATATTCTGCCAAAATATTGTGACGAGACTATTGCAGTTCAACCCTTACTCCATTCTCAGTAAAAGAAAAAAAAATGCCAAATAAGAAAAAAAATCACTTGTGAAAGTAAAGATGCTGTGTCACTTTCAGAGTTAGTCATGAAGACTTGATTTTGTTATTTTTTTTTTTTTGTTTCATATCTGCCATGAGATCTAGAGAGATTTGGGTGAGGGAAGAGCGTAAATCTAAAATCATTTTTTTTTAAATATTTCTGAATACTGGCTCAGATCTCTGCCACTTGACGTGGTTGTTGAAGCCCATGAGTTTTATTGTGCAATATAGCAGAACAGTTCCATTCAGAGTAGGACAAAAAATCAATGAGAAACATTAGGACATAATACATTAAAAAAAGGCCATATAAAAAGCATTGATATGCTTTTAGTCCAAAAATATTGTATTAAAAATATATAAATATATCAAAGAAACATAACAGAAACTAGTCTTTTCTATGTCTTGTATGATATTAAAGAGGTGAAGGACAGAGGAGACCCAAGGAAGGAGTTACTTTGAAATGCGCCTTAATACAAAATGCGTACTAAAAATTGTTTGCATCAGTTTCTTATAAAAGGGGAATAAAAAGAAATAAATGAATATGTGACTGATATGGATATATTTTTACTAATAATGAAATTTAACTTAGAGTGTATGAAATTTATTCCATCTTTTTAATATACTGTATGATTTTGTTAATCTGCCATCTGCTCCAAACCTAGTATTGTTCAGTAATCCTAGTTTTCCTCAATATTTCTAAGTGTTTGTGGATAGTCTTTCTTCAAGCATGCAGTTTCAGGGAACTTAATTGACAGATGATAGCCAACAACATCAGATATTTGTTTTGAGGAACTTGAAAATATTAGGAAATGGCAGAATGATAGCCATCAACATTAGATATTTATTTCAAGGAACAAGTCGCCACTTAAAAAATGTTCAAAATAATACCTGAAAACAACTAACATCTCTCTACTATTTTAACATCTGAAATAAAAAGTAGTGCTTAATAGAACTAATAATGATAAAATATTAATGATAATATAAATAATCTAGTGAGGTTTGTTCAGGCTAATGTCTGCTACTGGTTACATGTAACTCTGTACAACATGCTACATAGCTAACAGCCACATCATACTAACATGCCAGTTCAAGTAAATTAAGTAATTTCAAGCCTGGAAAAGTATTGATGGGTGACTGCTTGAAAATAGCAGGTGCTGTAAGTTTAAATGTATAGGTGGTATAATGAATAATCATCATCATCATCATCATCATTGATCCATCACACCCCCAATAGTGCATAGGGCAGCAACTTTTTGTTGCTGTTTCTGTAACAAACTGTTTTTTACGGGGCAGGGTTGTTATCCCTGCACCCAACCCCCAAACCTGGAGGACCAGTGAACCATTCTTGGTCCTTACATTTACAGCACCTGGGATTTCCAAATGGTCACCCATTAAGTACTGACCAAGCTTGATGTTGCTTAACTTCGGTGATCGGACGGGAGCTGGTGTATTCAACATGATATAGCCGTAGACTATAATGAATAATAGCATTGACTTATTATTTGGAGAGCTGAGTTTAAATTCCACTTGGGTTTGTTATGTTCACTTATGTGCAAATACCCTTGAGAAAGGTATAAATCCACCTTTTCTCTACTTCAGCTATAAATTATTTAGTAAGACTTTATTATCATTAAACCATTATTTTCACAAAAACATATTGTACAATCTAAAAATACTTTCTAGCACTAAATAGCTTGCTTGATAACCCATCAAAAACAAATCAACCCCGCCACATGGACAGGTGGATGTTGTATGTTGTATAAAACAGCTCCCTTTCTAACTTTTCTGTTGATGAGGAGTATCATATGTGACACTGCAGTATGAAACCCAAGATCTGTCAAAGGGTAGATAAGCATCTTATAGAAGCTAATACCTGACATGTGTGTGTGTGTGTATATACAGTGTAAGCCTGATATAAGAGAGTTGTCGGGACCGGATAAAAGTTCTCTTATATCCAGGTTTGGTTTATTTTATATGCATTACCACGGGCTCTAATTTGTGAACAGAGAAATTTTCTCTTATATCCGGGTCTATCTTATATCGGGGTTCTACTGAGTGTGTATATATATATATATATATATATATATATATGTGTGTGTGTGTGGATGCATGGCCAAGTGGTAAGAACGTTCATTTTCTGACCATGAAGCCAGAGTTTGATTCTTACCATGGTTGACTTGTCTGTGAGGTAACTTCTTGATGTTATCAGTCTGGAAGAGGTGATCCCACCATGCAGCACCTTTGGAAAGTCCCTGAAACCATAGAATGTGTTGACCCAATCCTTATCAGTGAAATTGGGTAAATGGCTCTCTTTGAGGAGCCTTTGATGGTTGTGCTAGCTCAAAGTCACCAGTCACCGTGACTGAGGGTTTCAGTGTTTTGGCCTTGTTCATGCTGGATAATACACTCTCACCCAGAAACTGTAACTAAGGTCTGCTCCACATAGTTGAAGTATAAACCAAAGGTGAACTCTGTGGGTGTTGAACAAACACAAGTGTACTTGAGCAATGAGGATCAGTTAGCCACCCTTGTAGACAGGCATCCTCAGATACCAGTGGTCAGCCACACACACACACACACACACACACACACACACACATATATATATATATATATATATATATATATATGTGGCTAGGATGGGAGTCTCAAGCCTTGTATGGCAACCTTCCTAAAGATGCTGTTTTGAAAAAATAAACACTGTACTTGAACTACACTGAGTGTCTAAGTTGGGAAACATCCAACCTTATAAAACCTTGACTCAAATCATTGTGGCAGAAGATCTTCTGTCAGCCATGACCCACCTTTCTTTGTGTGAGATTAACCCTGGTCTTATTTTAACAAAAGAAATATAGTTATAACAACACCACAGATTGATTTTAGGTGTGTACATGAAATCAGCTTTAGAATAAAGTCATATAAAACTCAAAATATATTTTATGTACTATATAATTTTAATAACCTTATGACATCATAGAGTGCCTTTAGATATGTACATGATATGAACTTTGGAATAAATTTTTAAAAACAAAAATATTTAGAAAAGATTTGTGTTCAGACTGAAATGGATGACATTAAAGAAATTTTAATTTAATTTATAAAACTATATTCAAATGGATATCTTAAAATTTAGTCATGATGATCATAATAATAGTGAAAAAATTACATATAAATATCCATTGGTGATATGAAAATCAGAGAGGTGCAGAAATTTAAATACCTGGAAAGCATTCTAACAGAGAACAGTAAGTGCAATATGTAGATCCAAAGGTGTATTGGCATGGCCAAGGATGCATTCCAGAAACTGAGTAGAGTCTTAAGAGACAGGAAAGTTTAACTGGAAACAAAGAAGAGAGTACTGGATTGTTATGTGATGTCTGTCCTTCAATATGACAGCAAATGCTGGATAATTTCATCAAAGAGAAAGGAAAGACTTGAAGCAATTAAAATGTGGTTCTACAGAAGGATGCTGAAGATACCATGGACAGAGTACATGAACAATGATGAGATTTCAAAGAGTATAGGCACAAAAAGGAAACCAAAGACAACTGAAATATTTGGAACATAAAAACGAAGAAAAGAGTGCTAGACTGCTACGTGATGTCAGTTCTTCAGTACGGCTGTGAATGCTGGACAATATCATCGAAAATGAGGAAAAAACTGGAAGCGGCCAAAATGTGGTTCTACAGAAGGATGCTACGGATATCGTGGACTGAGCATACAAGCAACGATGAAGTGTTAGAAAGAATGGCAGCAAAAAGGAAATTGATGCTGAGCATCAGGAAGAGACAACTGAAGTTCCTGGGACATGCAATGAGGAAGGAGAGCCTGGAGAACCTGATACTGACTGGTCAGATAGAAGGAAGGAGAGACAGAGGAAGGCAGCGGATAACATATCTGCAGAGTCTGATCAGGTGGATGACGGAACGGGGGTTGCCAGGAGCAACAGGAGCAAACATACTAAGAGCCACAAGGGATAGGGAGACGTGGAGATCCATGATCGCCTACGTCCTGAAGTGACAGGGCACATAGAAGAAGAAGAATGAGAAAAGAGGACTTGAAGAATTCGATGTGCACAGAATGGACAGAAAGGAAGAGGGCAAGGGGAAAACTGTACATGACATACCTAATGGACTTGAGCAGATAGATGGTAGAGCGGGGATTGACTGGAATAACAAGAGAAGGGATATTTAGAGCAACAAGAGATAGGGAAAAGGGGAGGGCCACGATCGCCTACATCCTGAAGAGACATGGCACAAAGAAGAAGGTTTGTATCTCATTAAACTCTAGTATATCTCACACTTTCTATCTTTTATATGCTGTATCCTTTCAGGATGTGGGCGATCATGAGTTGTGACAGATTTCTGTGACTTGTGGCTTTTAGCTGCATTTATCTCATCATAAGCCTTCTGCCCTCTATTTGCACATGCTTGTCAGGTAGCTTATTTGCTGCCTTATCTCTATTTCCTTCAGTATGCTGTAATGTAATGAGGAAGAAGGGCTTGGAGAACCCGATACTCATAGGATGGATAGAGGGGAAGAGAGGCAAGGGAAAGCAATGATGAGGTTTTGGAGAGGATGGACACAAAAAGGAAACTGATACTTAACATCAGGAAAAGACAACTGAAGAGGGCTTGAAGAACCTGATGCTCATGAGATTGATAGAGGGGAAGAAGGAGAAGGGAAAGAAGTGCATGACATACTTGATGAACTTGAGCAGAGTTGGAATCGAGGGGAATAACAGTAGAAGGGATACTATATTCTTTGTTTCCTCTAGTTTTCAATTCTTTTCAAACACCATGATAAATTATCCAATAACTCATGAATTTGTCAGTATTTTGTACCAACTTAATTCTCTCTGGTATTTGTGTATAAAAATTTTCTCTGTAGAAAATGTTAAACTATCCAGGTTTTACTACACTTCACAATAAACAGACTTGTCTGTCTAAACTTGTTAGTTTCACATCATTTATAACACTGCTGCAATAAAAAATAAATAACAATAAAATGCTTCTCATTCAAGGAAGGTAAGCTAACCTCGGATGTGCGTTGTGGTACAGTGGATATCGGCTCGGAACGAGAAATCGGGGAAACGAGTTTGAATTCCAGTTGAATTCATTGCATTCACTTACACACAAATACCCTTGGGAAAGGTATTAATCCGACTCTTCCTTCCAGTTATGGGTTAAATAATAGGACAGATTGGGTTCTATAGCCTTGGTCGGCAACCAGTCTACCACAGAAAGCAATAGCAACCTACTGCGGGATAATCTTTTGCCCAGTCAGTCATGTCTCTTTCGAGACATGATCTCCCAAGCATGTATCACGTATGGCACTTAACTGACTGACTGAAGCTAAACTCTGATAAAATCGTGAAATATATCCAAGAATTATTATTTAGTCAATTTAAGATTATTTTTGCTACATTACAGATATGACAGAATATAAATCTATGAATGTGAAGAAAATAGAAGACTTTAGCAGAAGCTGAGGAATACTTTTAATGAAGAGCATGATGTATGGGTAGGATAGAGGTTATTAGTGCAGAAAGTGAAATTGTTGAGCAGAGTTCAAATTCAAGTCAAGTCTGTTGCTTTTAGATTTGAACAGAAACACTTGGAAAAGAAAGCATGAATCTATTTTGCTCTTCCTTATGGATTAAATTGCAGGATTGAGTGGCCTCTGTAATCTTGAGTGGTAACCTGTCAAGAAGAACTGTTTTAAACTGAAAACCATTGAGAAATAACAGAAAACTACTCCACTATCTTTTCAAATAAGTTACAGCAATTCACAGATAACACAGAAAAGAAGCCATAAATGGATATTAAATTAAAGATATTTTATGAAGTTGGAAATTAATAATTGAATCATTCAGCGATAATGTGACAGTTTATAGTTGAGCCTATTTAAGACACAAGGAAATAAATGTAATGACAGTACATGTTTTCACTGAAAAAATGTTTTAACTGTAAGTTTGATGAAATGCATGATCATGTAATTTGCTTTCATTGCATATTTATGATGTCAAATAATTTAATCAAAATTAGCTAAATAAAAGATTCATGATTTCACACATACTTTATATTTTCTATTCTTTGCTACCAGTTTTTGAAATAATTCAGTCTGAGAAATTCCTTTGAAAAACATTAATTAAGAGAAAGCAACAAGTCACTTTCATTGAATAACACATCAAACAAGCTTGAACATAGTTTTATTTCTACATTGATTTTGACTTAATGCAGCTTTAATTTAAATACAGAGTAATATATTAAGGCAAGATACTACTACTATAGTAAATTTATGACCAGGGTCATACAGCCTTTTGCTTTTCTTAACAAAACTACTGCTATACTTAAAAACAACAGTACTGGTAAGCTGAATGAGCTATGTGAGTCTGCACTTCTAAATACATCAGACACCAAAAATTAAAAATCTACAGTTAATCATCCTTACTTTTCCAGTATTTCTTTTGATGTATATTTATAACTGTTGCATCTCGGGAGGGGATAAACAGAGAAAGAATAGTGCAAGAAATAACTCTTAACACTGAGGATATATAAATAGAGATTTATTACACCTCAGTACAATAAACCAAATACAAGTACACCAACGAACAGTTAACACGAACAACAATTAAGAAGGCAATGTCTCTGTATAGGACGTATGCATCCGTCTTGAGAAAAAGGCTTCTGTCTAGTGGTGTCTAACTCTCGTCTAAGCTCGATGGCTCTCAACTCTCTTATAATAATGGATAATCTCGATCACTCCCGTGTAATGATGAAGACTCTTGTATAGTCACGAACACACTCGATCTCTCTTGAGCACTATCTCTGTAGTTCATTCCCGTCTAGGTCTTTTATAACCCGGGTCATACCTATTCCTGGGTAGGACAGGATATTCCTCCACAACAATAACTAATATTTGTTGTATTTCATTCCCTTCCCCTACATATAGATGATAACATCAGTAGAAACATTATTTAGTCTGTAGAAGTCTTTTTGAAGGACAAAACACATCATATAGGCTTCCATTTTGGTCATTAACTAATACCTAGCATACTTTTATATACCCATCGAAATATTATCTTTTTTCTTTCTGAATGGGCCAAGACAACACTGCTTGAAATTGGTATTTAATATGTTAGGATGTATTTTTTTAAAATTTAATTTTCTATTTTTTCTTTAAAGTTTTCAGACTTGTTGCTTTTAATAATAGGGACATGTTGACATCAATGCCTCAAGAACATTTTATTAAAGAAGAACAATATTCAGACCCTTTATATTGGTTAGTAAAGTTCTTCTGCAATAGAAGATATTAAAGTGCATTTCTAAATACCTGTATGTTTAGACAACAGTTTTAGTTTTGCTTAACTATTAAAGATGGAAAATTTAAACAAATAATGTTTATATTTCCAGATACTTAAAGATTATGTAAAAGTTTTTTACTAGATTAGCGACATAATAATAATATGCAATAAAATAAATACAATAAACTGATCCTTAAAAACCTAGACATCCTATAAGGATTTATTCTTATGAACATTACCTTAACATCATGTGTGGTTGACAACATGTTGATGACTTACTCGGAAAGAAAAATGAAAGATTTCTCAGATAATATAGTATAGGAAAGCTAGAAAAATAGACTAACCCTTGAATGGGGTGCATGGTTTTGAGTAAGAGAGACAGGTAGGAGCTACATATTAGAAATTTTAAAATCAAGCAAGTGTAGAAATTCAGCTATTTAGGAAGGACAGTAACACATAATGTAAAAGTGAAATCTTAAGGTTTACTGGAATAATGAAAGTTATCTTTCAGAAACTAAGCAAAGTTATAAAAGATAGAAAAATTTTAGCAGAAATGAACAATGGTGTGGTGAATTACTATGTACTATATAATCTATATGGCAGTGAATGTTTAAGAAAAGTAAGATCTACAAGAAAACTTAGACTGATAAAATCAGAGAGATTGTTGAAATTTCTGGTTGACATAATTTTTTTCTGATTTAATATTAATAGAGACTACAATGCTTCAGATGGTTAATGTTTAGATAAGCTACATTCCTTAGTTCTAGCAGTTCAGACCTTTACAGCTAGGACCTGCCAAACTATGTACACAGTTTAACTATCCCCATTCTCTTCATATTGCATTGATAAAAAAAGAAGTTCCACTTGGGTTATTCCAGAGAATGGCTAGTTTGTGGAACAGACTCTCAAGAGGATAATTCCCAATCATTACAATCTTAACTTTTTAAGTTTAGGGTCAACTATTAACTATCCAACATAATACTCACAATCTGCTCTTCCTCTACTTACGTCCATACAACACCTTCATTCAGTAATCCTCTACCATATGTGGCACTTGTGCCTTGAACATTTAGTTGATAAAAAGATATTTAATATGGTGGCATGATTTGATTTGTAGTCATAATTTGGCAGAAGATTTAATGACTTGAAGCAATGTAAGGGGTACACTGATTTCAGAGAAGGGATGAACGAGAGCACTTGTCATGTGAACTCAATGCCTTCATGCTGTATCATTTATTGATCAAAAACTGATTGTGGGTATGTGCCAACAAAAGTCTACATTCACTGAATGATCAAAAGCTTGACAGAAATTCTGTTAATGGCATCCAACTTTGATTTGTGTATTGAGAATGCAAAGTGATCATACCAACAACTAAGAAACCATATTATGTGTTTATGCTGAACTTAAAGGTCAGCTCATTCATTCACAGTTATAAAACTAAAAATATGAAGAGGTAGTGGGTATTTGACATATATGATAATTCATTTATAATGGCAATATTTATTTGCTCATCTACATGTCTGTGAAGTGTAATTCGAATACAGAAAACACTTCAAAACTATTATAAATGTTGATTTACAGACACTATAAAGGAAAACATCAAAATCATTTCTTGAGGTCCAACTTTCTAAAACTTTAAGTTTCATTTCAGTTGCATCTTTTATATTTTTATTAGTTTGAAAAATTAGTAAAAAAAAAAAATTTGAGCAGATTGAAAATTAAATGCTGTTGAAGAGATATTCATGCAGCAGTATCGAGCCACTATTAAAAAACAAAAGATACAAGCATGTTTTTTGTACCTAGTTAATTTGTTTCATTAACTCATTAATGTCCACTGTAAAATCTGGTATTAATTATAAAAATCAAAATATGACATTATTTATAAATATAAAATAAAAAATTTGATATTAATTATAAAAATACAAATCTGACTCTATTTATAAAAATAAAAACCTGACATTAATTGTAAAAATACAAAATTGGCATTATTTATAAAAAATAGAAGTCTGGCATGAATTATAAAAATAAGAATCACACATAAAAATAAAAATAAGAATCTGGCAAAAATTATAAAAAGAAAAATAAGGATCTGACATTCATTAATTATCCTCAAAGATAGTAACTCATTTCACCTCAGATTACCATGTAGAAACATTATATTGAATCAATTGCTAAATTTGCTGCTAGATAAGTTGCTAGATAATGTTTCTTGCCAGAATCTATCTTACATATTTTAAAATCTACTATTCATCCATCCTTTGTATATTGCTGCTTGTAAATTTTGATGCTTCCAAAACAAAATTACTTTCCTTTTACCACCATAGAGAAATTTATCAGTCAACTATCAGCGTGGCGTATGCAAGTCTCCTTTAGAACAACACATCACAACACCTTAGCCTCATTTTTTCAGCTGAACAGACGTGGAACAAATACATCAAATTTGTAGCTGCATCTAGTACTATGTAGGTTCAGTCACTGCATCAGGCCAGAAGGTTTTTCTCATTAGAGTTCATCTTGCACAACTATAAATCTGTCATTCATCTGTGCATTGAATACTGGTGCCATATATGGTCTGGGGCTCCTGTTGTTTATCTTGAATTTCGAGACAAAATCCAAAGAAGTATCTGCAAAGTAACTGGTCCTAACTTGACATTTCAACTTCAGTTACATTTGCATCAATGTGTCCGTCTTTTCTTTAAATATTTTCATGGCAACAACTTAAATAAGATTTTTACTCTGGTTTCCCGTCGACATGAATTTAAGTGTTCTACTAGATTGGCATCTAAGTAACAAACCTTTTACTATTGAAATAGTTAAATGTAACTGCAACTTTTACTCAAGCCTGTGGAACTCCCTTCTGTTTACTTGTTTCCCTGACAGCTACAATCTCCAAAAATTTAAATGCAGTGTCAGTTGCTATTTTCTATCTTCTTGAACCTTGTTCATCTTTTATCCTTTCTTCAATACCCACTATTCCCATTTTTCTCTCACTGTAAACCCCTGTGCACTAATGACAGCCACACTTTTCTTTTGGAGTGAAATGATTGAAAAAAAAAATGCCCTGGTGCTACTTTTATATATTTAGAGGTTCCTTATAAAATCCAAAGAAGGATCTGCAATGTTATTGGTCCTGACCTGGTATTATAGCTTTAGTGATTTTTCCAATGCCATAATATAGCTTCCTTGTGCTTTTTTATTAAATATTTTCATAGTAATTGTTCTGTTGAACTTTGCACTATGGATACATAGATTTTATGTACTAGATTGGCAATATGGTATCATCATTTTACAATTAAAATAGCTAAATGCAACTGCTAACAATTTCTTTTCTCACACTTTTCACCAGTGGAACTCTTTTCCATCTTTTTGCTTTTCAGGCAATTTTGATATTCAAATATTTAAATGCAATGTCTACTGTTATCGTCTTTGTTTTTGATTTGTCTTTTTTTATTGTTTTCACTCCTAAATAATATTTTATCATTCTTATTCTTTTACACTCAATCACCCTTTGTGTCTTAGCAGCTTTATTGCCTTGCTTGGAGTGAAATGATTAAAAAAATGTTGAACACAGTCTGTACTTAGATTGAGGACCACTTGGGAACATTTTCTTTTTAAATTATTCATATTTTATGTTAGTATATGACCAGGCTTCTTCAGTGTATCACCTGTTCATATTAAACTTGAGTTGAGACAGTATGAAAAATCTGAAGATAAATCATTATATAATGAAAACTAAGTTGAAATTAGTTAAATTTAATTTAAAAACTTTACAGTTAATGTGTAAAATGACTGTTTTGTGTGTATACTGTCCCTTTAGTTTATTTATTAACAGATATATCCTGACAAGTGCTGTCCACACAAAGCTTAGTCAATTTCAAGATAAGTCCTTTGAACATTTCTTTATCTAATGACATTTGTTGCTCTAGTTTTCATGGTAAACACTTTCTCCGCAAAACATCTGGTCACTTTTAAATGGGTTAAATTTCAGTAATTTTATATGTTTTGTTAGAGGTTACCAATTTGTGATATATATATATATATATATATATATATATATATATATATATATATATATATAAGAAATATTTAATATACCAGATTAGCTATATCTAATGAAAATAAAAGAAAAAGCTGAACTTGATCTACATTGATATAAAGTATCTGTTTTTGTTTTGGCAAATTTTTTCTATTATCAAAAACATTCTATTATTCTTTGATTCCACATTGTTATTCCAAAATAGTTTTTCTCATATTCTTTTTTATTAGAAATATACATGCTTATGTCTGTGTATGTCACAAGAAGAGTGAGCAACATTAAAGAAAGAGAAAAAAAAGCAAAGCATCTTTTAGACAAACTTTCACATTATGGCCAGTCTCTCAAAATCTTGATTTGTAATACAATGTGCTCTAGTTTTACAGGCTATTTATGATAAGTTGATCCTTTTAAATGTCCTTATTTAATTTCTCAAGAGAATTTGCTGGAAGTGTTCATACAGAAAGCAGAAGACTGAAAAATAAAGCTTCTCATATTTCTGTTGAAAGCAAAACTTAAATAAGTACAAGTCCAGTTTTTGTTTGTAGATATGAATTTTTGAAGAATAATGCATTGATTTATACAGACTATTGTCTATATCTATTTTTCTTTCTTTCTAGAAATGTATATCTATGCCAATTCTGGAATCATCTTTATTTATGTCTTAGATTAAGTTCTCAAAAATCTGATAATTCTTGTCTGATTCTTTTGAGAAGAGATATTATTGTTATTATTAATATTATTATTATTATTATTATTATTATTATTATTATGCACAGATTTACTCACTCCTCAGTATCATCTGTCTTATAACAAAGTGTGGAAAAAGATGCAACTGATCATTTTTCTTCTTGATTACTCTTCTTTTTATTGTTCTTGCTCTTTAATAATGTTTCTTTTTTTTTCTTATTCTTTTACACTTGGTAACTCCTTGTGTCTTAGTGGCTTTATTCCTTGCTTGGAGTTGAATGATTTTAAAAAGAAGTTGAAAAGGTATTCATTCATGACTTAAGCAAGAACAGTTGTTGGCACAGGCCCATCCCTCTCCAGGCCTAACCACAAGTGATATTTTCTGATTAGAAATCTTGCCATTGTAATAGACACATAGCCATTGTTCCCACAATGGCCATTGATTTGTCTCAGAAAGAATGTTATTTCATCATCATGGTTGCTGCATATATGGCTCTTGAGCCCTGTCTGCCTTACTATGTTTGATAACTGTTAACTTTACAAACTGACCTTTGAAAAATTTTGTTTATAATGCTGTTGGGTGTCTCACCACTCTTCTTGCTATAATCAGAACTAAACTTGATTACGCCTGCTTTTGATATAGAGCAACCAGAGAAACATTTTTGAAAGAACTTGATATTATGCACCACCAAGAACTTAGACCAGCCGTTGATGCATATAGCACCTCTCCTTTTGAAAGCTTATGCATGAAAGCAAATGAGCCATCTCTTAAAATAAAACGTGAAAAACTTGCTCTACAATACTACCTAAAACTAGCATCATGCCTTCTAAATTCAGTTACAGTAATATTTTCCAACCACAATACACAGAACTTTTCCAACAAAAAGAAAAATCTACAAACCTTTCAGTTTACACATTTAAAACATCATAAAAGAAAATCTTATATATACAACACAAATTCATAAATCAATTATTTCATCTACACCTACTTGGATCCTAAACCAATCTAAAATAATCTTAGACCTTACAAGATATCCAAAATTCAAAACAAATCTGATTTTGTATACCAGTCTGAAATATTGAATAATAAAAATAACCACTCAGACCATCTTTATATGCATATATATACAGATGGAGCAAAAAGTGAAAATGGAAAAGGATGTGCTGTCATAATAAAACAGAATAAGCAACGAAAAGAATTACAAACATAGATTTAATATAGACTGCTGAAACAATTGCTATTAATTTAGCACTTGACATAATAACCACAACGACCCACAATAATTTTATAATTTTTACAGACTCTTTATCTGCACTTAACTGCATTAAAAAATAAAAATTTTAGTGACCCTTTAACCACACAAATACTAAACAGAATCTACCACTTGTCTAAAAATAATGAAACAAACCTTTGTTAGATTCCAAGCCATCAGGGCAGATTCAAATGCAAAAAAAGCCTTTGCAATAACAAACACAAAGGTTCCATGCTCTGATTATAAGACGGTTGTAAAAAAATTATCATTAAAAAATTATGACATCCTTGAGATACATTCATTCATAACAAAATCCAGAACAGTAAACCCACGATTGGAGAATGGAACTAAGAATACAAAAATAGAGGAGAACAAGTCTTGATGACCCGCCTATACATAAGCCACACCTACATTACTCACCTTTATTTACTAGAGGGCACAGAATCCCCAATATGCACTATATGCCAAGAGAAATTTACAGGGAAACATAGACTGTTAGAGTGTGTAGACTTTGATCTAGTGCAAACAAAATATTACCTAGTGAGTAATTTAAAAAACTTTTTATGAAAATAAAACCATCCAACATTGTAAATTTCCTAAAAGAAGTTGGATTGTACTCAAAAATATGAGTAATTGAAAAATGTTTCAAATATATATGTAAACATGTACACTTTTTTTAACAAACTATTGTGATGAATTTTGTTGGCATTAAATGACACAATGAAGTTGATATGCCATAAAACAAAACACCCAACTCTTCTTTTTTTTTTTTTTTTTATAAGCGTTTCACCCCGAGCAAGGCATGTCACTGCCACTACTGTGCAGGGGGCTACGTAGAGTGGAGAAAGGCTGATTAAATATAGGAAATGACAGAGGGTGGGTGATAGGCGGGTAAGGATACCGAGAATGAGGGTTGGGTAGATGAGAGTGTTGTGAGAATAGTTGGGAGTTAGTGTGATAGGAGGTGTCTATTGACCCTACATTTAAACACTTCTTGCTAGAAATGCCTAATCTGAGTAACTGATTAAACTGGTTACTCAGTGTCTTCAATTTGATAAGAATAACAGTCTGAGTAAACTATTGAAAAAGAATGTCATTTTTATTTTGAATGATAAATAAATGCAATTAACTGAAATGCCATGAGGTAAGCAATATTTGATCATGAAACAATTTAATTGATTTCCTACTTTGTCATCATGTTCAGAATGCATGAGTGATTGACAGCTTTTGTATCATCAATTTTTACAACTTTTGAGAAACTATTAATAATATGATTAATTATGTTTTATAATAAAAAGTGTCATTTTTTTCTGTATGTTTTTGTTTCTTTGTAATTTCTGTAACATTAAAACAAATAAATACATGAATTAGGACATGTATCCTGCCCTGATTTGAAAATCCAACTCAGAGAGAAGTAAACAAAAAACATATCCAATATACCAACATTCTGCTGCTTGATGGCACATAGAATTTAACTTGCAAGTACAAAATTAGTGGACAGATACTAACTATACTGATACTCAACAATGAACCGAAGAGAAATCTTTTGACTGTACACTGTGAAAAGATAACCTAATCCGAGGCAAAAATACTACTCCATAAGCAAAACTGTTGTGGGCATAGAATAGGTCTGGACAAAAACTCGAACTCAGGAATTAGTGAAACATATATTAAACGAAAATCAAATACAAGAGTGTTACATGTCAGTCTAACTGCCAAGTATTAGACCGGGGTGACTCAACCCAACACAATTCCACCCCAAGAGGCATATTCTCCCAGTATTCATCATAATAGGAAGAGTCCATTATAGTCCAAAAAGGGTAGGTCCCATAACGAAAACATAGTAGTTTTTTGTTTTAGATAAAATGCAAATTGTTTATTACTGTAATCAGACTGTTATATTGTTTTATATTGTTACACTTTGCAAATTCTATTTTAAGAACTTATTTTGTTTTACTCTGTCAGTCTCCATCAGTGAAAACTAAGTCTTATGAGAATTATTTTTACTTTTTTATCTTTTCAAGATGTGTTAATGTACGAGGTTCTTGTTGTTCTCATAGATTATGTTTACTTTTGTAGATGATGATAATTTTTCTCATGGATTCTCTTGAATTGTTTGGTCTATATTACGTTTAACTTTTACTTTCTTCCTTCTTTTTAATTTTTTCACAAATCTTAGAAAATTTTATTTTTCTATCACTAAACATTCCAGTTTTTCAGTTTCATATGATAACTTTATCAATCACTTATTAATTTTTAACACCTTTCTTTAATGCTTCTGCAATTTACAACTCTGTACAAAAACAAATAAAAGGTTGTGTTTTTGATGTTCTTTCTTTATGTACACTCTCTTGTTGAGTGGACTGAGTGAAGTGAAAAGAAAATAAAGTGTTGAACTGTTATGTGTTATCAATTATTCTCTATAGCAATGAATGCTAGAAAATTTTCTAAGATGAAGTTGTGACATTTGTGAAGAGATTTATTAGGTTGTCCCAAAAGTTTGCAAACACTTGCAAAAAATTGAAATTTTACTTGCCAAGTAATCTAAGGTTATTAGGAAACACTTGCAAAAAATTGTAATTTTACTCGCAAAAACAACAAAAATTATTGCTCAAAATAAAGACCATCATTTTCCAAGACTTTCTGCCATCGATCTGCAAGCTTTCGAATCTGGTCAAAGTACCATTCAGCTGGTTTTGAATCAAAGAATTCTTGACACGCCTCCTCGACTTCATCAAATGAGTCGAATTGGTGGCCCTTCAAAAAGTGTTGCATTGAGCAGAAAAGGCCGTAATCTGATGGAGCACAGTCAGGACTCTAGGCTGGATGTGGCAGAACCTCAATGCTGTCCAGCTCTTCAAACTTGTCTTTGGTCCTCCTGGTGGTGTGTGGCTTGGCATTGTCCTGCTGCATCAAAGTGCACTTTTGATTGATCAGAGCTGGGTACTTTTGCTTCAACTTTTTGTAGACCCACTCAAGTTGCTGACAGTAAAGTTTGGCACTGATGGCACAACCATTCGGAACCAACTCAAAATGCACAATTCCTTCAAAGTTCCACCAAACGCACAACATGACTTTCTTGCTGAATCAATCTTGTTTTGGAATCGGTGGTGTCTCTTCCCTTTCTGAACCCATCACTTATCTCGATTGTGCTGGACCAGATAGACTTATTTCGCAAGTGTTTACGAACTTTTGGGACAACCTAATAGTTCTATTTAATGATGCTAAGAATACTACTGATGGAACATTGAGCAATTTTTTTTTTTATAAGCGTTTCACCCCGAGCAAGGCATGTCACTGCCACTAGTATGCAGGGGGCTACATAGAGTGGAGAAAGGATGATTAAATATGGGAAATGTCAGAGGTTGGGTGATAAGTGGGTTGGGATACCGAGAATGGTTAAATATAGGAAATGTCAGAGGGTGGGTGATAGGCGGGTAAGGATACCAAGAATGAGGGTTGGATAGATGAGAGTGTTCTGAGAATAATTGGGAGTTAGGTTGATAGGAGGTGTATATTGACCCTACATTTAAACACCTGAAGATTGCAGCTATCGGGAAAGCAGACTTGTGGAAGGGAGTTCCACAGGTGGGAAGCGCAAGAAAAGAAGCTGTTGGAGTAGAATTTATGGTTACATCTTATCTGTTTAACTGTAAAAGGGTGGGACCTAGTTGCTAATCTGGTATCTCTTGTAAATTCATGCTTAGGCGGCACCAGTGCTCTAAGTTCATCGGAGCAGAAGCCATGAAAGTACTTGTAGAAGAGGCACAGGGAAGCCACATCACGCCGGTGAGAGAGTGGTTGCAGCCGGTCTGCCAAGTCAGTATCAACCACTTTACAGATCCTCCTTTGTATTTTGTCAAGAAGCCCAAGGAGAGCAGCAGGGGCACCCGACCAGAAATAGCAACAATATTCAATTCACGGGCGGATGGTAGATTTGTATATGTGCAGAATAGATTCAGGTGGGAAAAACTTCCGGGCCCTGCACAGAGAGCTGACTTTCATAGCGGCAGATTTGGCAATGGATTCGATATAGTCATTTCATTTGAGGTCCGCCGAAAGTATAAGACCAAGGAGGCGTAGTATTTTACTCTCTGGGAGGGAAGCCTGTCCCATGCTAATGGGAGGTAGATGCGATTGTCTATGGTGGTTAGTTGATAACAGCTTTGTTTTAGATGCATTGAAATTTACTAGCCATTTCCTACCCCAGGCCACTACGGATTGGAGGTCCTTTTCAAGCACAGCAGCAAGGTTCGCTTTGTCACCCACACCTGGTTTTTGATCGATGCAAGAGTAGATTGTTGTGTCATCGGCGTACATGCCTACTTGGGATCTAATGGCGTCGGGGAGATCATTAATGTACATCAGAAAGAGCGTGGGACCTAGGATAGAGCCTTGAGGGACATCTGCGTTCATATGGTAGTTTTGGGAGGCATGCCCATTTAATACTACCTTCAATGTGCGGTTAGAGAGGAATGACTGGATGAGGTCAAACAGATGTCCAGTTATCCCGTAGCTCCACAGTTTGCATAAGAGGCCAGCATGCCAGACCCTGTTGAACACTTTGGAGATATCCAAGGCAACGGTTTGGGCTTCACCATTCTTGTCAAGTGCCCGGTATATATACTCAGTAATGGTCGTTAGCATGTCAGCAGTAGACCTGGTGAAGCAAAACCCGTACTGTTTGTCAGAGAGAAGCCTGTGGGCCGTGAGATGCTGAATCACCTCGGCGTTGATAATGGCTTCGAAAACTTTGCCAAAGATCGGAAGGAGACTAATAGGATGGTAATTGGCGGGGTCTGAGGGTTCGCCAGAATTCTTAAATATAGGAACTACACAGGAGGACTTCCAACAGTCAGGAAAACAGGAAGCAGATAGGCAGAGGTTATAGAGTTTAGAGAGGACAGAGGAGAGTTCTGGGGCACATTTCTTCAGTACTATGACTGGGATTCTGTCACCGCCGCTCGCTTTGTGTAGGTCAAGTTGTGCAATTATCTTGGCGACCAGCAAGAGTGTAATGTGGACGTTATTTAGTTGAGCCTTAGTTCTGGGTGGAAAGTCGGGTGTAGGTATTCCAATGATGAGGGTTTTTAGGAAAATGAAAACAAAAATCACTTATACTGAAAAAGATATTGATGAAATTTCTCAGACACATAATGAGAAAAGAAGACATAAAGAAATTGACACTCATAGGGAGCTATTGAGTAATCTACGAAACATTTTTCTGTAAATAGATGGCAGAAGAAAGAATGAGATGGATAATAAGGAAACAAACAATACTTAGAGCTACAAAGGATATGACCATAATCACCCTCATTTTCAAGAGAAATGGGAAAAATACTTTTTTTGCAAAATGAAGAAAAAATAAAATTCTTTATTGTAAAATTAATATTAGTAAAATGATATATTTATTTATTCATGTGAATATTTGAAATTAAAAACTATTTTTTTAAATCTGCATTTGGAACTCAACTTATAAAACAATCTTCAGTTCACTTTCATCTTGGATTCCTTCCTTAATCAAAGAAAGAACAAACAGTAAAAACAGTAAAGTAAAAAATTTTAATCAAAAGTATTTTTTTTATTTGAACAAAACATACCAGAGAAAGTTTTTTGTTGACTATACATGGCTAAATTATTTTGTGTCTAGCTTGCAAATTGTTTTTCTTGGTTACAGTGATGTTCACCCTGTACAAGGCTATTGAAAGAAGAGAAAGATTTTAATTTAAGGTTTTGAATTCATAATGAGTACCACTTTTCTGTCAATATCTTGGTATTATTTCAAACTATTGTTCTCATGTTGGTGATATAAATGTTATTACAGACACAACATTTTGATAAAGTAGAGTATTTTTGGAGTCTTTTATATTCAGTGCCAGATGGTTTTGATAACTGGTTATGATAGTGGATTTGTACTACTTTTTATAATTTAGTATTTATTTCTAAGATAAGTAATTGTCAATGTCTTGGTATTATTTCGAACTATTGTTCTCATTTTGGTTGATATAGATATTATAATAGACACAACATTTCAACCAAGTACCCTCTGGTCATCATCAGCTGTCCATTGATTGGCTGATATAGATTATCTTTTGATTATTGTGATATATCCCATGATATCAGTTACTGTTCATTCCTGCCACTTTTCTGTTATTATTATTATCTGATGTAGTCAAAATGAACATTGTTTGGATTTGAGATTATAACTTTTCTATTTTTATTAATGTTCAAGCAAGAAACATATCTGCATTTTTTTTTAATCATTTCACCCCAAGCAAAGCAGGACCACTACTACTGCACAGATTGCTAGCAAGATAAAAGTAAAGAAAGGATGAAAGATGAACAGGATTCAAGAAGATAGAAAATGGCAATTGACATTGCCTTCAAATATTTGGAGATTGTAGCTATCAAAGAAGCAAATAAACGAAAGGGAGTTCCACAAGCAGGAGATGTGAAAAAAGAAACTTTTGGAGCAGAAGTGTCAGTTACATTAACTATTTTAATGGTAAAAAGGTGAGACCTAGAAGCTAACCACCAGGGAAAAGAGCTTGTCAGAGCAGTTGACATGAAAATATTTGTAGAAAAGACAGATAGGGAAGCCATGTCATATTAGTGAGAAAGTGACTGAAGTTGAGATTCCTAGTCAGAATTATCACATTTCTTTGGATTGTTTTTGAACAATCAATTATGTGAAACAATCCCCCACTAAAAGAAAATATTGTTTCTTCTTTTCATTTTATGTCTTCACTGCAAATTTACTGAGAAGAAATGAAATTTACTTAATTTAAACTATTTACATTTGGATAATTGTCTTTGTTGTTATCTCAGTATTTTGGCCATTGTTCCTCTAGGCCTTCATCAGGTGTATGTTGATCCAGGGTATCTACAGGGAATTTCAAACTAAACACTTTATTTAATCAAAAGAGGAATTTCATGTAGGATACCTGGATTGATATGCACCTGATGAAAACCAGAAGGTACAAGAACTGAAACATAGTTATAACAACAACAAAATTGTGAACAATAGTCTGAATGTCAACAGTGTAAATAATGATAATTCATCATTTGGTATTCGGAGATAAATCTACTTTGTTTTATGCTATTTAAGTTGATATGATGCAGTTAGCGTTATGCTACATTTAAGTTATGCTTAGAAAATCATTAGGCACTTTCATATGGTGTATTAGCTAGCAAGCTTGTCTTGCTAAATCAATTATGACTGAAAAGTGTGTTTGATTCTCACTGGGTGTCCCATACTTTTGACTTTATGTCACATCTAATCTACGTTTAGAAAACCACCACTATTATAATATTATGATATAATTCACTTAATTCTTGTTTTTTAATTCTTGTTAACTTACCCAATGTAGATAACACATTAGTTAATATATATATATATATATACATACATATATATAATTTTTTTTCTAAGCATACACTGTTAAATATAAGAGACAATGAATGTCTATTATGTTTAATCATGAGCCGTTCTAAACATTGTATTTTGGCTTTAATTTCAGCTGAAAATAAAGACGAAAATTCTACAACATTTTGTTAATTTTTTATTAAGTTGGTTCTTAACTTTCGGCTTACATGAGTCATCTTCAGAGAGGTTACAAGGACGTTAACATAAAAAGATCCACATAAAACTTTGCTAGGCAACGATAACAGTTACCAAAAATAGCAAACGCAGTTCATAAATTTGTAAGACAGTTTTATGACATCACACAAATTTACGAACTGTGTTTGCTATTTTTGGTAACTGTTATCGTTGCCTAGCAAAGTTTTATGTCAACACAAGATGAAATCGTCACTGATGGTGGATATTTTTATGTTAACGTCCATGTAACCTCTCTAAAGATGGTTCATGTGAGCCGAAAACTTAGAACCAACTTAATAAAAAAATTATCCAAATGTTGGAGAATTTTTGTCTTTATTTTCAACTGAAATTAAAGCCAAAATATTATGTTTAGAACAGCTCATGATTAAACATAATAGACATTTGTTGTGTCTTATATTTAACAGTATATGTTTAGAAAATTATCTGCTGCCTTGATACACTAAATATATATATATATATATATATATATATATATAGGTCAGTTAGTTAATTGCTTGATACATGCTTGGGTGATCATGTCTCTTTCGAGGTATGACTGACTAGGCAGAAAATTTTTCCAACAGTAGATTGCCATTACTTTCTGCAGTAGACTGGTTGCCAACGAAGGCTACAGAACTCAATCTGTCCTGTTATTCAATCCATAATTGGAGGGAGAAGAGATGAATTATACCCTTTCCCAAGAGTATTTGTGCATAAGTGAATTAAATAAATTCAACTGAATTTAGAACTTGGCTCTCCAATTTCTCATTTGGAATAAATACATATGTTGTATGTGTGTGTGTGTGAGAGAGAGCGAGAGAGAGAGAGAGAGAGCTTAAATGAGGCAAAAATAGGAATTCTGAAAAAGTGGAGTTGAAGCAATAGAAAAAGTGATATCATAAGATAGTACTTTTGCATGCGTGTGTGATTACTGTTCATGTTTTCAACAAGTCTGTGAATTCTGCATGCAGTGTGTGTAATTTACTGACACCAATTTACCATCTTCTTCAGTTCAATAAGTGCCGCTTCGTGACATGATCAGGAAAATTTATTGATCAGGTCGATTTATTCTCCTTTCTCTCCCGCTTCTTTCCTTCCTTCTCACTTATTTTCTACTTTTCTTTCTTTCACTCTCTTTAATTCATTTTCTTCTTTATTCAACTGTTTTTTTAATCCCCACCCGCAAGATTTTACCTCTCTCTGCATCAGCTGCTGTCTTTCTTTTACCTCACAATCACTTAACATTTTTATACAGTTTTATTTTTTACTTCATTTATCTCATATATTCTTTTCACTTATTTATTAACTTTGCATTTATTCACTACTTTTCTCACTTTTTCTCTTACCTTTTGAAAAATTTAAATTTCTCCTCCAAAATAGTATGGTTTTGAAGAGTTATCTGCCTTGTGCATCTGTGTCAATCTGTATGAAATTGTTTTGAAAAGTTCAAAAGGTAAAATGTCCAATTAATGTATATTTTATGGTATTTAGCATTATTTTAGCATAATATGGCCATCAGCAAAAAGAGGAGCCCAATATGCCAACTACAAGTTGGTGAAACTAAAATAAAACAAGTAAAGGAATTTAAATACCTGGGAAGTGTTATGACAGGATGGAAAGTGTGACGTGAAGATCCAAAGATGCATTGGCATGGCCAACGACACATTTCAGAAGCTAACCAGAGTACTGAGAGACAGAAAAATCTCATTGGAAACAAAATGTGATGTCTGTTCTTTTGTATGGAAATGAATATTGGACAATCTCATCAAGGATGAAGGAGAGGCTTAAGGCAGCAGAAATGTGGTTTGACAGAATGATACTGTGGACAGAGCATGTGAGCAATGATGAGGTGTTGGAGAGGATGCAAACATGAAGAAAACTCATACTTAACATTAGGAAGAGACAGATGAGGTTTCTGGGATATGTAATGAGGAAGGACGGCCTAGAGAGTTTAATACTTACAGGACAGATAGACAGAGAGAAAGGGGAAAGCATTGCGAAACCTGCTTGATAGGTTTGAGTGAGGTTTAGAAGAGATACCAAGAGAAAAAATATTGAGAGTGACAAGTGACAGAGCCACGTGGAAGTCCATGATCGCCTACATTCTGAAAGGACATGGCACATGAAGAAGAAGTCAATATTACTGAGTTCGTGGCTTCTGTGAAATTATTTCTGTTTACATTTTATTATTGCAGTGAAAAGATAAATAGTCAGAAAAAATAAAGAAAAAAATTTGGTAGTATCATTTCTTGGAAATCTCACAAATAAAATGTATAGCGTTAAACAATCTGGTAAAAGTTACAGATTAGCTTTTTTTATAAGTGTTGCACCTACCTATATACAGTATTGGTATGTTTCTATCCTCTTAAATATGTTGATACTTCTGGAGTAAAGGGAAGAGTAGAGTGATTATACTGACTAGCAGCTCACTAGCAAGTCTTGTAATTGTTGATATACTATTGTTCCCAACCTCCATTTTGCTTAATACTCATGCAGTAACCTTTTAGGATAACAATAAAGAAAACAATCAGCATTCATTGATTGTGAAGCAAGTGTTATTAGTGTTAGACTTTTCTTCCCTCCTTGACCATCTGTTCTAATCTCTCATGGTCATATGAAACATTTCCTTATGAGAAAACATTCAGCATTGATTGATCAAGCTGCCATTGCTGTTTTGGTTGAAAATTTAGAAAATTTAAAACATTTTTTTCAGTAAAATAGTTTTCTCAAGTTCAATAACTCTTATAACTTTTCAATCATTTGATGCTAACATCCTTTCTAACCTTTTGTTTGATTGTTGGTTGGTTGTTTTGTTTTTATGGCAAATCAACCTCGGTTGGTCATTTATTGCCAACTAAATTTTATTTATTTATTGCAGGTAATACCTCTTTCTTCCAACAATTTATTGTTATTTTTATATAAGTTTTGTGTCTAGTAATACTTTTTCTCTTTTCGAGTATCAAGATTCATTGAGATTTTGTTTTTGAGGGCAGGGTCCCCAAGTCCTATTCTTGTGATTTAACCCATAACTGGGGGAAGGGATGGATTAATACCTTTCCCAAGGGTACCAGTGCTTAAGTGAATGCAGGGTATTCAACTGGAATTTGAACTTGGCTCACCGATTTCTTCTGTCAAGCCGACATCCACTGCACCACAATGCACATCCGTCACTAAATGCTTACAGCACCTGGTATTCCCAAGCGATCACCCATCTCAGTACTGAACAGGCTCAACATTGCTTAACTTTGGTGATCAAGCGAGAACCGGTGTATTCAACGTGATAGGCCATAAACCTTTTGTTTGAAGTCGTGTGGAATGTCAACATCTTCATTGTGTCATTATTTTTGTTTTCAAGTTACATCTGCTATCCATTTTAGTTGTTGTTCTCATTGAAAGTGATTTGATTTCTGTTATTTGGTACAGTCCTTTGTGATTCTGTAGCGCCAATACATGAGATTTCAAGGAGGATGGTACTCCCAAAAACCTACAGGATTAAATATCAATTTTAAGTTATTTATGAAAAAATGTTTTTCAACTTTCTCTTCTTTGTGTCATGTCTCTTTAGGATGTGGAGGATTATGGCTCTCCCCAACATTCTATCTTTTATCGCGATTAGTGAGGTTTGTCTTTTCACTCTTTTCTCCCAATCCATGTTTTGCCATTGTTTCTATCTGTTTCTCTTACCTTCAGTATATCCTTGTGAGTATCAAATTCTCCAAGCCTTCTTTTCTCAGTACGTGTACTAGATTGTTTAAATGACAGGACATGGGGCACTATAATCTGGATGATTGTACACAACCAGGTTGTGTCAGTGTCAATATGGTGTTAGGCATGGATTCAGTTGGTGGAGGGAGAATGTGTTACAGTAAATGAACATGCTGTAGAGTTTGGAAAACAATTCAATGCTACAAATGTGTGGGCAGAGAATGGTGGCAGTAAATACATTTACGGGCAAAAGATTTACAATTGAGGAAAAGGACTTCCATATGACCTTTCATAGTAACCATTGGACAGTTGAGTGAGCATAGAAAGGAAAGCTGTCATTATTAAAGAACAATATGAATTTTTACAATCAGTCATTGCAAAGGAAGATGAAAGCAGAATCGGAAAAGGAGGTGGAGCACTGGATTGAGGAAGAAATTATGATGCCTTGGACAAGGAAAATAGTACTATCCTTGATAGCAGTGGTTCTGTTTACAAAGGAAAAGTTCAGCCAGTGCTGAATTAACAGGAATTACATGAATACATGTCACACAGGAAGTGAAACAATGGATGTGTGTGAGGAGACCATGCATAAATGGAGACAGAGGCAAAGAGCTTCAACAAGATTTTACCAAAATTTTGTCTATCTACAAATCCACATTGTCAAGAAATTGTGGAGTTATCAGCTGGTTAAATATAAAAGCCAAACATATTGCCTAAGCAGATTGTATCAAAAATCATGTTGACATTCCTTAAAATATTGTTGGTAAGGATGAAATTGTAAAAATGGCAGCCAATTCATACAATGATGATATCCTGATGGATGGAACAACAGCTATAGCAGAACAAATGATAAGCCACTTTAACAAATTTGAACTTACAGCAAAACAGTTGAAGCCATAAGAAGTTGAAGCAGTTTTATGGCTTCAGCTGCTGAAAAAGGAAACAGGCAAATCGGTATTTCATAGAGGAAATGAAATTCCTGTTGTTAAAGATGAGCTTTGAAGAAGGGAACTGTTCTCATAATATGTGAAGTTAGTTGGTCTGTTACTGGATAGCTACAAACTGCATTTATACAGGCTAGTGGAATCAACTGGGAAGACAGGGTCAGTAGAGAAACTGTCAATATGATGAAGCAGCTTGTCACAGAGATGAAGAGACAGGAACCAGTGAGAAATAATTGACATCTGCCCAAATGTGAGAAACGAGTCGTGCCAGTAATAGAGCATTGGAAGTTGGAGGTGTCACTGTAGAAAATTCAGTTTGGTTACATAAGAAAGATGTTACCCATGTGGCTAAACTGGAAGCAATCAATTATGCCTTAAAATGGAGTTTACAAGAGATTGAGATGGGGACCAGCTCTCACTGTGAATTCTTAGATCAAATATGAACTTATAGAGCAAACAAATGAAAGAAGCTTCAAAGATGTTCACAAGGTGAGTGCCAGTATAGTATATGGCCTACTTACTTTGAATGTGTCCTACCTCAGTAAAAGTATATTCATAGATGTAAGTATTTAGCTGTTTATTGAAACTAATTATTTTTCCTAACCCTACCTTGACCCTTACCAGAAAGTTATAATACTTCCTTATAGTATGTTTTTTATGGTAGGCCACATACTATATCAGCGACAGAATTTCCTCGTCCATAATCAAAAGGTAGGCCACATACTCTGCAGGCACCACAAGGTGTTGGTTATGGATGCTTAGAGAACTGATCAAAGAGTTCAATATTCAAGTGAGAATCAGTATTGTGCCATCAGAGATGAAGAAGGCAGACATGACTACTCAAGATGCTGTCAAGTGCGTGGTATAAAGACATGAAATGTGTAACACAATAGGCCCAGCTCTAAGTAGACATGAGACTGGTAATATTCATATGAAGTAAATTGGTGCAAAGTTAGCTGTTGGCATAACCCTTTATTGACAAATGTAAAATTGACTATTGCTGACTGTGGACTGGGAAAAGTGTCTGGTGGAAAATTTCTTCAGAAAATGCAACTGAAATTTCAAAGGTGCTGGAGGAGATATTTCTGGAAAGAGGTCAAGTAAATGGTGTGCTAATGAATAACAACACCACATTTTGTTCAGTGACCCTGAATGAGACATTATTTCAGAACAGCTTATAGGCCCTGTGGCAATGGAATTGTTGAAAGACATTATCAAACAATTAAATCCACATCAGAAAGGAGCTATATTTTATCAATAAAAGCTTTTAATAAAATATTTCATCAAAGACACAAGAGTAAGTGTCATCAAGAACAGTTTTTAAATGGGAATGGTGGCACTCACTCCACTTGTGACAACTGTAAATGAAGAATAAGCATCTGTGCAAATACAGGGTGACCTAAAAAATCAGAACCTACACATTTTTTAATAAAACTGGGATAGATTGAGATGAACAGTGGTTCCACTAAGATGAGGTCACCCCCACAGATCAAATGATTCCATAGCTTGGTTGAGAGAGTGATTTCAGGAGAGACTGATTAGTAGTAAGTGTGATGTTGAGTGGACATTGTACTCACCTGACTTGAACTCCTCAGATTTTTATTTGTGTGGTTATCTCAAGGACAATGTATACCAGAACAACCCTCAAACAATTTGTGAACTGAAGGCAGCAATCACAGCAAGAATTAGGAAAATCCCCAAAGAGGAATTTGTCCGAGTAATTGACAATTTTACAAAATGTTTGCAAGTTTGTCTCCAGTTCCATGGAGCATATTTGGAGCAGCATATCTTGGAAAGATCATGACTTACACAAAGTGACCAATTTAACTAAACTTTGGGGAATGATTGTACCCATACTGAAGTGTAAATTCACCAAGTTTCTTGAAAGTAACTAGACCTTTGTAGAATTTATTACAATATTTATTGGCTCTGTTTATTTGCGGGGGGGGGGGGTCACCCTGTAGAAGTGTGGGTCATACTACCTGATTTTGAATGTGGGAGGAGAACCATAACTAGTATACAGTCTGCAAATAATTTAAATGGTGTTTCTCAAAATATCCTGGATGTGTGATGGGTGTTTGTGGGAAATTCAGTGACAGTGACAAAAATGACAGACACATAACTGGGGCTCAGCAAAGATCACAGTGAGATAGGAATCCACCTGGTTTGATGGACTAATATGTAATTTGCGAATGATTAATAGACCAAGTGGTCGAAGAAAAAAATAATCAGAAAATTTCTGTCCAGCACAGAAATTAAACTCAAAACCTTTAATCAACAGCTCAGGACTTTAGCTTTTAATGGAGATGTCACCCCTGTTGATTCAAATAAGATCACTCAGTGGAGCTCTATAAAAATCAAGGCCTTTTCACTCTATTTGTCTGCTGCCCTGACACCCATGTATATATAGATTTACGGCCATGTCATGTTGAAACACTGGTTCTTATATGATGACTGAAGTTAAGCAATGTTGAGCTTGGTTAGGAACTAGATGAGTGACTATTTGGGCATATCAGGTGAAGGTCATGTAATGTATTGCAACACATGATTAAAAATTAGTGATTTTCAATTCCAGTCAGTTTCTTTAACTCACATGCACAAACACCCTTGGAAAATATATGAATCCATCTTCAGCTATTCTGCCTCCAGCTATAGGTTAATAACTTGTATCAGTAATAATCATTGTTCTCTCAAAAAAACATTCCTAAAATCTAACTAAAAATATTTGCTGGTTTTAAATAAGCTTCAAAAGGCTGATAGGCTGTAAAAATTAATATCAATCAATTGATCAATACATACATACACACACACACACACACACACACACACACACACACACACACACACACATATATATATATATATATATATTGCAATACTTTTTATAAGTAGTTATAATAAAAACATATTACATCACTACACAAAAGCTATTGTGTTTCAATACTGTTAATTGTTCTTTGTCAGGCATTGGTTAGTCAATAGTGTTGGGAATAATTTTTATGTAAATTTAAAAACAATTTGTTACCCACTTTCAGACAGTTAAGGGAAACCAAAGAACAAAATTAAGTATATTCTTGTGGGTAAGACTCAGTTAAACAATAGAAAATTAAGTCTATGTTAGGTGATAGAGTGGAGGTGGGTGAGTGAATTTAAGAGGTTAGTGATTGCGTTGTTTACATTATGCAATATTTGAGGATAGGAGAAATTGCAACATTGTGTGTGTATATATATATATATATATATATATATAGTAATTTTGTTATTGTAATAACAGAATGACAGTATTAAGCTCTACTCTACACTTTTATAAAAGTAAATGCATACAGTATGTTTTTAATCTATTTCTTCTTTCACTTTCTTATAATTATATATATATGTATATATGTATATATATATATATATATATATATATATATATAAACAAATGGGAAATAATTTAAAGAAATGCAAACCATTTGTGATCTTTAAAATATAAAGATATAGAAATAGCACAATATTGTCAAAACATATATGGGAACTAAAAATAAAAGGGGAAGGCACAACTGATAGAATGGAAAAAAATTAAAAACAATAAGGAAACTTGAATGGAGAAGGAACTGAAAGTCTTGTAATTCAAGAATGAGAATGGATTAATAAATAAATGTATATATATATATATATATATATATATATATATATATATATATATATATAGTATTGAGTTGGGATAATGTTTAGTGCCAAGATTGCTGTTTTTTCAGCAGCTTTGCTGATAAAAGTATTTTGGCTAGCAGGTTTTTATCATCAAGGGCTCAATATAAAGGTAAAGATAGAATGTTAATAAGTTTAATGCAAAGAATTTGTCACTTTAAATGAGCAGGTTCATACTGAGTCTCAAGTTTTGTTAGGACACTCTTATGATACCTTCACTCAGCCCCAATGAGTGAAAACATCATAATGGTGTCCCCATAAAACTTTGAAATCAGCATGAACTTGCTCAGTTAAAGTAACAAATTCTTTATATTAAACATTATATATATATATATATATATATTAGAGAAAATTTTCAAAATTCAAAGGTGTGGGATGCACATTTCGACATGGATCTCTAACAGCGGCATTGTTTTGTTCCAAATGGAGAAGGCCCTGGGGTAAAGGGGGAAGGGGCAAGGTTAACAAAGGTCAAGAATTGAGAGTTCCCTTAAGGTCAGGGAAGTGGGATTTTTTAAAGTTGGGGAATTAGGTTAAACAAAACAGAACAGGACAGAGCTGGTAGTGTCGGAAATTACAGGGTGTATAGAGACAAGAGATAGACTGGTATCAAATATCAAATGGTAGAGACAAGTGGATGTTTACAGGGGTTTGAAACAGTATATTTAGGAGGGGAAGGAATAGATTTAAATGTAAGATCTTAAAAAGTTTTAATTAAGTTTATCCATTACAGGAAGTCATGAATTTAAAGTTATTAAAGAAATGTATATATATATATATATATATATATGTGTGTGTGTGTGTGTGTGTGTGTGTGTGTGTGTGTGTGTGTGTGTTAATAAAGGAAAAAGGGGTTTGGTAAAGGAGTCCATATTTTATAAAGATAGACAACTAAAGGAGTTAAATTACTTTTTTAAGGTTAAGATTTTGAGCTGTTTGAAGAGGTGTATTTAGGGGGGAAGGAATGGGTTTAAATATAAGATCTTAAAAAATTTTCATTTAAGTTTATTTAATTAAACCTTTTAGGTAGATGTGAGCTAAATGCCAATTACAGGAAGTTATCAGTTTTAAAATTATTAGAGAAAAAAAAAGATATATATATATATATATGTGTGTTAACCAAGGAAAAAAGGCGTTTAGTAAAAGAATCCATATTTTATAAAGATAGGCAATTAAAGGAGATTGGGATAGGAAGGTAGGGGGGTTAAAATACTTTTTAAGGTTAACGTTAAAGTAAAATTAAGATTAAAATTTAAATTGAATCCATTTAATTTATATGGTAACATCTAGCAAACGGGGGACTTAAATTCTAAATTTAAGTATATATATATATATATATATACACACACACACACACAAGAAAACTATTTCAATACAATCCCTTGGAGTGGGTATTTGTCCAGGCAACACTTCTGTCTCAGAAAGGGTCTGTGGTCATTACTTAGTGCCTGAGACATCCCCATACGGGGAAATTCTGAGGGGATTGGACTATTTTGGCATCTCCTCCCATGTATGCTTGTGGTCCCAGCTTTAAACCTAGCCTTTTTTGCATGCCATTTAAATAGGCGTTTGGATAAATCCCTTATTTTAAAAAGAATATATATTGGGCTTAAGGGTCAAGGACAATATCTGAGTGGACAAAAGCAATGAATAAGTTAACCAAGTTCTCTAGTATATGTGAATTCAGTCACTGGGTCAGGTAGTAAAAATAATTTATTCAAGTTCAGTAAACAAAATAGTAAAAGGTAACATCTCAAGGATAAATTAACTAAGAAAGGTTAATGAAAATGGGATATCCCTGAGAAACAAATATTGAATTGAATCAATGAACTGAACAAACAGTTTCATTTTAAATTTCCAAAATAATTCTAAGGTTTTATCACTATTATTAATACTGATTGTAATATTATTCTTTCACTGTTCAATATATGCATTTAGCAAATCTGTAATGGAACAGGTTTTCTTATTTTTTGTGACTGGCAAATTAGTATAAAAATGGAAGTCTGTACAGAACCACACCTTCTGAGAGACTAAATTTAAAATAAAAATGAAAGAAAAAGAGAAAAAAACAATGCCAAATGTTGAAGGCTGTTCTACAAAGGTACTTTGTCTTGAAATCTTGCTTTCATTACTCTACTATTATTTCTTTCTGACCTCTCCACAATGTATGATAGATTGCCTAATGAAGGTTGATTTTAATGAAACAAGTTACAAAACAGCCAATCACTTTAGTAATTTTAACAAAATGAGTTTTCAAAACACACCAATGTCTTACACTAATTAAACTGGAAGTTACAAAGTAAAATCAGTAAAATACTTTATAAACTAGTGATTGTAATGTTTAAGTCCATTGAAATATAAATCAAACCATTTTTGGCTTTAGTTGTTAAGTTTTTGATGGTTCAAAATATTTGTTGAGAAGAGAATATGATGTTGAACAAAAGATATGTTTGCATCTTCAATCAAGTTGTCTGACCATTTCTGATTGAAAGGCCAGGTGGCAGGACCTTAGTGAAATATGATATTGGTTACAACCTGACACTCTTCAGCTCCCGCACCTTGATGACCCTTTGGCGGACTTGTTGCTGTTTTATACATATTCATGGTAAAAAGTATGCAATCATATATCTACATAAGTTGCGTGATCTGACTAGGTTCTTTGCTTTCATCAGACCCTGTTGAGTATTGATATGTTATATTTACATATCCTGTCAGGAACTTCTCAGGTCAAATCATGCTGTCAAATACATTGCCCAAAATATGACTACAAAAATCGTTGATGAGGACACTAGTCTGAATAAATCAAAATATAAGTCACCATCTTATAAATTTAAATAAGAACTGGATCTTTTTTCTGCTTCATATAACAAAAGAAAACTGCCCAACAAAACATTTTAATTTTTAATTGCACTGAAAGACAAAGGTTTGTACCAAGGTTTGTTTAGTGTATATGGTGTATTCACCAAAGCTCAAACTCAATTTAGTCATAATAGTTTGTTTAACTTATTAACTAATGACTGCAACAAGCAGAGATGCTTTAAAATCAAACTCATTTTGATCTATAATGAATAGGGGTATCCTTTTGCACTTGAACTGATGATATTGATGATTGATCTGGGATGAACAAATTGATATTGCCACACACTGAGTGGTAATGTAAACATATAAAGACACTTATTCATAGCATTCTGAATACACCGGTTCTTGCTCGATCACTGAAGTTAAGCAACGTTGAACCTTGTCAGTACTTAGATGGGTGACTACTTGGGAATACCAGGTGCTGTAAGCATTTAGTGATGGATGTGCGCTGTGGTGCAGTGGATATTGGCTCAGAAAGAGAAATTGGTGAGCCAAGTTCGAATTCCAGTTGAATACTCTGCATTCACTTAAGCACTGATATCCTTGGGAAAGGTATTAATCTGTCCCTTCCCTCCAGTTATGGGTTAAATAACAGGGTAGGACTTGGGGACCCTGCCCTTAAAAACAAATCCCAATGAATCTTGATAAGAAAAAATATTACTTATATAAAAACAACTATAAATTATTGAAAAGAAAAAGATATTACCAGCAATAAATAAATAAAAAATTTAGTTGGCAATAAATGACCCGCTGAGGTTGATATGCCATAGAAACAAAAATAACCAAAAAAACATTCATAAAATCTGCTCATCGGATTCAATTACCATGGAAATATTTACAGAAACATGTTGTACCATTGAATGAAGAGATACACAGTGAAATTTAGATAAACTACTTTATTACCAGAGTGGTACAATCAAGAGGCACATACAATATTTACAGTCTCTCACAGTAGTAAGTGTTACTTTATGAAGTCCGTGATAATGACAACTCCCCATGCTAAACACACATTGTCTTTTATATATCCGGGCAACTGGCCCAAAAAAAAGTACAGAAAAAATATTTTGGTGAGATAACATGACTGAAGCCAAAATGTTAAATCAGGACTAATAATGTTGTAGATTTTTCTTAGTATTTTATCAAGAATCTCTAAATATGCAGCAAGAGTAGCAGACCAGATTTGGCAGCAATGTTCACTGCATAGATGAATGAGAGAATGTTGCACAAAAAAATTATTAGACATAGAAGCATATATACAAAATGAACTTCAGATTCATAAAACAGAAAATGATCAATAGACATGCATAAAAAACAAGTATGACCACTTCATTTTTTAGTCTTGCCATCAATTCCTTCACTTCCATCAGTCTTTATTATTTTGCCATCATTCTTCCCTTTTCTTTTGCTCTTTGATTCTTTTATGCTAATTTCTTCACTTTCCCCACATTTTACTTTTTACTCTAACAATATCCTTTTTCTCTTTCTTTATCTCATTTTTGTAATTCCTTCTCTTTTCATAACCATTTCTTTTTCTTTTTGTCCGCTTTCTTTTAATTTCCTTTCACCATCTTCTATTTCTTACTCTATATTTTTTTTATCATTTTTACTCCTCTTTAATTTGTAACATCTTTTTCTTCATCTTTTAGTTCTTAGTCTCTTGTTTTTCCTTCCCCTCAACTTCTCTCTTAGCTCTTTTTTCTTCATTTTTCTATTTTTGTTCTTTTTTAAATATTTTACACATGATAATTATTCCAGCTTATTTATATTTTTTTACTGAAAATCTGACTCAGTTTAGCAACCTTCATCTTTTTTATATCCACCCCAAAATCTTTACCCTTTCCTTTTCTATGTATACTCATTTTTCTACCTTTTTTTTTCTTTTCTAAATTATTTTTTATCCTCCTCTTCATTCACTATATCCTAATCACCTTCTCTTTCTTCTTGTAAATTATTTTTTCTCCTCTCTTTCACTTTACATTCTCCATATTTTGTTTTCCTCCTTTTTCCTCTTCTCAATTCTTTATCGTTTCATTCTCACTTCTCTTCAGTCTTATTTTAATCTTCCAGTTACTTTTTTCATTTGTCTTTCTGTTCACATCTCTTTACTATTTGTCTTTTTTTCTTTTACCAAATCTGTTTTACTTATGAATCATCATGTGACTTTATATTTCCAACTTTTCAACCAAAATCATCTTTTAATTATAAACTCTACGATTAATTTCCTGCTGACTGCTTTTATGTGAAAGATATTTTGACATCAATCCAACCCGGCAGACTCTTCGTAGTTTTGTTCTTGGAAACTCCTCCAAACAATTTCACTTTCCCAGACACAATAGCCCATTGTCAAAAGGACATACCAATGTTTTTCTTGACTTTTCTCTATATAAGCACAAAGATTTTTTTTAAAAAAATAAATGCACAAATAAAAGGCAATAGTGTGTTGACTGACATGAGCAATGCCTTAGAAAGGCAAAAACACATGCTCAAAAAAAATAGAGATGGACAGGAAATTAAAAATTTAGAAATCTAGAAAAGGAAGTAAACATAAAATCAGATTTTAATATTTTTTCTTTGGCTGTTTTGAATTATTAATGTGCAGGTATAAAAGGTGATTCTTAAGTAAGTAAGGAAAAATTTACATATAAAGGCACATGATCATTCATCTGAGGCTAGAGAATTTTTGTACTTTTCAGAGATTTAGAAATCTTAAAAGAATAAAAGATATTATTCTCTCTTCAAGAAAACCAAACAAATACACACAGAGAGACACAGTTCTTATTGATTTAAAGTTGTATAAAAGGTAGATAGATTCTTTTCAGTAAAAAAATAAAACAATTTATACACATGAAATTGTTTCTGGAGCATCTCTTTTAAATGCTGGAAAAATATTTTCAAGCACACATTTTGAATTTTAGTAAATTTGATAAAAGTATCTTTGGTTGATCCCAAATATGTTTTGTTATTTGGGATCAACCAAAGATACTTTTAAGACCAGATGGTTTAATCACAGGTCTACATTTAAACTAGAAAACTTTAAAAATTATACAAAATTGGCTAGCTACATGTGGAAATGAAAACTAAAACATGGAAAATATCCAGATATAATGTGGAGGACAGTAAAAACAACCAAGCTTTACAATGGTGGCAAAATATGTAAACTGTTCCAGGAAGAAAAGTTAGCTATTATGTTATTTCCAAACAAAAATGAATTACTGATTGAAAGAACAGAAATTATGATGAAGTGTAACTATACCAAAAAATACCTATTGGGATCATACAACCATGAATGAAAAAGTTATAACTTCTTCTAAGTTTGAAAATTGCACCTTCAAAAAAAAAAATCCCCATTACATGAGTGTTCTTAAAAAAATGATAAAATCTGTTATTCTAAATTGTCTGAAGACACCAGATGGGAGAAACCTGGGTTGTGTAATGTAACTCAGTTACAAATGAAAAATATTTAAAAGATCTTCAATATAATTTTTTGAACACTTTTTCATACAACTGTGCACTGGTCTAATTTAATTATGACCAAAAACTAAGTAATTAAATAATTTTATATATATATATATATATATATATATATGTGTGTGTGTGTGTGTGTGTGTGTGTGTGTGTCTATTAATCAGCTTACTGAGGGCTCTTAAAAGCTGGTAATGTAGGAGGTTGTTTAGAGTACTGAATGTTCCAAAGTGGTCCTTTATCTGAGTATTTAGTAGAATCGATGTTTTTTTAATCATTTCACTCCCAAACAAGGCAATAAAGCCACTAAGATGCAAGAGATTACTGAGTTTTAAATAATAAGAAAAGAAAAACATTATTAAGTTGTAAGAACAATAAAAGAAGAGGAATAAAATAAAAACAAGTCCCTAACAATTGATATAGCATGTAAATTTCCAAAGATCAAAGTTTGTCGGAAGCCAGAAGAGAGTTCCACAGACAAGAAATGTGAGAAAAGAAACTGTTAGCATAGGACTTACAGTTAAATCTAGCCAATTCAACTGTAAAATCTTGAAACCATGTTGTCAATCTAGTTCTGCACTTCAGTTCATAAAGTCTAGATGTCATAGAGTAACATTGATCAGAACAATTACGATAAAAGTATTTATCGAAAAGGTACAGAGCAGTAACATTATGGCAGTAGGAAAGTGACAAGAAACAAGAACATTGCATAATCTTTTTTTATCAAGAACCTCTAAATACAATGCAGGAGCAAGAACATTTGAAGCATGGATGAATGGTACATTTATAAATATGTAAACTAATTTATGTAGTCAAAAATTGTCTAGCACAACACAGTGAACTAACTTTTCTAGCAGCAGATCTAGCAATTAATTTAACATAATTTTTCTACTTCATGTTAGCCAAGAATGTTAACTCTAGAAGGTGCAATGGTTCTATCTCTTGCCGATGGTAGGTGGAAAGTGTTCTCACAGATGATTAAAAGAAAGCATTTTTTAGAGGCATTAAAACCAACAAACCATTCCTTTTTCCAGTTAACAGTAGCTTTTAGATCACTTTTGAGATCAGCTGCAAATTTGAGCATATCCAATTGGTCAACATTTGAACTACTTATAACTGTGATCAATTCAAGCAGAACAATTTAAAAACACATAAAATATGATTATGTAAAAAGAGAAATGTTAAGGGAAAATTTCAATAATGTATACAATATTTGAATAAATCCCCGCAAAAGTTTGATATCATCTCAGCTAACATTCACAGTCTTGTCCCTTCATCAAATGAAATCCAATAATCGTTTTGATGTTTAAAAATCTGGAAAGAAAATTAAAAATACAATTTTTAAGAAAAAATTCTAAATTAGTCTTTGCTAACCATTTTCATTCATTTTTTACTAATATTTACCTTAATGATATTTTATTTGCTGTCTTTTCTTATTCTCCCATATGCAAAATAAAATCTTCCTAAAATGGTTAAATTTATTTATCATAAATCATTAAGAATCATTGAATCATCTATGACATTAAAATTCATTCTCATTAATCAAATAGAAGATTTTATAATGGCATTTGTTTCAGCTATGATAATAACATTAAAATAGTTACTGGTTAAACATCTTGATGAATGGTATACTTTCCTTAACACCTAAATCATATACAATTATGAATGATATTTTAATTATAAATATCCATAATTTTCCACACCATATATTTCTTTCATTTTTATTTTCTTTTGTGGACCTGTACACACCTATCCAGAGTGATGTGAACTAAATGGTATAATACTGACACTGAGAATCATCATAGTAGAATGCTAGACAAGACTTCTAGCCATAAGCAAACTTTATATACTACAGATTTCAGCAAGACTATGTCACCTTCAAGCAACATTATATTCTTGATTGTGTTATCTTCTTTCAATGCAATGAAGACATAACTCTGGTGATGAGGATTCAAGCACACACAGAAAAAGAGAAGAAAACTTTTTTTATCTTGTGTAACATAACAGTGGCGATGGAAAATTTGTATTCATACAAAACAGGAAAAACATTTTTCTTCCTGCGAGACAGCTACAAGATTTCTAGCTGTGAGCAAACATTGTATACTACTACAGATTTCAGCAAGACTATATTGATTTCAAGTGACATTATATATCTTGATTGTGTCATCTTTGTTCAACACAATGAAGACATAGCATTTTCTTATGTGAAATCACAATATTTACATTTTATTTTAACATATTTATGTACAAATCTTATTGATTGTTCATAGATACATTTTTGCATCGCATTAATTGTTATAAATTTTCCAATTAACTCCTATAGAAGGTGCTAAAGGAAAGCAAGAACTAAACATCAGTTGTAAGAAAACAATGTATTGTTGTTAACAAAAACATCCAAAGACGTGAACTATGAATTGAAGATAACAAAATGGCTTACAGACAAATCTCATTGAAACACTGGTTTCTGTACAATCACAAAGTTAAGCATTATCAAACCTGGTCAGTATCTAGATGAGTGATTGCTTAGGAATATCAGATGCTGTTAGCTTGGGTGTATAAGTGGTATAATGGATAATGGCTTATAATTGCTAATCAGGGAACTGAGTTTAATTTGTATTGGGTTAGTTATTTTCACCTAAGCACAAAGGCCCTTGGGAATCGTACAAACCCACCTCTTCTCTCTCCAGTTTTGGATTAATTAGTAAGTTTTGTATCTCTAAATCTTTATTAGCTCAAGAAAGAAATGTCTTAGAATCTAAAATTATTTTATGGATTTAAATAACCTGCAAATAAACTGAATGAATGAATCATCATTTGGCCATGATTGAGTGCAATCTCTGCACAAATGAAAAAGAGATCTGAGGCAAAAGAAATGTAATTCTACAGAAGGATACGAAGAAAACCCTGACTGAACAAGTGAGCAATGAAAAAGTTTTAAGGAAAAAGAGAAACAAAAGTGACAAATATTTAGAAACAGAAAGAGACAAAATTTCTGGGATATTGAAAAAAGAGGGCTTGTAAAATTGACACCCACAGGGCATATTGAAATTAATAGAGACAAAGAAAAGCAGCAACTAACCTACATGACAAGCTTGTGTAAATGGTTGGCATAAGAGGAATTAGGAGAGATATCAAAAATACAAATTTTACTAAGAGGCACAAAAGATGGGTAGTTGTGGAGAGCCATGACATGAAGAGACTTGCTCATGAAACATCTGATTGTAAAAGATATGTAAGAATAATTAAAGCACTTTATTTTAAGTGGTTTAAGCAAAGTCTCCATCTTAGCCTCTTCAAAAGTAGAAAAAATATGTTGGCAGTGTTTTAAAGGCACATCCAACATGGAATTACTACTACTCCTTTGAGGCATGGTTTAAAATTGCTACTACTTCTAGGCAATAGCTATAAACATAGCAACATTCACTAAGAATGAACCCCTTGAAAATGGCTAATGAATTGGCTGAAAGAACTTGGGATAATAATCATGATAGTTTCTACACTTTATTTGTACTCATAAAAGAAAATGGGTAGAAAATTTGAATAAAAAAAATTTATGGTCTCTCAAATTTAATAAAATGTGAATAAAATATTGCTGTCCAAATATCCAATATATATTAACATTTGCTCACAAATCCACACAAAGACAAAAATGAAAAATTAAGACTCAAGAATGAATCACTATAAAACCTGTGAGGTTATCATTTACGCAACAGATGTTGATACATAAAGAATATGAACTATGCACAGTTCTTCAGAATGATATTCACAGTTGCATTTTAGCCATTTTAATCTGAATATCTGAATGGAGAGATGTTGAATCAACAATCCCATCTAGGTTTGGTCAAACATGGCATGTAATCAGTGCCAAGCAATGGTTGGTCATCATCAGTTGAAATGATTCAAATTAATCTTTACTTAATTGAATGCATAGACAAGTTGGGGAAAAGCATGACAGCATCTAACAAGTTTTCAAAAGGATATTATTAACCATGTGCACTGTGGTGCAATGGGTATCAGCTCAGAATGCCAAGTTAGAGAACCAAGTATGAATTCCAATTGAATTCATTGCATTCACTTACATACAAATATCCTTTGGAAAGGTATTAATCAATCTCTTCTCCCTCTAACTATGGGTTAAATAGCATGGCAGATTGAATTCTATAGCCTTGGTTAACAACCAGTCAACCACAGAAAAAAATGGCAACCTACTGCAGAAAAATCTTCTGCCTAGTTAGACATTGATTGAAATAGACATGATTGCTCAAGCATGCATCATGAATGGCACTTAACTAACTGACTGATTAGTAACTAATAATCAAAAATAAATTTTTACCCAAATTTTATGGGAAGGCAAGTAAATCTGAAATAACTTCAGGCTCGACTGCTAAAGGAAGTGAAAAGGCCAGTTTACATAGATTAAAAAACTCTCAAAAAACTAGTAATTGCTGAAATTAGTTTTTTCATTACAAAAAGTTTTGCATTCATTGACTGAGCAGTTAGTGTAAATTTTGGTTGAAATTGATAAAGTTTTTCAGGAAAATTAGCTTTTCAGCCTCCATCAACTTTTATTTTTCACTTTAATATTTTGATTTCTTTCCTAACCTTTTGTTTGAAGTAGTATGAAAAGTCAACATTAAGCTGCATGTACTATCCAATTTAGTTGTTGCTGCTGTTAAAAGTTTTCCAATGATATGGTTTCTATTATTTCATAAAGTTCTGCCTTTGTAGTTTTATAGTGTCAGCATAAAAGATTTGATGATGGAGATTCTTCTTTAAGACGAGCAGGATTTATTCAGGAAAATACATTTTTACTCATTGATCTGAACACCAGGAAATAACAGAAAATATAAAAATGATTAGTGAGCTATTTTGAAAAGGAATTATTGATCTGCATTCACCCACACACATGCATTCATATAGAAAGTCATGATAAAAAGTTTCCTGCCCAAACAAGGTATTTGAGAAGTGTCAAGCATGCAGTCTGAACTGAGAGTTAGACTTATCAGGTGAGACTAAGTTTCCTGAATATTGCTCCATAGTATGTATCTATGTCACTCATGAGATAAAGATAGCACTCTATTTGGTCAAAATTCATTCCTTTTGTTTGTGAAACTGAAGCAACATATCCAGAGTGGAGACCTGGGTTATGGCTTATGAAGGCTGTGTGCTGTCTAGATTACATGTTTCCCTTCTCAGCCATAACGACAAGATCCAAAGGAGATTACCTTTGGGGATGACCACTGCTGCAAGAGATGTCACTGTTGACAGCTAACCACCTTCGAGGTTCCAGTCTGTGTTTCCTCTCTGAATTTACTTCCATAGCTTTTTCCATGTTTAAATATGAGCATAATGTAGCAGATGTTTAAATTCAGGGTTTTCCTTCTCCTATATGGACTGCCTTCCTGGGTTGTCAAGCTCTATCAATCCAAAGCAGCTGGTTTTGAATTGCCAGTTTTCTGCCTTTGCTCATTCTCTGGGTTGGAGCAAGATTTAATTGTCAGATGTTATTTGAGAATTTGAGAGGGATGCCACGGAACCATTTTTTAGATAGTGGGAGCTTGTCTCCACTTTCAACCTCAGCTATAAATAATGTACATATATAAGCATTTTATACATTTGAGAATCTCAAAACATTAATGTTTTTTTAAATATATGAAATGTTAGGTAAACAAAACACTAGAAAGTAAAACAAATCATGAAATAGTACATAAATAAACAAACACAAATATCAAAAAGTTTAATTTTTGAAAAATGATAGCAAAAATAAAACTTTATATTACTCAATTTATACAGAATATTAATACAGAAATGTACAATTTTATTTATCCAAAGTTATAAACATTTTAATGCTACTTGGATAGATGAGAGGGATACATATTTTTGACAAACCCATAAAGCTAAGTAAAAAGTATGGAATGCAATTAGCATATGTAGATAATATTACAGGCCACGAAGAAGCAAACAAAATTAGTTACTTTTTTGTGACCTTGGAATCAGTTCTATGTTTCCAATGATTTATCTATGTATGTTGAATATAGTGTCAGAATGATATCAAATTTTATGGACTCAAACCTATTCTGTAATTATCAGTATCACTCCCTGATTAGTGTAAATCATTCATAATGAAACAAGCTTTTCAATGTTTTATCTCTCTTTCTATGGAAATTCTTCAGGCAAACTACATTCTTTAGTCTCACTCATTCTAACATTCACGTCTAAAACCCAGCATGCAATCACATTGTAATAAACTTTTGCTTTGTCAACTGACCCCCTCCCTAGAGGATACTTCCCTCATCACTACAATATAAATCTGTTTTATTATATTCCCCACACATTACTATAAACTGTGTCCCTTACTCTGTAAACTTCTACTTTGAGTGGCTCTTTGGCCTTGTACAGAGTGAAAACCATTGTAAAAAGCTAAGTCTGATCAATTATGATCATGTACATTATTACTATTTTTCTTATTAGTCAGAATAATTTAATGCTTCTAATTGAATATATTTGATTTATTCATTCATTATCATGTTGAGTTTATTATATGATGATCATGACCATTATTACTTTTGTGTTCATAAATGTGACTAGATACAATATTGTTGAACAAAGGATCATTCTATCATCAGTCCTTGAAAAATCCTTGAAGTGATATTCACTTCCTACTCAACAATATTTCATATTTTCAAACTGAAGTTTTTTAATTGATGGCACCCACTCTTTCATATGCTTCTCCTTCTTAAGTGCAGTTTCTTCAATGTTTAAATAATCATGGATCTTCATAACTTCCTTTTTTTAATATATGTAAACTTGATGGAACTCATTACTGATGGTTATAAGTTTGTCTTGACTGACTCTGACAGTACTCTCGCAAATGCTCTATTAGAGCCCTCTCAGAACTCTGTCATTTAAGTTCTTTATTTAAGGTATCTTATTTACTGCACAACATCTCTACTTTTGATATTTTTTATTTTCTTAAATATTTTATTTCTTATTATTTGCCGTCTCCTCTTTCTGACAAGTTTGCCATGCACTGAACTTTGTATTTCTTTTGTTTTAGGTCAGCCACTAGTTTTTCTGTGTTTTCCTTTTCTGGTACTCATACTTGTATGTTTAACAAATTCTTGGTATGTTGGTATGACAGAAGTATCATACAGTACTTGCATAAGTTCTTCCTTTCTTGCAAATCTTTTTTTAATTGTTTCTCATGACTTTTGTGTTCCCATTTTTTTCCTTCACCATATAAAATATTTTTCCAATTCACAATCTTATTACCTCTTAGCACATTTCTTTTCCATTTTACATTCTCTGAAAAACACTCTTATGCCAGTTTTGAAAACTTTTGTGTCCTTTTTGTTATCTGTTCTTATTCTTTTTTGATCTGGAAAGAAATTGTTGAAAACTGAATTAATTTTTCTTGCAAACATTAATTCTGCTTGTCACATGCCTGCTTGTATATTGGCATACTCTCAAGAATCTTTGTAGTGCTTCTTCAATCACATTTCATTACTTGCTTTTTTCAAAGCTCCCATAAAAGTACTCACAAAACATTCAGCTTGTCTGTGTCACTTTGGGTGATACAGCTGTGTAGCAAATTTTTTCTGTAAGAACTTTTCCATGCTTTAATTTTACAGTGTGACTTTTTATGTCCTACTTTTTGACACTTGTAGACATTTAAATTCTTAAAGGGACAGTTGTCTCTGAAAAGTAACCTTTCACATCTGAAACATGAATTAACTTTTCTTTTTCACATTTTTCTTTCATTAGTTTTAATGTGCATTCTTTTTCTTCAATTTCCTCTGTATTCTATCTCTATATTGCATTTAGGATTCTCTGATATTCATCCAATATTTCCTGGAGGGTTAATTTTTTATTCTGTTGCAGTTTTGTCAGGATTCTAGCACCTATTTCTTTATTTATTTTGTCATTAACTTATGAATAAAAATTAAACCTTTAAACATATTCAGAGTTAGCTTTTTTAATTTGAAATTTTTACACCACACTCATTGTTAATGTTTCCAGCATATGTGACAAAATCTTCATCTTCTTTTTTATCAGATTCATACACTTTCAATGAGTATTGAATAATAAACTTTTCTTGCTAAAAATTTTAGTCAATATATACTGTTACTTTATTGCATATTTATCGTGGATTTCTTAGAATTAAAGTATTTTTCATGTTCTTCTGGTATTAATTTTCTCAAGAAAAGTCTTGCTTATTTCTAATCTTCCCTGTCACTGCATTTTTCTCTTTAATTTTGCTCATATCTTTTAAAATAAGCAGAAAAAGTAATTCCATCGACTGAATTGAATGTTAATTCATCTATGACATTTTCCACCACATTGGGTGTGAAAGAACTTGGGAACTTTCCATTTTCTTTGGAACTACCTCAGTTTTTGTTGTTGTTTCTGGAGTTCTAACAAGTGCTGTTATTTCATTTTAACACTTGGGCTAATGTTTCTTTGATATTTAAGAATATCTGTATTTTTTCTTTATGCACAGAAAAGAAAAAATTACTTCAAGATGGTTCTCATTTTTGTTGTCACTTTTATTATATGAACCCACACCAAAAAAGATATTTTTCCTACTCTGTATACATTTTGATTCCTCATTACCATCTTTTAATTCACTACTAATGGTTATAATATTATGTCTTGACTGACTGTAACAGTACTCTAACAAACACTGCATCAGAACTCTCTCAGAATTCAGTTCCAAATCTATTTTAGAGTACTTTATTTAAGGTGTCTTGCCTAGTTAGTTTGTCTTGTCTTATTTATTCCACAACAGAACTGTAACTTGGAAGGATTGTTCTTGGAAATGGTTTCACATTGCCTTCTTTAAAGTTTAATTTATAGATTTTTTTTTTGTTTTTAATCATTTCACTCTGAGCAAGGCGGAAACACTACTGATGTTCAGGGGGCTACATAAATGTAAAAAGATTAATTAGAAAAGAGTGAGGAGTACAAACTAGTTAGAAAGGAACAATAGAAAGCTGAGAAAGCAGGTGCGATGACAGATACATACGTGGAGAGAAAGGGAAGGTTATATAGGGGTGGGGAGAGAGCTAGAGTCCAGTGGTTAGTAGATGAGTATTGACTTTGCATTTAAATTTCTGGAGGTTGTAGCCGTCAGGAAAGCAAGAATACGGGAGCGAGTTCCACAGGCGGGAAGTGCGAGAGAAGCTGCAGGAGTAGAATTGTCGTCTGCATTTGGCTAACCTGACTGTGAATGGGTGGGACCCAGTTGCCAGTCTAGTTGCACGAGTAAGAGATGGATCCCTGTGTTTTTCAAGAATCTGAGTATAAAATGAATGGAAACTGTCTCTGCCAGAATTTGAATATGCTATACAAATTCCATTTTCTTTACTATGAATTGATAACTCCTGTATATTTTACATATACTAGTTTTTATTTATAAAGATTAGCTAAGATCATTTGCTTTGAATCAAGTGAGTTTTTTCATTTCAGTAACCAAGATTTTTTCTTTTTCATCATGTTCAATCAAAATTAATTATTATCTCTAATCATACCTGGATTTGCATGAAAAATCATTATAAATTGGAATTTTGCATGATAATAATAACATTATAAATTGGAAAAAAATGTTTTTAAAGCTGAGCAAAATATTGTCCATCATAATTACTGCAATTTAAAAAAATATTGGTGCATAATAATTCAGTTTTCGTCATTGTATTGTGTTCCTCAAATTGTGTTGAAACATTTAACTCATATATGATTTAGTAATATTTTCAATTGTCATATTGTCAAGACAATCTCACATGCCTTAATAATATAAGGCATGTGAGATTGTGATGCACTTCAACAAGATTGAAGTGCATCACAAAGTGACACCTTTATCCAATAATAACTTGACTTAACTGTCATGGCTACCTGGAACATCCATTAAATCTTTCTCTTACTATTATTGGATTGAAACAAAAGTTTGTAGTCAATTTAAATGAGTTTTAAAGTACAATATTTAAATATTTGTACATAGCACACATATTGCTGAATAAATCTTTGTTAAGAGCTCATTAATTGTATTTGCTTATGTGCAAATACCCTTGGCAAAGGTATTAATCCTATGGGTTAAATAGCAGGACAGATTGTGTTTTTTAGCCTTGGTTGGCAACCAGCCTACCACAGAAAGTAATGGAAGCCGACTGATGGAAAATCTTCTGCTCAATCAGTCTTGTCTCTTTCAAGACATGACCACCCAAGTGTATATCATGTATGGTACTTAACTGATATATATACATATTGGTCAAATGTATAATTTTACTGCAGCCTAAAAAACTATCATTTACTCTAGAAATTATAAATAGAAAATAAATTTTTATCCTTGTACTTATCTGATTTAATGTGAAATAATTTCTCTAAAATATCTGTGATAAAGTATTGTCATAGCCTGTTATAAGAGACATCTGTCAATGAAACAAAATGTTGATGAGAAAATATCATTTTAGCGTCTTGTTCCTAAAAATATTATGATCGTTTTGAACTTCTATTTATAGTGGATTAATAAATATTACAGAAGTAAATCTTCTGACTTTCGTCGACTCAGAAACTCTTCTCATAAATATTTACTGACTGAAAATGTCACTAGATTTATTCTGAACAAAGAAAATTTAAGTACTTTGTGCAGATTTATAAATTAATCAGTGCCCACAATTAATTGACCGTCAATACCTTCCAGTACACATATATCTGTTTATTCATTTTTTGATTTGTGCTTTCTGACAAATTCATTCTATCTCTATTTAATGTTATTACTTCAGTATTTAAATGTTCTTGTGTGCTGTTAGCTTCTTAGAGAAAAGTGTAATTTACACTTGTGTAAATTAAAGTTTTATTTCAATTCGGATATTTTAAATTACCATTGTTTGAAATAAAATCAAAGTATTTCAGGTTGAATATGACATTTTAATTTCATACCACTTTATGATGGAGCTAATATTTTTGTATAATATCAATATTGCTATAAAAAATAATGTTATTGTATTAATTTCTCTGAAACTGTATTTATTATCAATATTTATTAAACTAGCTCCAAAATCCTGAAATGGAAATAGATCAATATGGCCAGCAACCAGTCTGAAAGCTATGATTAAGAAAAATTGAAAAATGTTAAAATTTGTTAAAGACTTATATTAAGCTTACGGCTTCTTTAGTTCCTTTTATGACATTAGTGTGAATGTTATTTTTGTCAGCACTTCTATAGCTTTTACACTTATGTCATAAAAGTGACGATGAAGGTATGAACTTATGTGAGTTACAAAGTAACATCCTAACAGTGGCAACAAAGATCTCATTTTGAACTTTCTCAAGGATTACAGAGAAAAAAATATGTATCCTGTATGTAGTAACTGAAATATCAGCAGAATATAAGAACAATGAAGGAACTGAAATCAATTATGCTTCAGATGTTGGTGCTCAAATTAACAGTAAGAACTGGTTACAACAACAAAAAGACTAATGTTAATGGCAAAAACTACAGTTACAACATCAAAAAGTCTAACATGAATGGCAATTTCAGCTACAAAAACAGCAAATGTTTTTCAAAGTGTTGGTCAAGAAAACATCAGAAGAAAAATGTCTGATTCATTCACTGCAGACACTATTGTGAATTCCATTAGCAAGTTTGTATAGAATCTGAATGAAGGAATAACTTTTCAAACCTATTACAGAAGATATGAAAGAATTTTCAACAAGGATTGTGCACAGTGGAATGTCAAAAAGAAAGTCTGACTATTACTGAGAAAATTGTCCCCCTGTTGAAAAAGAAAAATACATACATCTTATTTTGCCAAAACAACCAAGCAAAAAAAGTTTTGAGTGAACTGTAGAGATATTATCAAAAATTTTCAGAGATAGAACATTATTTGATGCTCAGTGGAATTGTTTAAATTTAGTAAAATGTGATAATGATAATTTTGTCACCAATGCAGGAATCAATCGACAATGTGAGAAGTTTAAGTTAAATGAGTTAACTTCAAACTCATTTAAATGTCTGATATTTGTTCAAGGCTCAAATTTAAATAAGGATGCTGAAATAAGTTCTAGGATTCTGATGAAGCTAGAAATGGATTCAAAATGAACTACCCAAAAAATAGCTGAAGAGTTTCAGCTTATGGTGAATTTTAAAATTGACAGTGCGAAAATTGAGGAGAGAGATATTTCATAAATATACAGCATCTGACCATCTAAGAAGTAAAATAGACATTTTTCAACTCCTAGCAAAACACTAAAAATATACAATAAAACCCCCAGAATACTTAATATTTGCTATGGTTGTTGTAAACATTTTAAAAGTGATTGTTTCCTTAGAAACAAAAAATGTTACTAATGCAGAAAATTAGGATATAAAAATACTTGGTGTAAATAAAAAAAAATGGAGGAGAATCAAAAAGTATACCAACAAAATAAACACATTCGATAAAGTCAACAAGCAGAAACAAAAAATTACTCAGACTTTGAATGAAATATATCCAAAGAGAAAATTTGTTTTTGTCACGATTAACAATACAAAAATAAAATTACAGTTGGATACTGGGTCTGATATTGCTATAATTAATCAAAAGACATGGTGAAAACTGAGTAAGCCTAATTTAATGACTTTGAGAAAAGTTGCTCCTGCTGTTTCAGGAAAGAAGTTAAATTTTTTGGGAGAGTTCACCTGTAAAATTTCTTTTGTTGGAAAGATAAAAAAAAAGTAATGATATTCATGTTAAAAAATATGACAAATTTATTTGGAATGGATAGCATTGCCTTATTTAATCTTTTGTATCTGCAAATCAATTCATTCTGTAACCAAGTAAATATTGTCGCCACTAGTATGGCAACGGAAAAATTCGAAGTTGAATTAAAAAGAAAATTCCCAGAATTTTTTTTCAGAAGGTTTTGCCACATGTACAAAAGCAAAGGAAAATTTCAAAGTTAAAGAAAATGCAACACCAGTATTCATACCAAACAGGAGTGTACCTTTTGTGGCATTAGATTCAATCAACAAGGAATTAGAATGGTTAGGAAAATTAGGGTTCATTTCCAAAGTTGATTACTCTGAATGGGCATCACCAACTGTTAATGTAAAGAAAAAGAATAACAAAATTCATGTATCTGCTGATTTCTCAATGGGGTTTAATGAAAGCTTACAAAATTATAATTACCCATTAGCAAATCCAGAAGAAATTTGCACCAAACTAAATTGGGGAAAATTTTTTTCTAAGCTGGACTTGTCGGATGCCTATTTACAAATATTGGCACAAAAGTGTTCGAAATTACTATCAACAATCATAAAGGCCTATATAAATTCAGTTGACTTCCTTTCAAGATAAAGTTGGCTCCAAGCATTTTTTAGCAAATTATGGACACAATGCTCACTGGGTTAGATTGCACTCAAGCATATCTGGATGACATGCTGATTAAAAGTAAAACCTGACACCAACATGAGCAAGATATAAAATATGATTTGAAAGGATTAAACAATCAGTCAGTGAAGTGCCATATGTGATACATGCTTGGGTGATCATGTGTCGAACGAGACATGACTGACTGGGCAGAAGATTATCCCGCAATAGGTTGCCATTGCTTTCTGCGGTAGACTTGTCGCCAGCCAAGGCTATAGAATCCAATCTGTCCTGTTATTTAAACCATAACTGGAAGGAAGAGATGGATTAATACCTTTCCCAAGGGTATTTGCGTGTAAGTGAATGCAATGAATTCAACTGGAATTCGAACTCGGTTCCCCGATTTCTCGTTCCGAGCCGATATCCAATGCACCACAACACACATCCTATTAAACAATACAGGTTCAAAATTAGTAAAACAAAATGTGAATTATTTATGTCCAGAATAAAATATCTGTGACAAATTATAAATGAAAAGAGTCGACGACCAGATCCTGCCCAATCAAGTGCAATTAGAGACATGCCCACCTGACTAATTTAGCAAAATTGCAAGCATTTTTATGCTTTGCAAGCTACTACTACATGTATATATCAAATGTGCATGAGTTGACAGCATCTTTAAATGCCTTGTTAAAGAAAGATGTCACATGGATTTGGACAGAGAAATGTCAGAGTGCGTTTGAAAAGATCAAATAAGCTCTATCATCTGATTTATCATTAATGCATTTTTATCCCAAATTAAACATTGTCATTACGTCAGACACAAGCAATTCCAGAATTGAAGTGGTAATATTACATTAATATGATGATGGAACAACTAAGCTAATAGGACATGCTTCAAGATTTTAAATAGTTGCTGAGAAAAATTACAGCCAGATCAAGAAAGAAGCTATGGCTATAGTTTCATCATGAAAAATTCCATAAATTCTTTCATGAATGAGAATTTTCCTTACAAACTGACCCTCATCTGTAAGTTTCTATATATGGTTAAAAAAGTGTGTTCCTATATATACAGCATTCAATGCAATACTGGAGAACTATACTACTGAATTACAATGGAATTTTTGCTATCAAAGAAATTAAGTAATGCTAAATATCTTGTTTAATTCCAAAATTTGGAGAATCATTTAAAAATACAGTGATTGCAGCAAAATCGCTGAAAAGGAGATTAAAAATGTCTTTCATAATACCATAAGAGAGTTTCCTAAAACTATGGAAGAAATAAGACTTAAGTTGTGAAACGATGACTTCATATTAAAAATGAAAGATAAAATTACATGTAAAATAAGAAATAGAAAAGCAAATGAAAGTAACACATTTTTGATATGTGACAGTGTACAGATGTACGCTGATAGAGAACATCATTGCGGAAATGCATGTCAAAGGAATTTCACATTGGTCATCCTGGAATTTCTTGGAGGAAATCTCTAATGAGATGGTATACTTACTGGCCAAAAATAAATGAAAACATACAAAACTTGGTTAAAGCTCACAGAGGTTGTGTTCTAACATCGAAGTCCCAACGAATTAAATTTCCACCTTGGTTAGAAAGAGAAATTCCTTTGTTCCAATTACATTTAGATTTTGTTGGGCCATTGAATAGAGCATATTATCTGGTGGTGGTTGACAGTTATACCAATTGGCCTGAAATATTGAAATGCAAAAGACCAACTACCACAACAAAAATAAATTTCTTGCATGAAATCTTTGCAAGGTTTGGCCTACTTGATTCTACTGAGTTGGACAATGGTACACAGTTCACTTCTAGTGAATTCTAGTTATTTTGCAAGTCCTTATAAATACAATATATTACAATGCCCCCTTATACCGAGACAAGTCGAATGCTTTGTTGACATGTTCAACAGGGCTCTTAAAAATCAAAGGGGGGAAGTCAAATTAGAAAATGCTTCACAATACCTCGATATTTACAGAATCATGCCAAATTCTAACATTATCTCTGAAAAATTGCTGGCAGAATTGATGTTTGACAGAAAAGTCTGTGTTCAGCAAAATACTACCTGAACAGAAGACAAAAATTTCAAGGAAAATCCATGTCAAGAATTACTTTAACCTGGGAGTAAATTATTTTTTTCTAAATGTACCAAAAAGGAAGAAATTTTAAAAGGATGGTGTGGTAAAGAAAAGGATTGATTAAATAACTTAAATGGTGCAGGGACCAAGGTGGGAGTATAAACATCACCTGAACCAGTTAAGATGTAGATAGACTGAGTTGCAAAGTCCCAGGCAAGAAGTTTTCGTGAAAGTATTATACGATACATTCGACATACTTACGCCACCAGAAATTATGGAACCACAGCAGTACACCAGAAGGAAAAAACTAAAACAGAATTTTTAAGCATGGAACCAGCACTAAAAAAATAAAGACTCCAGAGGAAGTTTTACATAGGAAGAAAGTGTTGATACCAACATGTGGTCAAGCACTAATCTGGATGGTGCTACTGGGATCATATGACCATAAATATTAACATATAAAGAACTCGGGCAGAATTCTGAGTGTGTTCTGGTATTCAGTGTATTCTACTATTCTGTATATTCTACTATTCTGTGTATACAGGTGTTTTACAGCATTATTGTGTATTATTCATGTCTAATGTTATAATAGTTTATTTGTTGGTTAGTTTTTAAATTCAAATAGAATGGGAGAAAGATACTGCAAATGTACAATGACAAAATGGGATCTACTGTATTTGCTTGTTTACTGGATGTTGACAACTGCTGATGGTGGTCTTAGTTTCATTGCAATGTTGTTTTAAAATTAATAAAAATAGCAAATATGAAGTGTTCTGCATTTGAAAAAATTATAATTTATCTATATTTAAACTTGAGTGATACAATGCTATCATGGGTACATTCCCACCCCCAATGTCAAAAGTCAGTGCTTTAACCGAGCCAAATATGAATACTGCTTTTCAAAGCAAACATGCACCATCTCCATACTTTTGATAATATTTATTTGTGAGTATAAAAATTTGAAATGAGATTTATTAAGAGAATTTTTAATAGCATCACCAACTGTGATCATCCCAAAGCAAAAAAAGAATTAATAACAAACGAAATTCTCAATATGAAAAAAAGGAGTAAAAAAGTAATGACAATTTGCAATACAGGGTATGAGCGTTATTTACATTATTTAGACTATTGTCCTCATCTTGGTTGCCATTTGTACGACGTTCTGGCAGTTGTATACTCAGGCCTTCTTTAGGTGCTAGGAATTTCAAACCAAACCCTTTATTATGATCACTGGGGTATATGATTCACATTCCTTGTATGAAGCCGTAGTCATGAGTTATGATTCACATTCCTTGTATGAAGCCGTAAGTCATGAGTTATGATTCACATTCCTTGTATGAAGCCGCGTTAGTTCACATTCCATGAAGAATTATGATTGATTCATTCCTTGTATGAAGCCGTAGTCATGAGTTATGATTCACATTCCTTGTATGAAGCCGTAGTCATGAGTTATGATTCACATTCCTTGTATGAAGCCGTAGTCATGAGTTATGATTCACATTCCTTGTATGAAGTGTCATGAGTTAATGATTCCATTCCTAGTCCAGTCTGAGTTATGATTCACATTCCTTGTATGAAGCCGTAGTCATGAGTTATGATTCACATTCCTTGTATGAAGCCGTAGTCATGAGTTATGATTCACATTCCTTGTATGAAGCCGTAGTCATGAGTTATGATTCACATTCCTTGTATGAAGCCGTAGTCATGAGTTATCTTCTAACCTGACTCTAGGAGGATAGTTTAAGAATATTTTGACTTCATGGCCAAAGGTTTTAGTTTAGGACAAAAAGAAATTAAACATATGCGAACTGCAATGAAATTGTTGCTAATAAGGAAAAAAACACAGGTGAAATTCTGAGTAAACATAATAAAGGAAGAAGAACTAAAAAATTTTACACTTTCAAGATAAGCAAAAGTAGAGGTGGAAAGGAACAAGTAATCTTTTTGACAAGTCTGGGCAAATTATATACCCCAATGATAGTAATAAAGGGTTAGGTTTGAAATTCCTAACACCTGAAGAAGGCCGGATCATGCAACGGCCAAAACATCATACAAATGGCATCCAAGATGAGAACAATACTTCCTCATCTCAGAAATACAGACAAATACAGAGTATTTTGAAAAAATTAGTAACAAATACAGGCAGACTAAAGAGCAATGGCTCAATGAAATATGTACAGAACTATGAACAATGAGTATCACATATAAAGCAGATATGCATAAAATATAAGAGAACAAGTCAAAAGACATACTCATCAACAGATGCAAAATATCCAAGATCAGAACACAGATAATAAAGAAAAACTACTTAAGTGATGTAAAGAAAAAAATCATAGTTTTCAACAACTGAGTTAAGAATTTGTTTCATCCAGCATCATACAACTGAGCTCAGTATAGTGTTAACTGTAGCAGACTCTTGTGTGTGTGTGTGTGTGTGTGTGTGTATGTATGTATGTTTGTTTGTTTGTTTGTTTGTTTGTTTAACGACCTATCAATCCTTATGGGATCATTTTAAGGTCATAACCAATGATTTTGGTTAAGGTTATTTTATTTTTACAACATTTTTCTTTTCAAGTATCAAGATTCATTGGGATTTGTTTTTAAGGGCAGGATTCCCAAGTCCTACCCTGTTATTTTACCCATAACTGAAGGGAAGGGATGGATTAATACCTTTCCCAAGGGTAGCAGTGTTTAAGTGAATGCAGGGTATTCAACTGGAATTCGAACTCGGCTCACCGATTTCTTTTTCCAAGCCGATATCCACTGCACCACAACGCACATCCATCACTATACGCTGACAGCACCTGGTGTATATATATATATATATATATATATATATATATATATATATATATATAAATTGTTTTTGTTTATGAGTCCTCAGATAAGTAGATGTTACTTTAAGTTTCCATGGTAATAGAGGCCTCTGAACTTGATGCTGTCAGTGCTGTTGGGAAATCTTTTGAGAAAGAGAGAGGAAAATTCTTTCTCAGGTGGAAATAACAATCAACAAGCTCACTAATTTCCAACTGAGAAAAGAAACAGGTGGCAAAAGAAACTTGCCTAAGGTTACTTTCTTTCTCCAGCTTACTTCATCAATTTTCTAACAGGAGCAACAGCTAACTTCAAATAGTCTTTGATACTGCTGCTTTTAGCTCTGGAATAGGGTTCTGCCAAAACTGCTACAATCCAACGGGAGATGAACTGATGCAATAGCACACTCTGGGAAATTAAGCTGAAGAATTTCTGAAAATAGTGTCTATATAAATTCATCAAGGCACATCGTTAAAAGTTAGGAGAAGATTAACTTTGAAAAAAACTCCTCAGCAAATTTTATCATAATTCTGAAATGCTCATTTTTTATGTGCCATTTTCATAAAGAATTAAGTTACATTAATAAAAGCATAAGAAGCCATAAATAAATTGCCTCAGGTGTTTATTTTGGAACTTGTTTTGCAAATTGATAAAATTTTAACCAAGAACCTGAGTAGTTCAAATTCAAGTTCATATTAGATCTTATATATTTCTTGAAGTTGCTATTTTTATCAAGGATATATTCTTTGCCATCATACTCTAAATAAAATGTTAAAGTAAAATCTATAAAAATTACATGGTATAACTGAGCATTTATAAGTCCTTTTTCAGATAAATTTGAGCATTAATCTTTAGTATCAATAAAAAAAATAAAGATAAAAAGGAAACCTCTGTATCAATATCATCTTCTTTTACAAGCTAAATCCAGTTCTTAAGATTAATGATCATATCTTGAAAAATTTTTTTTTCATAAATAGCATGAAGAGCTTTCAGATATATTTTTAGATAATTTTTCTTTTTGAATTTTTCTTCAGTTATTCTTGTCACTTGTAACTTTTTTTTTTTTTAAATCACATCACCCCAAGCAAGGCGGTAAGGCCACTGGTGTGCAGGGGGCTATGTAAGAGTGAATAGTTTGGAAAAGAGAAAGCCGGAAACCACATCCTAAACAGGGAACAAGTGATGAGCCTCTACACCTGTTCAATAGACGTGGGTGGAGTGTGAACCGGACGATAGTTCAGTCTATCTACTCCAATTGAAAAAAAAAAGAAAAAAGAAAAGTAAAGTGAAAAGATTGGAAAAGAGAAAGCTGGAAACCACATCCTAAACAGGGAACAAGTGATGAGTCTCTTAACCTGTTCAATAGATGTGGGTGGAGTGTGAAACGGACAATAGTTCAGTCTATCTACTTCAATTGAAAAATAAAAAATAAAAAAGCAAAGAAAAGTGAAAAGATTGGAAAAGAGAAAGCCGGAAACCACATCCTAAACAGGGAACAAGGGATGAGCCTCTACACCTGTTCAATAGACGTGGGTGGAGTGTGAACCGGGCGATAAGTTTTCATAGTATATCAAGAAAATATGAACTTGCAACAAAATGGTTAAATATATGGAAAAAATGAAAGGATTAGTTTAAATTGATGACAGGAGGATATGGTTTCAGAACATTCTGACTTTATGGCCAAAGTTTTTAGTTTGGTACAAAAAGAAAAAAAAGAAGTTAAACATATACAAACTACAAATAAATTGTTACTAATAATAAAAAAATAGTCAGTTGAAAGTCTGAGTAAACATCCTGTAGGTAAAAAAGAGGTAGAAAGAAACAAGTAAATCTTTTGACAAGTCTGGGCAACTGTAAAATGGAATAAGTAACACTGAAGAAAAGAGTATTGCTGAGAGTAACAGAAAACTGTGAATTGTCAAGATTACCAAAATCATTTCAGAACATCTCAGCAAGAGAGACCAGAAGTTACATATGAGGTACTTTAATGCACTTTTTACATTATTCAGACTATTGTCCACATCTTTGTTGCCATGTTTACGATGCTTCGGTCATTGTATGCTCCAGCCTTCTTCAGGTGTTAGGAATTTTTAACTGAACCCTTTATTACAATCACTGGGGTATATCATTCTCATTCCTTGTGTGAAGCCACTTCTGGTAGCCATCAGTTGTATCTCTTCCTCAGCAAGATCACTGATGAAGAAGAACAAAAAAGGACATAACACAAGCTGGACAAATCCTTCAGGCTAGAATTTGATGCAGTCAAGGCTCGCCAAGTATAGAAACTAAATAAATTAAAAGATCTGAAGGTGATACATGAGGACCATTACCCCCCTGTGAAGGCAGTTGTCAACATCAGTCAACATCATCTGAGTGCCTCTGAAGAGTCAGTGCTGAACAAGGATATTAACTTTGCAACAACCATCAGGTGGATATCATAATTCGATATCATTGCCTGTATCAAGGAAGTAAATTTGAACATCCCTTAGGCTCAACTGGATGAGCTGAGATGGAATATGAAACAGACATTGGAGAAAGCCAAGCCACCCAAATCAAATATCATGAAAGAGGAAGAGCTGGCAATCAGGACCCTACAAAGGAATTAGAGCATCACCATACTACCTGCTGACAAAAGTAATGCAACTCTTGTGATGGACAAAATAGAATACACCAGCAAACTGGAAGACCTCATTAGAAGTGGTAGCTATAGCAAGGTAAGGAAAGATCCCAACAACTGTATCAGATTCTAATCTAAAATAAGGATCACTTCCAGCCTTGGACATACAGGCAGTTATCTCAACACTACAGCAAGCTACCTCACATGTATGGTCTACCTAAGATTCACAAAGACAGTATTCCGCTCAGGCTGATTGTTAGCAGCCTAGGCTCAGTGTGCCATCCTCTGAGTTGCGTCCTTGCAGATATAATTGACACACTGATAGGAAAGTTACCATTATATGTTTGAAACTCTGCCCACTTTGTGGAACTTTTCAAAGATGTTCTCATCCAATCTAACCAGATGATGAGCCTGGATGTTGTTCACCAAGGTACTCACAGTGGAGGCACTATTGGTAGTCAGGGACAGACTGGCCTTAGACATCCCTAGGGAAACGTACCAGTATTTCACTAGATAACCTGATGAAAATACTGACTTTCTGCACACAACACGCTTTGGATTAGGATCAGACATATATCGGCAGGATGAAGGTTTAGCAATGGGCTCACTGTTATCCCCATCACTGGCTAACATATACATGGAATACTTTGAAGAGATGGCATCAGAATCCACAGCTCTAAAACCAACTCTCTGGTTGAGATATGTTGATAACACCTTCATACAGTGGTCATACCAGCAATCAGTCTAGATACTACTGGACCATTTGAACTAAATATAATCATAGATACAGTTCCCAATGGAAAAAAAAGCGACAAAAAACTCGCATTCCTGGACGTACTAATATCATGAACAGAGAGGGTGTTCAAGACATTCATATACTGCTAGCTTACATTCACCAGACAATACTTCAACTTCAACTTCCACCACCCATAAAATCTAAAGAAAGGGATTTTTCGCTGCCTGCAGCATTGAGCAAAAGCCATAAACAGCAACCCAGAGACATACAAACAGAAAACAGTCAGTGTAAGCAGTACCCTACAATGTAACAATTATCCATGGTACATGAAAACAGCTTCAACAAACATGGAAGGGAGGGTGGATGAGAATTACAACTCTCAGAAAACAGCCTCAGTCTGTCTACCCTATGTGAAAGGGTTTTTGGAGAAAATACAAATGATCTGTAGTCCATATAACATCAGGACAATCTTCAGATGTGGTCCTACACTTTGCATGTACCTCTACTGAGTAAGACCCCCAACAGAGGAGGGTATGCCTAAGGACTGTGTGTATACCATTCCATGTAGTTGTGGAAAGAAATATGAAGGAGGAACAGGCTGCCCTTTTAAGGTTAGGCTACAAGAACATTGCAAGGCTGTAACATGAGTGGAGATAGAAAAATCAGGTATAGCTGACCACATATGGAAGGAGAAAGGGGATCACCACTCTCTATGGGATGAAGCTGAAATAATAGAAAACGCCACTAGAAACAATGTAGACTTAAGGAATCAACACATATGCTAGGCTACAAAATCTTCCAAGCCAACAAAGCATAGAAATGAATACAATATGGGAACCAGTAATACAAAGTGCTAGAGAAAATCATTAGCATAAAATAAGATTGCAATATGAACTCTGGTAAAAAATACTAGAGAAAATCATTAGCATCGAAAAGATTGCAATATGAACTCTGGTAAAAAATGTTGTGAGACATTAAGTTTATAAGTCCCAGAAATTAATTTGCTGTTTTCCTGTAGGACACATGGCCCAGTGGATATAGATGTTGGTTAGTTCCAGTAACTTGATGCAAAGAGTTATGGGTTCAATACCAGGCTACAACAGTAGTGAACAAATAATTTAGAGAATTAAGTTAAAGGGAGATAACTCATGTCTACCAGAAGTATATTTGCACAAGGAATGAGAATGATTGTAATAAAGAGTTTGGTTCAAAATTTCTAGCACCTGAAGAAAGCTAGAGTGTACAGTGGCAGCAAAGATAAGGAAAGTAGTCCGAATAATGTAAATAGTGTGAATACTACTTCATGTCAGAAGTATAGACAGGATCTTCAATAATGTTTTAATGTTTATGATAGGATTATCTCTCTGCTGTCTCTTTTTACTATATTTTATTGGTGTGAATAAATTTAATACATTTTCTTTAAGTTTTCAAGATAATTCAGTATTATATTTTTCACACACTGAGTGCCCTCCCATCATATATATATATATCATATATATATATATATATGTGCAAATGACTGGACATGAATTAATGAAGCACTATAGAAAACCAAATATTTGATGTAGCTTTGTTTAGTGATATCTCCCAGCAGAAGACATTCATAGTAAAGGCAAAAAGAAAATTGAATGTTTGTTATTCTCTGGATGATAAAATTGAAATCATGTGAAAACGTGAATGTTCCTTAAAGACCTTTATGCCTTTTTTTCTTGAAGCCACAAAGTAATTTTTTTCTATGTCTTTTTTTTTACTCAACTTTTCATCTATTTTCAGAGCATAGCTTATTTCAATATATTTTCTTTTTTGTCCTAGAATTAAAAATTATATTTTTTGTAAATGAAGGTCATGTGTTTGTACTTTTTTTAAACACATCCTTGTAAAATTTAAAATCTCTTTATACATATTTTTAAAAATCTTTTTCTGTTATATTCTTTTTATATCTTACACAGTGTGTTTATATCTATCTCTATGAACAGTCATATTTCTTTTAACAAAATTTTCTACCAGTACAAGACCCAAGAGCTGCTCAAAGTAGTGGGGTCCTGAATGAGGTTGTTGTATAAAGGTAAGAGGAGGAAGTAAGAGCAGATTATGAGAATTTGTAGGATAGATAACAAAGCAACCTAAACTTAAAGAAGTTAAGATTGTTGTGGCTGGAGATGCATCCTCTTGGGTGTCTGTTCCATAAAGTACATTTCTTGGAAAGAAGCTGGCTTCTTAACAATGGAATATAATGGGATTGAGAGGATTTGACTCTGAGTATGAGGTAAGGTAGGTCTTAGCTGTTAAGATATGAACAGTTGAAAATAAGAATTGTAGCTTGTCTGAATATTTGTCATGGAAATAATGATAAACTTGTGACATTTCATCTGTGGGTAGATAATTTATCACCAACAAGGTCATGTAAATGCTTTTGGTTGCTGTCAATATTGGAAAGTGAGGCTTGGCAGTTCCAGCCAAGATGGCAGTGATACTTAATTTTCAGTCTAATTTGACTTTAGTTGAACAAATTTTCTTCTTCGTTGACCTCTTTGAATTTCTATGCACCCTATGGGATTTTAACCTTCTGTATTCCTCTCCCTTGATTGATTCCAACAATGTTTTTTCCTTCTCTGTATGAGATTGGAATGTATTCTGTATTTTATAACCCTTGGTTGACCTCTTTGAATTTTCTTCTCTTGACTATATAATGAAAAAAACATTATTATCATTTAAAACCATCTAAAACTAAATTGGTTCATTTAAACAAAGTTTTTTCATATCAGTTTCTTAGATCAAAAAGCCTATTTTTGTTTAGTTACTTTCGGTGATAACTAGTCTAGTTGAAGGACAACTCTGAATTTAAAACCAGATTGGTTGGTAACTAAATTGTTTCCCCACCAGGCCCTGATCTGGTGATGAGAGTAAGTGGAGGTTAAAGGACAGATGGACTCATTTGGATCAACAGCCATCTATCTCAACTATTGGTTAAACAATCTCACTAACTCACAATTGGCCAAGTCTAGTAAGTATGGCTATACTCCTGAAGGCATCAATCAGGGATGTATTCCTCCAATAGAAGTAAGGAGGCTCTGGATTTTAATTTCATTAGACTTTTATAAGCTATTATAATGGATACTTCATATTCAAATAGACGTCCCATTTTTATTTATTAAAAGAATATGTTTTTTTAATAATTTAACCCTAAGCAAGGCAATAAACCCACAAATCTGAAAGGTGTAACTGAGTGTTAAAGAATATAACTTAAAAATGTCACTATTAAGGAAAGAGAACAAAAAAAAAAAGAGGAATTCAGAACAGAAAAAAATGCATTTAAATTTTTGAAGATCAAAGTTGGCAGATTTGGTCATAACAAATAACTACCACCTAATTATGATTGTGACTGTTATGTTGATGGATCTATGCTCTGAAAGGAACTAAAAAATAACAGTGACCAATAAAGTTCTTTAACTGGAAAAGACAGAGAAAAGTTGTTTTTGGTTTTATTAATAATTCTACCTCAAACAAAGCAATTAAGCCCCTAAGACACAAGAGTATGAAAGTAAACATGAAAACAAATATAAAAATAGAGTCCAATTAAGGAACAGGAATTAAGAACATAGAAGACAATGGTTTACTCTGCATTTAAACTTTTGAAGATCAAAGTTGACTGGAAAGCAAGAAGCCGGAAGAGAGTTCCACAATTAAGACATGTGAGAGAAGAAACTGTTAGAATAGAACTTATGGTTACATTTATTTCAACTGTAAAATGGTGAAACATTACAGCCAGTCTGGTATTGTGCTTAAATTCATTGTCTAAAAACCGAAAAGAGAAGGTCCTCAGTATAATTACCATAGATATATTTATAGAAAAGGCACAGGGAAGCTACATTATGGCAGTGTATTAAATCTATTGCTTATCAGTCTGCACATTCAAGAATTTTAAGTAAAGAAATTGCCTTTTCCCCTGGGATAGAACCTGCATCATCTTTTTATCCAATGAGTCATCTATTTCAAATATTAATAATGTTTTATAATAATATAAATGTATTAAAAATAAATCCATTTTTTAAAAATTAGATTTATAAGTGCAGTGATTTGTGGGTAGATTCATGGTTATCAATGCTTAAAGTAGAATTTGTGACCCATGTTCAAATTCTTACCTAAATTGTTTCATTTGGCAAAGGCATCAATCTTTTTTCCCTTCTCTGATATGAGTTAAATATCAAAATAGATGGAGCTCTTTAGTCTTAAGTGGTAACCATATTAGAAGATAAGAAACTCTGAATTCTAAATCATGGAGAAATCAATAGAAGGGCAAATGTACCCTTTTTCACCTGAGAAGTCATGACAATTAACAGATAATAAAGAAAAGGGAGCTAAAGAGTTCTGAAAGTTCATGGCATTAACAAGGACAGCAAAAACATTATGCAATAATTAATTTTGGCTTGATGACATAAAGAAGCATTTGTTTAAAGGTCAATTTTTGTCTAAAATGGCCAGGTTTGAATTCATAGTAAAGCTGTTAGCCACCAGCATCTGACTCAATATTTATGAGCTTTTATTGTCTTTCTAGAATCTGACTAATACTGTGACTTCAGGCTCTTAACTTACCACATAGATGCTTATCTTATTAAAAAGGGTTGAACGAAAAAATATCTGAATTTTTTTTCTTTTTGAACTTACGTAATTTTTCAGATCTCATGGAATTATACAGAGATTTTGGAATTTCAAAGAACTTTCAGATACTTTTTAGAAAACTTTAGTGTATAAAAATGCATATTAATGATACATATCTACAATTTATGAAATAGTTAAATGTGGATAAAATTGGCTGTTCTGAAACTGTAATAATTATTTTTGAAAGTCATTACAAGAAGGAGAAAGTATTATGCTTGAGTAAGAGAAATCATGTTGTATATTTCTTTTTCCTTCCTTTTTTCTTTTCTTTCCCACTCTCTTTCCTTTTACCCACTTTCTCTTCTTTCTCCCTTTTTCCTTTTACCTCTTCTTTCTTTTTACTTCTTGATTTTTTCCTTTCCTTTTCTATCCTTTTCCTCTTTTTTCCTTTCTTCTCTTCTATGCTTCCTCTTTTTTCTTTCCCTTTCTTATTTTTCTTTCCTTCCCCCTTCTTTATACATTACACATTTTTCTTCCTGTCTAGTTAACACTATTCAAAGTACACAAATGGACGTGGTTATATAAATCTTTTGCATTGGATTCACAGAGAACGTGTTATATTAAAATAAGCTCTGACAATAATATCAGAAATCCCTAATAAGACATTTCAATCCTCGAACTGTAGATTGTAAGTCAGCCCTTGTATGACAAGTTCAAAAGATAAAAGATATTATTCCTTTACCTTTAATTGCAAAAAAGCATTATTTTTGTCCCCCTATCTTAAATAGAAAATAAATTACTTCTTTTTCACTTGCAAAAATTTGACTCATTTCTGTGTTTTTATTTACCTTTATTACTTTAAAGAAGTAAAAAAAATATCTGTAATTTAATTTCTTTTTCATCAACAAAAAAATATCTATTTAACAATAAAATAGAAAAATAAACAGCTCAGTATATTCTATAATTTCTATGCATTCATGAAATGAAACTATCAAAAAATATCTATCAAACTGTTCCAAAGTTATCCAAGTATTCACAGTTTTTATTCGGTAAGAGTAATGGAAACCATACAACATTTCTGCTTTTCCCAAAATTATTTCTCTTACTCCTCCATTAAAAAATTATTTCTCTTACTCCTCCATTAAAAAATTATTTCTCTTACTCCTCCATTAAAAAATTATTTCTCTTACTCCTCCATTAAAGATGAAACCAACTCTTTATGGTTGAAGTGGACTTAGTATCCCTCTCACTTTTAGGCACTTTTGTATAAATTTTTGATGCTGTAAAATACATCAGAAGTAAATGAATTCCATGACAGTCTATACTCGATGCCACTTAGGATTTTTTAATGACATGTCTAGGATGATGAGAACTTGTATTGACATCATTCAACTCACCATTCAACCTAAAATATACATTTTGAGATAAAATTCCACATTAAGATACTCAAGTATTTTTAAATTTAGTTGATCCTCGATCTTAAAATTGTGGTTCTAGAAGATCTTCAACAGTCTCAGAATTCAATAGGAGCTCAGGTAAAAAAAAAAATGATGTAGAAAATCATTAGCATCGAAAAGATTGCAATATGAGATCTGGTAAAAAAAATATGACTACTGAGACATTAGGCTTATAAGTCCCATCATGTACTGATGTCCTCAAGTACACATGGCCCAGTGGATGTAGACGTTGGTTAGTTCCAGTGACTTGGCCCAAAGAGTTGTGAATTCAGTATCAGGCTATAGCAGTGGTGAACAAATAACTTGGAGAGTTAAGTTAAAGAGAGATAACTACATGGCTACCAAAAGCAGCATTGCACATGGAATGAGAATGATATACCTCAGTGATTGTAATAAAAGGTTTGGTTCAAAATTTCTAGAACCTGAAGAACTTTGCAGCCAAAACATCATAATAATGGCAACAAAGATGGGGACAATAGTCTCAACAATGTAAATAGTGTAAATACTGCCTCATCTCAGAAGTATAGACAAACAGCGTTTTTCTTATTTTGATCAATTTTTCTGTAATTAGTATTTTCTATTGCCAACAACCTATAATCATAATACAAGCCAAACTTATGAATGAACTTAGTCACTTTTTATAATAACAGCTGTCCCAGAAGATCACTTACCCTTCACTCAGTCAACTGTTCTGACTAGATTATCAAAGTATTGCTACCCTCTTGTTTGTTACTTCCAAATTTGGTCATCAGAATATAAAAGGGATTTGTAGCAGTGCTTGATAATAATTCATTTGTCTGTGCATAGACTACTGTTGCCATATCTGGTCAGCTGCTCCTGCTATTCATCTTGAGATTTTCAACAAAATCCAGAGGATGATATGCAATGTAATCAGTCCAGATTTGGCAGCTTGACTTAAGCCATTTTCTCACCTACAGAATATGGCTTTTTTTTTTCTACAAGTATTTTCACAGCTTCTGCTCTGACAAGCTTCATTCCCTGGTGGCCTGCCCTCTTGAATTTACTTGTGCGATTAGATTGGCAACTAGGTCCTACTTTTTTATTGTCAAAATAGACAACTTTTTCTCTATCAGTTTCTTTTCTTGCACTTTCCACCTGTGGAACTCCCTTCTGTATGATTGCTTCTCTGATAGCTACAATCTGAAAAAGTTTAAGTTCAACGTCTGTTCCAATCTTCTATCTCCTTGACTCCCATCTCCCTTTTTTACTCCCCTGTACCATTTTTTCTCTTCCTTCTCCTCTCACTGTAACCCCACTGTGCACTGTTGCTTTGCATGAGGTGAAACAGTAATAAAAAAAGAATACTGACTTGACTGAGTGTTACTTCCATAATTTCCATATATACATATATATATATATATATATATATATAAAACATATCTATAAAGTGTGCAGTAAAATTCTTGTCTTGACCAATTTCACAAAATCTGAACAAATAACCAAACATCATTATTCTAAGAAACCATTCTTGATTCTTCAACATCTTTTCAACTTGCATATTTGTGTGTTGTTTATTAAACTTAACTAAATATATTACAAGAATTGTGGATGACCCAGTTGGAAATTCACATAAGTATGAATGATGGATGACAATGGTTTGTTTATCATTACCTGAGAATAACATGCTCCATATTTGTTTTGACTTCACCTGTATTTTTATGATAAATGTAATATATGTGCTTCTGTATATTTGTCAATAGAATCTTATCTATTCTTAATTGAAAGAAATTTATTAAATGATTTAAAGAGTAGAGTTGAAGTCAATATATAGCACAATCGGTTTTGCTGTTAGGTTTTTCTTTCTCTTTAAATGAGACTGTGGAATCTAGTAGTTGAGAAGATAAGTGTGCATTCTAACACTCATTCCTCAAACTGTTTCTTTTTCTTTAGCTTTTTTAAAAATCATTTCACTCCAAGCAAGGTGAAAATGCTACTGATATGCAGGATGTGAGAGAAACTACTGAGTGTTATGAGCGTAAATATTCAAATAGGTGAACACAAACAACCGGTATACTAGGAGGATATATTTATTCTCTGACTCATCCAGCATGTTGTGATTCTGCACCCGCAGGGTATCCACTTCCGGCTTCTTCATCCCTTCTCCCTGAAGAGAGTTCAAGGAGCTTAACTTTTGACTTAACATTCTTCTTGTTTTTTTTCCTTTTGTTTTGTTTAGCATAGAAAAGTCTTCAGAAAAATAAGATTGAAGAATGTAAGTTCATTAAAGAGTATACTCCTTGGGCTCTGATATAAACATTAGAATTTTAAATGACAGTACTCCCTTTTTTTGTTAAGGAATCTGCAATTTGTTAATCAGTTGGTATTCAAGAGAACTCTACAGTTTCCTTCTTATCAAAGAGGATTGAAGAAAGGATAAAAGATTAATAGGATTCAAGAAGATAGAAGATAGGGATTGATGTTGCATTTTAATTTTTGAAGATTGTAGTTATCAGGGAAGCAAGTAAATGGAAGGGAATTCCACAGGTGGGAAGAGTGAGAAACGAAACTGAGTAAAAGTGGCAACTGCATTTAGTAATTTCAACAATAAATCGGTTGGCCTAGATGCAAGTTTAGTTGCACATTTATATTCATGTAATTAGTGCACCAGGGAAAAAAAGCATGTCAGAGCAGTTGCCATGAAAATATTTGTAGAAAAGAGAGAATGAAGTCATCCTGTATTGGTGAGAAAGTGACAGAAGCTGAGATGCCAAGTCGGGATTGATTACATTCTTCTTCTTCTTCTTCTTTATCTACTCTGTCCTTTCATGACATAAGCGATCATGGATTTCCACTTGTCCCTATCTCTTCTCACTCTTAATATCTTTTTTCTTAGTTTATCTCCAAGACCCCTCTCTGCCAGCCATTTGCTCAAGCCTATCAAGTAGGTCCCTAGCTGCTTCTCCCTGTCTCTCCTTTCATCCATCCTGTGAGCATCAGGTTCTCCAAGCCCTCCATTCTCATTACATGTCCCAAAAACTTCAGTTGTATTTTCCTGATACAAAATATGAGGTTCCTTTTCATTTGCATCCTTGCCAAAGCCTTCTCATTGCTCACATGTTCAGTCTATGCAATCCTTACTGATCCTTATTTGGATTTTGTCAAGAATGTCAAGATGAATATCAGGAGTTCCAGACCAGATATGGCAGTCGTATTCAACACATGAATGAATATTAGATTTGTAAATATGCAAGAGAGTCTCTGATGATAAAAATTTTCTAGCATGAGACATTAACCCAAACTTCCTTGCAATAGATGCAGCTATTGACAGTATTTACATTATTCGGACTATTGTTCTCATCTTTGTTGCCATTTGTATGATGTTTCAGCCATTGTACGCTGCGGCCTTCTTCAGGTGCTAGGAATTTCAGACTGAACCCTTTATTACAATCACTGGGGTATATATAGTGGATATAGATGTTGATTAGTTCTTGTGACTTGACCCAAAGAGTTGTGAGTTCAATACCAGGCTACAGTAGTGGTGAACAAGTAACTTACATGGTTAGAGGGAGATAACTCATGACTACCAGAAGAGGCTCTATGCAAGGGATGAAGATCATATACTCCAGTGATTGTAATAAAAAGTTCGGTTTGAAATTCCTAGCACCTGAAGAAGGTCAAAGCGTACAACAGCCGAAACATCATACAAATGGCAACAAAGATCAGGACAATAGTCCAAATAATGTAAATACTCTAAATACTAACTCATCTCAGAAATATAGACAAATGCAGCTATTGATTTGATGTAGTCGCTCAACTTCAAGTCAGTTGAAAATGTGAAGCAAAGAAAAAACAGTGCATTGCTCTCCAAGAGTCTAGCATCCGCGATGCTGATGGCAGGTTGAAAAGTTTCTCTATGGTGGTTAAATGAGTGCAGTTTTGTTCTGCAGGCATTAAAATTCATTAGACATTTCCTGCCCCATATATTCACTGATTAGAGAAATTTTTCAGAAAAGCTGCCAAGTTTACTTTATCAGCTCTGATAGATTTGCTATTGAGACACACGTGGTAGTGTTATCTGCATGAATACTTTCTTGGGAGCTGATGACACAAGAAAGATTATTGATGAAGATCCAAAACAATGTAGGACTCAGAGCTTTGGGAAACACCCACATTCATGTGAAAGAATCTTGAAGTGAGATTGTTCAAAACAATCTTCATTTCATGGGATAGAGGACATAATTATAGAATTCAATTCAACTTTGAGCCCCTTGCAATTATAATCTTCTAATTTAAAAAAACTTGAAATAGTAATATACATTCTTATAGTGATTTAGTGATAAGAAGTCAAAATAATATTAAATATTAGTTCATACAATTTTGGTGTCAGTTGAAAATGATAGCATCTTTTTCCTGTATATCTAGCCAATAAGTATAATTTTAGAAAGAGAAATAGTTCAAATTGAAATTAAAAGTGAAACTCCAGAGATTAAAGAAGCCTAATGCAGCACCAAAACTGATATACAACGCACTTGTGGATGACCTCAAACTACAGAAAGAATACACTAACAGCATGAAAACCAAATACGAAGAACAAACTAGGAAAGGACACTCAAAATGGGACTCACTAAAGGAAGCAATACTGACATCAGCAAACAACATTGCCCCAAAGGAAAATAGGTGCAGAAAGAAAAACGAGTGGATGACGGAGGAGATTCTGGAAATGATGCAAAGGAAACAGAAAATTATATCAAGACATGGAATGGAGTACAGCGCACTACACAAAGAAATAAGGAGAAAATGTAGACAGGCTAAAGAGAAATGGCTCAATGACAAATGTGCAGAAGTAGAGAGATTGAGCAAGAATAATAATGCAGACATGCATAAGGAAATAAAAGAAGTGACAGGACAAAAAACTTGCTCCTCAACAGGATCTAGAAAATCTAAGGATGGAACAATCATTTTGGAGAAAAAAGAAATACTTCAACGATGGGAAGAATATATAAAAGATCTTTTCCACAACAAGAGAGAACAACCAATAATACGCTAAGATGAGGACAGACCAGAAATATTAAAGTCTGAAGTGGAATCTGCAGTAGCCAAACTGAATGGAAACAAAGCAGCGGGACCAGACAGCATAGTCATAGAACTGCTGATAGCCCTGGAAGCATTTGGTATAGAAAAAATTACTGAAATAATAATAGTGGGGTTATACCAGATGATCTCAGCAAGTCTATCTTCATAGCACTACTTAAGAAGCCAGGAGCAAATGAGTGCGAACTCCACAGAACCATCAGTTTAATGAGCCATATAACAAAACTGATCATCTGAATCCTGATGAACAGAGCAAGATGCAGAATCAGGCCAGAGATAGGGCAAGAACAGTGTGTTTCGTTAAAGACATGGGAACAAAGAATGCCATATTTATGATTAGGATGCTCTCCGAAAGGGCAATACAAATGAAGAAGCACTTATACCTGTGCTTCATTGATTATGCGAAGGTGTTTGACAAAATATGCCACAAAGAATTGATGGAGATGCTTGGCAGCCTGGACATATTTGGGAAATACTTGAGAGTAATCAAGAATCTTTACTGGCAGCAAACCACTTGCATATGGACAGGTAATAAATTGAGTAGATATACAAAGATAGAAAGGGGTGTAAGACAGGGATGCGTCTTTTCACCTGATCTGTTCAACTTGTACAGTAAGAATATTTTGAGGACCCTAGAAGTTATGCTTGGATTCATAATCGGAGGCCACAATTTAAACAACCTAAGGTACGCAGATGATCAATATGTGGAAAAAATTATGTCAGTTTAAATTGATGCCAGGAATATATAGGTTAAATAAAGCAATATAATAACCATAAAATAATGGTTTGAAAAAGCAGGAGAAATAACATGAAAGAGAGGCTAATCAATTAACAATAATTGACTGCTTTTTATCAAAGAAATTCAAACTATGTCAATGATTTAATCTCAACTCACAATTTTTTATTAACCTAAAAAAGTATGTTAATTTTCAATAGTAGCTTAGTTCATAATTCTAGTATTTTAATATAGAATTTTGATTGAGTTTGAATACTTCTTATCACATTCCATCATAGACAAAGAAGTGGTGCATTTTTTCATCTATAGTTAATAAACCTATCTTAATGAAATGCAGTTATTATCATATGTCAGGCAAATTTTGAAAATTGTCTTTAAGTAAATTTACAGTTAGTAATATTCAAGTTTTTGTTTAATATCCAAAGGTTTAAGTGATCATTATTTTGAATGTCAGAGAAAGAAAAAGGATGATCCAATTCTTGGGTTATAACTTGAATAACAACAACCAACAATGATGAAATCATCAGGGTTATATCTAATGTAATTTCCAAGAGATGATGAATTAGTTCTCTTAATATATGGTGCCACCAATACTGGAGACAAACACATGTTTGAACATGTAGTCAGCAGTCAATGAAATCTTGATCAATTGTGTTAAGTGTCAATCCAATGTTTGGCTGTTTGACATCATTTCACCCCAAGTAAGGTAATAAAAGCTACTAAGATGCAGAGGTTGTGGTGAATATAAAATAAAAATAAGTCTTTTTTCTTCCCAGTATTCAAATTCTCAAGCCTGTGCAAAATTTATTTTTTGACCAATAGAAAAAGAGATTGGTTTCAGACTGAAGAAAAGACCAATGTAAAGTTTCGCAAGCCTCTGTGAAGATTTACTTTGACCAATGAAAAGGGTAGCAGTTTAGAAACTGAAAAAAATTAACAAGCTAGTGTCAAATCACTTTCTGAGATATTTATTATATATAAGCAAAAATTTTAAATCAAAGAGAAAGAACAGATTAGAGAGTGAAGTTGGTCCCACATGTCTGAATAACACCAGTGTCAAATTACACACTGATACATTATCAGCCTCCAATGATAGCTTGGGAATTTCAAGAAACTCTATTCAACTTTGAAGCTAAGTACCTTAAAATATATATTTTTATTCATACTGAATACAACACATAACTTTTATGTGAAAAACAAACTCTCTTAATTTGTTTAAAGCATTTTGGAATATCACATCTTGTCCAATGATTTAATATGAACATTTTCTCTTTTTGACTATTCATTGAAACTATGAACCTTTAATGTTTGATTACTTGTCCTGAAACAAGCTCTCAAAACTTCAAATGTGTAAATTTGTAAATAATTCCTTATCTTGTTTTGTTAAAAATAACATATATTATTCCTCATCATTTTTCCTACATACTTCAAGGTCACTAAGAATGAAGGAAATAGGACAATAAAAGATTTGGTATCAAGGAGACAGAAAATCAGGATTGACATTGCATTTAAATTTTTGAAAGTTATAATTGGCAGAAAACCAGAGTGAAAGGAGAAAGTAATAAATAATACAATAGAACTGGTTACATCTAGTAATTTCAAGAGTAAAACAATGAGACCTAGCTGCCAATCTGGTATAGTGCTTAAGTTCATGAAGTTCATGTAACGAGGAAATCTCATTAGAGCTACTACCATGAAAATGTTTATCGAAAAGTCACTAGGTAGTTATGTTATGGTACTGTGAAAGTAATTTATACCAGTTGCAGGAAAAGATAGTGTAATGGTTTTTGGTTACTTTATCAACAGTTTTGAATTCATTCCTTCTTTTAGACTGGCTTCCTCCCAAACAAAAAAAATAAAACAAAAAAAAACACAGTCTACCTTAATATTAATCCATAATAAGAAAAGATAAAATGATTCATGTCTTTTCTAGGAGCCTTAGTTTGAAAGTGTAGAGAGAAGACAATTTGAACCTGTCTGACCAATTCCAATTTTGTACCAATAATGTTCATGAACTAATTACAAATTTATGAGATTCTATTTGGAGGAAAAATGTGCCTTATAAATGCCATAAAATATTGTATCAAATAATCAAGTTATCACCAAAAACACTCAGTGAAGTGATAAACTGCTAAGACTTTATTATATCTGGTTCAATATCATCTGAGAATTGCTTTAAATAATTTCTCTTTAGTATTTATTAAAGGGAAAAAATAAGTTGATCTGTCAGTGATTTGGAAAAATATTGGCTAATTTGTAATTCAAGTAGAGTGAATGAATCAAGTTGTAAAGACAATGAATTTGACAAAACTTCTCAGAGACTGACATACACAAAAGATATTGGCATTGGATATGAAAGTAAATTTTTGATAATACAAAATTGGATTTATCTTGGATGAATAACAGTTTTTGGAGCAAAATGTAAATTATTACTATTATTTTTTAGAAATTTTTCTATTTTATTTGGAGATTTTAGAAAAAATTCTAAGTTCTAGAGTTTAATCTTTAGCACACTGGATTATGAATATTACCTCCCTTTCCACAGCATTCTTTTTCAAGGTCTCTCATTTGTAATAACCTTACACATATGTTTCTCCTGGGGTTGCTCGCGACAATTTTCAGGGATACAGTTGTCGGCAACTCTCCTCCCGGAAAAAACCCTTTTGGCTCATTTCCTCGCCGCCTCTGTCATGCTTTAGATCTATCCTTTACCGGTCTACATGTAGAAGGCAATTGCCAATCGGCATGCAGAGGTGAGGACATTGCTGCCAGCCGCCACGAGTACGACCACGACCACGACGGCATCGACGAACAAAGTGGAACAGACAAAAAAAAAGAAAACGAAAGAAAGAAAGAAACGACACTCACAACAGTGAAAGCATGAAGCATACCACCGTTTTACATCAACTTACTGACCCCAACATGCCAACCGACACATACGGATATTCCCACCGAAAACGTGAACGAGCCTAATTCGTGTAACAACTTTTGCTTTTTTTTCTTTAAATTCATACTAAACCATACAAAAATGGATATAACAACACAACTATGAAATTCAAATACACTCTTGTTCAGGGATCATCAAGGAGGGTCAATTTTTTTCACAGCAAATGAAGTCACATCCAAAGTAATAAAGGTTAAAAGTCAAAGTAAATTCAATGTAAAAATGATTTAAGAAAAATTTTTTGAAGTATTTTTCTCTTTGGTTTTAATCCGGTATAGCCAACATAGTAAAAGAAAATGTATCAAGCTGTAATATCACATTATTTAAAATTCATTTGACTCAAATCACTAGATAGGGCTGAAAAAGATAAGTTTGATGAGATTTATTTAGATGAGTGCATTAACTGAATGCCTGGTCAACAGCAAAAAGAGCAACCCAAAATGCTAAATACAGGTGGGGGATACCAGAATCAAGCAAGTACAAAAATTTAAATAACTAGGAAGTGTTTTAACAGATGGAAAGTGCAACACAGAGATCCGAAGGCAAATTGGCATGGCGAAAGATGCATTGCAGAAGCTGAGTAAAGTACTAACACACAGGAAAATTTCACTAGAAACAAAGAAGAGAGTGCTAGATTGCTATAAGATGAGGAAAAACTTGAAACAGCGGAAATATGGTTTTACGGAAGGATGCTGTGCATATCAAGGACTGAGCATGTGAGCAATGATGAGGTTTTGGATAGAATGGTAATGAAGAGAAAATTAATAGTGAGCATCCGGAAGACACAGCTAAAGTTCCTGGGACATGCAATAAGGAAGGAGGGCTTGGAGAACCTGATACTGACAGGCCAGATAGAAGGAAAAAGAGACAGAGGAAGGCAGTGGATAACATATTTGAAGGCCCTGATAAGGTGAATAGCAGAACGAGGGTTGCGTGGTGTAACAGGAGAAAACATACTAAGAATCACCACTGATAGGGAGACGTGGAAAGCCATGATTGCCTACATTCTAAAAGGACAGGGCACATAGAAGAAGAAGAAGAAGAATGCATTTATGACAATAAGAAAGTTTAAAGCTTCACATTCTCACATCATCACATTTTTGCATTTTTTTTATCCATTAACAAGTTTGTAGCTTAATATTAAAAAAACAAACATTTATTGCAACAAGTATTTATTTTTTAATGTAATACACTTTTTTGTAAATGCACTTGATTGATATTAATCACATGCGCCCACAAACACACATATTTGACTGAATGATAAAATGGCAAAAATAAACATCAATACAAAAAAAGCACACACAGACATGCACAGGTGTGTGTGTATATAATTTCAATAATATATGTTATAAATATATAAAAATGGTAATGAAAATATAAACACGTGTGGGCAATTGAATGACAAAATAGAAAATACATATGCACATATATATAATACAATATATAAAACATGAAAATACATATACATCCTTCTAATGTCTACTTCAACTTTCCCTAAACTCAGTAATTTTATTTACTATTTATTTTTTATTTTATTTTTATTTTTGCTTGTTCATCTATAATCCAGTTCACATACCTCCCTGGTTCATCCCTTGTTTTCTCTTTAGGATTCATTTTCTGGTTCATTCTAAATTCTTCTCATTCTCTTTCATTCCCAGTAGCCCGTTGTGCCTTAGTTGAATTATCACCTTGCTTATGGTGAATTGATTAAACACAATTCTGCACACGTAACGCTTTGACCTCACCAATAACAAATGAAAATAAATTAAATAAGAATAATCACAATATCAATAGCAAACAAATACCCACCAAACCTGCTAACAACAAACACATAAAACTAACACATACACCTACCACAATATAAAAACCAACATGTGGTTACACTTATTATAACACAAAAATACACTGGAGTAGGCATACACACACATGTGTGCATATCATATATATAATAATAACAATAAAAGAATAAAAAATGGAAAAAAAACCTAAAAAAACAACAAACAGAGCTGTACAAAGAAATACAAAAATGCAATCAACCAATTGACCACCAAAAAATGCATCAATTTACAGTAAAACACATACACAGCACTGACAGCTATGTGGGTATTTGTGTGAATGTGTGAGCACATATATGTGAACACACACTCAAATGCAAACACGCAGTCAGATGTGTGAATGTCAGCATATGCATATGAGCATACAAGCACACACACACATACATTCAACTGTCACCATTAAAGCCAAGTGGTCTACACACCATAAAAGAATAAATCATGGAAAACCCAGCACTCCTTAAAAATCACCAGAAAACCAGAAGATAACAGAAATAAGAAGTTAAAAAAAAAAGAAATAAGAAGGAGAAGAAAGAAGATAATTAGATAACATGACATTCACCAAGTGAAAAAAAAAAAATCTCTCACTCAGTCTTACATACAAGAGTAACAAATAACACCAGTTCCACAATAGTATATAAACACATAAATATTGCAAATGACAAAAGTGATGACTATCAGTTAAAAGCAGCCTTTGAGATTTCACTCTCCCAGTCCACTCAGTCCTTTAAAAACTTAATTGGGCAATTAAAATTTATTGCTTTACTTGCCTGGTGGTCAATTAAAAATAAAAGGAAATCTGATTCCTTTTACAACCCAAAAGTATGCCATTGAAGATTCACAAGTTACTTAGAATGACAGACAATAACATTATTGAACTCTTGGCTTTTATTGTCCCGATCAGTGTTAACATTAGCTTAATTAATGCTTCCAGAGTGGAGCCAAAATGTCTCTTTTGCCCAGATTAAAGATACTCACAGAATTTTAGAAACTCATTTGGAAGAATATTATCCTATATTTCCTCCCTGCATAAGAAAATAAAAAAGGAACATTTGTAAGAAAGAAAAAATACATATTTTTCTTTCAACCATGTCCCGAAAAACAAATTATTCAAGAAAGTAATTATTTTGTAGAAATTCATTGAAAAATTAGATTTGTTATTTTTTATCATCTATGAGATGGAGGTTGTAGAAAAACAGAAGAAAGAAACTACAAATTGGGTACCTCCACTTAACTGCCAAGAAAAAAACAGTATATCATGATGTTAAAAGGGCTCAAACTTTAATAATAATAATAATATATATATATATATATATACTAGCAGTATAGCCTGCTCGGGTGTAATGAAAGCTTTAAAACTAATCCATGGTCCTGAGCTCAGACTCAGCCTAAAGAATATTTATGTGAAATTTGGTGAGAATCAGATAAAAATTGTGGATTTGTATAAAGGACATACAGACAGATAAACAGACACACACACAAACATCTTGCCTTTTATATGTATATATATTATTGATTTTCTGCACTATTGTAAGAACTGCAACTTTGAAACTTCTGAATATCGTTTCTTATGTCTTTGTCTATGAGTGTATCAAATTTGATTAAAATCGAACTACTCCTTCTTTAACCTGATTTTTTCGATTATCGATTTTCAATATTTATCGGGGGTACCTCGACACAAAACCTAGCTAAGAACAGACGCTTATAGTACAACTGTGTAAATTTTCAAGAAAATCGGTTCAGCCGTTTCGGAGTCTATAGGTAATGGATACACACACACACACACACACACAGAGACAAAGTTCCATTTATATATATATATATATATATATATATAAAGAGTTAATAAAGTTAATATTCTAAATAAAAATTTATATAAAAATCATATATCAAGCTATCCATTAATTAAATCATTGCTGTCAAACTATTTCTTGAGATTAAATAATTTAAAATGTTTTACATGATTAATTGGTGAAAAATCACTGGTTCTGCTAAAATGATGAACCTGTTTGAAAAATGTACAGAATTTTTAGTAATTGGTTCTGGATTGAAAGGATTTAAAATCTTTCTTCTTTGATGAGACAATATTTGCTTCATATTTGTTGCGCTCTATCCACTGCCCTCTTATAAAACCAAAAAACAACTTTGAAGAATAAGAAAACAGTAATAATTGATTATTTGTGAGTTTATTTGCATTAATGGTAAGATAGGCCAGTTGATTTGAGCAAAGAGACCAAGTGTGCACATATGACCACATGTAGAGAAGTAGGTCTCTTCAAGACTGATAGATAGAGACAAAATCTTACTGAAAATCTAGTTAATAATAGCAAAATGTGAATAAGCAAAGATAAAAAAGAAACAAAGGTACAGAAATTTCCTCACAAAGGCCAAAAAATAACAAATTACGAAGTAGTAATGACAAACAGCTGCAGAAAATTTCTAAGGGACAAAGCAAATAGTCTCTTATTTATTTTATTTATTTGTTAATATTTCTTTTTAAAAATTCTGAACTTATCAAAATAGTGCATTTGAAAGACAGAAGTTCAAGACATTAAGTTCAGACTTTTTTCATGAATCATCATGAATCATCATACTTTCAAATGAATTTATTACATTTTTTCTTCTTATTTTTTATGTTCATCTTTTAAAAATGAACTCTGTGCTAATTTGGAACTACTTACCACTTTAAATTCATTACTAAATCATTGGACATGAGGAAAATGCTAAAACTTTTATATCTCATTTATTTTATGCAAGCAAATTAGATCTTTATGCAGTTTAAATACGAAATATGATTCGTTTTGTCTGTTTTTAATCATTCAAAGGAAAAGTGCCAAAATCATTCTCAAAACTTTCTCTCCCACACCAAGTTAATATTGGAGATAAACTAATTCAAATTATCATTTTCTTATGTATATTTATAGTTTAAAATTTACCATAGTTTTTATGGTGGAAAACAGCATTTGTAGATGGGGATATAGGTAACAACACTGCATGGTGACTGTCAGTTTTATGTCTTAATGTAATCTTCAGATTGAATAGTGTCACCTGGTTTGAAGATTTCATTAAGACATGAAACTGACAGTTACCATGCAGTGTTGATCTCTATGCCCATATTGTGTATATGTGTGTTCTTCTAAATTTATATCTCTATATTTTTTATAACCAACAAAAAGATTCTGAAAAGTTGTTTTCCTGTGCCAACACCAAATATATTTCAAAGAACTTCTGGGTGGCTGAGAAATTTTCAGTACCCATTGTATATATATCTTTATATACTGTTTAATACATGACCATATTTCCACTCTCTTTTTTATTAAAACAGTATGCATTTGATTAAGAAATGTATACTGTTTTACTCCTAGTATCAAAATCATGTCATTTTGTTAAATTCTTACTATTATTATATTTCCATTGAAATTCTTTTAATATATTTTTCCAATCATTATTCTTGCACTCTTTTACTGAGTTTGTCTTTAACAAGGGCACTGGCACCTTGTCTTGCCAATGCATGGTAGATAATTCTTTACTGTAAATTCACATTATAGACAAAAGATGAATAAATGCATATTGCATTCAGTATAAACATAGTAGGCCTTCGTTTATCTTGTGAGATATTGGTAGCTCAGTTTTTGATTAAACAGTCAGTCTTTTTGTGAGCACCACCTGTATTGACAGAACAATCTTTACATAGCACTCTCTTCTGCTGGAACCTCAAATGAGAGTTTGAGATTTCTCTCTCAGCAATCCTGAATTATCTTCTGATCTCCAACAGTTGGTTTAACTTATTCAGATTTTTCATGACACCTCTTTGAACAGCATAGTGCCACCTGCTATGATTGTTCCCAGTGACCAGAGATTATGTCTTTTTGTTTGTAATAAAAAATATAGAGATATAAATTTAGAAGAACACACACATACACAATATGGGCATAGAGATCAACACTGCATGGTAACTGTCAGTTTTATGCCTTAATGCAATCTTCAAATTTTAATCAGGCCCCTCTTGCAAATGTCCTTCAAATGTATGGCAGGGCAGTTTACTGAATGATGTACCTTAGCCAGCTTACTGTATGAGGTCTTTTAGTAAATTCAATATATGTGACCCAGCCATTTAAGACAATGTAAAGAAAGAAGAAGGTGTATGCTCTAGGCGTTTGTTTGTTCCAGCATAACAGTGTTGATGACTTTGTTGTTACATGTAATGTGGGGGGTACATTATAGACAGCTGAGATGGAATCTTTCCGGGCAGTTTTTCTGTTTGATGTCGTCCAGGTTTCAATGCTATAAAGCAGAGTACTAAGGATGCATACTTAGAAATACGTTTAGTTTGGAGCATTTGGTCAGTTGACAGCTATACTATACTCTTTACTTCAATTTGACCATCACTGCTGCCACTTTAGCAATGCATTTGTCAATTTTCATGTCAAGTGATTGGTTGTTGGTGATGGTAGAATCCAGATATATGAAGTCATTTGTGATTTCAAGTAGCATGTCATCTCTGATGATTGATGGAGATGCAGAAATATCTTGACTCATTATATATATTTTTTTTAATAGTCAGCTCGACTTTATTTTAGGCATAGCTGAACTTACTAATCAGCAGTTGGAGGTTGTGCTTGGTGAACGGGGTCAAAGCTGGATTGTTAGCAAACAGCATTTTTCTGATTTGTACTGTATGCACCAAGGTGCATCACCTTGGTCTTTGCCCTCAGGTAGACCAAGTTGAATAATTTACCATTGCTTCTTGTGTGTAAGTATACACCTTCATATTATCTGAACATTAAGCTCAATAAAATAACCAAAGATGATGCCAAAGTCAGTGCTAAAACATATTCTTGTTTATGCCACTCTAAATTATGAAGGGAATTGAATTTTGACCTTTTGTAGTAAGTGAAACACATCCTTCTTGCTAACAAAGTCAAATGCCTTTGAGAGACTGATGAAGGCAATTTACAATGATGTTTGTTGTTCTCCTTGAGCTGACATAGGCAGAAGACCATGCCAACTGTGGATCTCTTAGCATCAAGTTCACATTAGGATTTTGGGTAGATGTAATCAGCAAGGACTTCAAGTCATATTAAAACCATTTTTTTTTTTTAATCATCTCACCCCAAGCAAGGCATTCCACTGGCACTATTGCGCATGGGGCTACATACGGGAAGGTAAAGAGAAGGAGTGGTTAGACATAGGGAATGTCAGGAGGAAGGTGACAGATGAGTAAGGATAGCGAGGATGAGGGTTGGGCAGATGGGAAGAGTGTTTGATAGAATGGGAGCAGGTTAGTGTGTTAGGAGGTATCTATTGACCTTACATTTAAACTCCTGGAGATTGTAGCCATCAGGGAAGCAATCATGCGGAAGAGAATTCCACAGCTGGGAAGTGCGAGGAAAGAAACTGTTGGAGTAGAAGTTACGGCTGCATTTGGGTCAAGAGTTTTTTAACAGTGCTTAACAAGAAGATAATGCAGTAGTTTTATTCATAGTAATTATCTTGTCATTGTACATGTCCTGAGGAACCTTGTCTTCATTCCAGCAGACTATGGTGTGGTTTTCTGCATTTGATGATCTCCAGTGATTTTCATTGCTTTTCTACAAGCTGAAGCATTAATAGCTTTATTTATCTCTTTCTTTGTGGGCTCTGAGTCTAGCTCTTCAGGACTGGCAGACTCTCACTAACATCAAGGGCTTCTTTCATAATAGAATTTTCTAAATAGTGTTTCCCTATTGTTTTTCTTATAACTAATTTGCCAGCTGCTTGTTTAAGGCCATTGTGCATGTTTTGGGTTTTGGTGTTGATAACATAATTTATAATAGGCATATATAATGGAACAAGAATTTTGTTGTTATTTTATTTATAACTTTATGAATAAACACACATATACATCTCTTCTGATTCTTTTTATAATATATTTGTGTTGTTTACTAAATCTATGTAAATATGGCACGAGGTTAAAGTTGTTGAGCACCCAGTTGTAAACTCACTGCAGATGTGATGATATATGAAACTGACTTTTATCATTACTTGAGAACAGGCTTCATTCATATATATAGGATTCAATGAGTAAATTGTCACCATTTTATAATTTTAATTTTACGCATATGTGTTGTTTGATTTTTAATTTTATCAATTGCACTGTATAGTAGGGTCAGTTGAGAACCATCTGTGAGAAAAAGACCACTATGACACAATTCACTCAACCAGAATTTTGGAAACAGCATGCTGTAATGCTTGATATTTGCACTGAAAACTCAAACACTAACATTTCAGAGTGTTTGGGTGTTGAGCTTAGGACAGTACAGAGGATATGGAAAGAGTTGGATGATACATCCAGGCAACATTATACTGTTCAGAGTGATCACTAGTTGAAGCAACATTATATCTCAATTCATTTTCTTAGAAGGCCTCATACTCAACTCAGATGCCTACATCAAGTGTTTTGAGAAGCTCTGCTCTGGGTCAAGTGTGTGATTATTGGTCAATCCTATATCACCATCTGAACTTAGGCACTTTATTCAACATTCTTTCCATTGATGCAAACATTTCTGAAACTCTTTTTTGGGGAATAGTGAGTATCTGCCTGTCTCATTTCCTTAATTTTTTTCATGTGTTTTTAAATCTTGTTCCTTTCAAGTGTGCTTAGAGTTTTTGGAAAGAGCAAAAAGTCACAAGGGGTCAGACCTGGGGAATTTGTGCTTGGCCAAAGACTGCTGCACATGCTGGGCTGAATGTGAAGGTGTGTTGTCATAGTGGAGATGCCACTCACTGGACACATGCAAATCTGTCCTTTTCTAATGAACAGCATACCACAAATGCTGCAACTTCTCATGGTCATACTCAATAATGGAATCCCACATTTCCAGGAACCAGTTCTATAAAGAACTTCAGAAACCTGTTCTGCTTATTTTCTTTTTAATCTATGAATGGAAACAAATCACTTTATAGTATACAGAAGGATTAAAGCAATTTAATAAATTAATAGAAAAAATTTATTTATTAAGATATTTCCAGGCTGAAATTTTATTTTTATCATAATTCTGTTTAGAAAGTATGATGCTTTATTAATTTAGTGTCATGAGTTGTCTCATAGTTTCTTAGCTCCATTCAAATTGAATTGTTGCAGTCTGAAAGATTTACCAGAAAATTTATTGAATGTATGACTAAAAGATTTGTCATATTTTTAACTTCAGGACAATTTTTTTTGTCAGAATAAATTTATGTTCATCACAGAAAAAACTTTTTCAGTCTCTGCAGAACTTACAACAATGGTATTTTATTTTTAGCTATTATATATTGGCTATTACTAATCCAACAACCAGTATGTAACGCTTTTCAATTTTAATAATCAATTCCTGTAAACCAGTAGAATACCTTCTTTATTAATACTCTTTATTTACTGCCTGATGAGGTAGAGCATCTTCATGGCAAACAAATGTAGTAAAAAAAAAGTTATTAAAGGTGTCTTCACATTGCTTTGAGTCACTTGTGCACTTTTCAGTCTCAGACAGCTTTTACCTATGAAAAATGAGCCATGGTTTCATGTTCATAGCCATAGACCCATGATTTGTCACCTGTTCTGACTATTTTCAAAAAGTGTTTGTTTTCCTCAACACAGTCATGGAAAATCTGTACAAGAAACTAGATTTTCTTTTTGTTCAACTGAAAGCAGCTTTGACACAAACTTGGCAGGTACAAATCCCATAGCCAAGTTTCCAGTAAGAATGGACTGAACAAAACAGTAACTAATGTTTGGATCCTCACACAACTCACTTGTAGTCATTCTAGGGCCTTTACGAATAGCTGCACGCACATCTGTGATGCATTTATCACTTACACTGGTTGTGGTTTTCCCAGAACATGCATCACTAGTGTCATCTTTGAAATGTTCAAACCACTTGTACACTTTTGTTTGGCTCTTACACTACTCTCCATATACTTTCTGCATTGTTGCTTAGCTCTCTGTGCAGGTATCACCAAGCTTTTTATAAAATTTGATTTAGATTCTTTGCTCTATTTTCTCTGTCATGGCCACTGATGGAACCTCTGTGGTAATACTGAGGTATCTGAAACTTTTGGGTGGTATCTTATATACAAGGTATTTTTTTTAAAATATGTAAATTGAGTAACACATTTTAAATTTTTTGTATAAACTGAATCAATAATGTTATTAAAATCTTATCACTAAATATAAGAATTCTCTGATTTATAAGTTACACTGTTTCAAAAAAAGCATACAGTATTTTTTATTTTAGATTAGGAACCAATCAAAATATACAGTAATATACTTTGTTCTTTTTTTTTTCTGTAAATATTGAAATTTATTAAAATTTTACCATTTAATAAATTTTCTACCACACTGGTGTGCATATTTGTTTAGTGACATGATGTGCATTGCATTTTTTTTATCAGTATCACCCCATGCAAGGCAGTAAGGACATGAACTCACAAGGTGTTAGCAGGTTTGGAAGAATTAGGAACAAAACCATTAATGATGAATGAGAAGAGGAAAGTAGATTGTGACTGGCACTGCATTTGATTTTTTGCAGATTAAAATTGGCTGGAAAGCATGGAACTGGAAGGGAGTTCCACAAGCAAAAGTGCAAGAAAAGAAACTGTTAACATAGAGTTTATAGTTACATGTAGCCAGCTCAACTTTAAATTGATGAAATCTCAATGCCAGTTTAGTATTGCACTTAAATGAAAAAAATCTAGCTACCATAGATCCTGACATATTCCGCAGCTTGATTTAATTTGATTTAAATAGCTACAAAAAGTTATATTCTTTTCTTTTTATGTAAAATGTGATTTTGACAAACAAATAGAAAGTGAAAGAAAAGCAAGGTTGCAGATAAGTGTCACTGTCTGCCATTTAATAAAAGTTAATTTTATTTCTCAAAATAAAGCACAATTAGCATTAGATAACATTTTTTAATAGCAAATTTACTATAAAAATTTTTATTATGTTGGTGTTAAAAAAAATCCAAAGATACAATTTGTATTGATGATGACTGATATGTAAGGAGTCAAAATGTATAAAGAATGATGTTTGAAAAAAAATAGGGAAAAATTAAATTTTTTTCTTATATCTAAGATCCATATTTAAAAACAAATATGTCAGCTGCATGTGTTAAAATAATGATAATATAGAAGTGAGGTTATAAGGTGAAGGAAGTCTAGTGAGTTGAATTTGTTTTCTAATAGGAATGCTGATGATGATGATATATCAGTCAAAACAATGACAAAGCAGAGAAAAGCAAAAAGATTAAAAAGCAAAATATGTTGACGAAATGAAAAGAACAATGACAAGAAGTTGAAGAATTTGGATCAAGATAAAATGATATAAAATAGGAACAACAGTTTGGGAGATAAAACTCAAAATCATGATGATATCATTATTAAAATGATGATGATTGAAAGATAATGAAAGCATAAAAAAGCAACAAGATGATAAAAGAGATTAGATAATGCAGTGCAAAAAATGTTGGCCAGGATAAAAATAAAAGTCTCATTAGATATAATAGTAGCTTTGATGAAACCCAGGGAATAGAATGATACCCATTGCCCGAGGATTTTTTTATTATCTAAATTAGTGGCCCCAGAGAATAAGTTGGTTGAACTTTGTTTTGCACTTTTTTTTCAATGATGGCAGTAATCTAAAAGATAAAATGGTGATATTAATTATGGCAATAACAATTTTAATAATATAGAAGTAACAATAAAAACAATAACAAAATTAACAATAATGAAGAAAAAAGAAAAAAAGAAAATGTGTGTAGAAAAAGAAGTAAAGTAAGGAGTGAAGAAACAATGTCTTGATAAAAAATGTCAAAACCAGAGAAGCAGTTAAGAATATCTGGGTGAAAATAAATATATAAAAATTCAAATAAAAGAGAAAGAGTAATGCAAAATGAGTAAAAAAAGAATTGGAACTGTGAAGTAGAAAGAAATTAAAAAATGAAAAGCAGAAATGTGAAGAAGAGGAGAAAAAAGAAAGTAAAAATAAAGAAAAATGTTGGGGAAAGTGATAAAGAATAGAAAGATGAAAAGGGCTGAAGGAGTGGAAAAGGAAGAGAAAAAAGAAAGGCGGTAAAGTAGAGAAAAGTGATAAGTAAAAGAAAGATGAAAAGCGCTGAAGGAGTGGAAAAGGAAGGAAGAAAAAAGAAAGGAAAGTTCGTAGAGAAAAGTGATAAGGAAAAGAAAGATGAAAAGGGCTGAAGGAGTGGAAAAGGAAGAGAAAAAAGAAAGGCGGTAAAGTAGAGAAAAGTGATAAGGAAAAGAAAGATGAAAAGGGCTGAAGGAGTGGAAAAGGAAGAGAAAAAAGAAAGGCGGTAAAGTAGAGAAAAGTGATAAGGAAAAGAAAGATGAAAAGCGCTGAAGGAGTGGAAAAGGAAGAGAAAAAAGAAAGGCGGTAAAGTAGAGAAAAGTGATAAGGAAAAGAAAGATGAAAAGCACTGAAGGAGTGGAAAAGGAAGAGAAAAAAGAAAGGCGGTAAAGAGAGAAAAGTGATAAGGAAAAGAAAAATGAAAAGCGCTGAAGGAGTGGAAAAGGAAGAGAAAAAAGAAAGGCGGTAAAGTAGAGAAAAGTGATAAGGAAAAGAAAGATGAAAAGGGCTGAAGGAGTGGAAAAGGAAGAGAAAAAAGAAAGGCGGTAAAGAGAGAAAAGTGATAAGGAAAAGAAAGATGAAAAGCGCTGAAGGAGTGGAAAAGGAAGAGAAAAAAGAAAGGCGTTAAAGTAGAGAAAAGTGATAAGGAAAAGAAAGATGAAAAGGGCTGAAGGAGTGGAAAAGGAAGAGAAAAAAGAAAGGCGGTAAAGTAGAGAAAAGTGATAAGGAAAAGAAAGATGAAAAGCGCTGAAGGAGTGGAAAAGGAAGAGAAAAAAGAAAGGCGGTAAAGTAGAGAAAAGTGATAAGGAAAAGAAAGATGAAAAGCGCTGAAGGAGTGGAAAAGGAAGAGAAAAAAGAAAGGCGTTAAAGTAGAGAAAAGTGATAAGGAAAAGAAAGATGAAAAGCACTGAAGGAGTGGAAAAGGAAGAAAAAAGAAAAAAGAAAGGCGGTAAAGAGAAAAGAAAAGATAAGGAAAAGAAAGATGAAAAGCGCTGAAGGAGTGGAAAAGGAAGAGAAAAAAGAAAGGCGGTAAAGTAGAGAAAAGTGATAAGGAAAAGAAAGATGAAATGGCAGTCAAGAAGTTAGAAATGAAATGGGGAAAAGAAGAAAAATTAAAGTAGAAGAGAGTGATAGATGAATGGCACTGAAGGAGTGGTAAATAAATTGGAAAAGAAGGGAGAAATATATTAAAGTAGAGAAAAATGATAGGGAGAAAAAGAATGAAGGCACTAAAAGAGTGGGGAAAAGAAGGGAAAAGACATTAAAGTAGAAGAAAATGCTAGGGAAGTGGAAGATGAAAGGAACTGAAGAAGTGAGTAATGAATGGGAAAAATATTGGAGTAGCGGAAACTGATAGGGAAGATGAAAGAGACTGAGGGGGTGGGAGAAATGCTAAAAAAGGGGAGAAAGACATTGAAGAAGAGGAAAGGCACTGAAAAAGTGGGAAAAATTTTTTAAAAAAGTGAAAGGATATAGAAGTAGAGGAAAGTAAGAGAGAGAAAAATGTTACTGAAGGAATGAGAACTAAATGGGAAAAGAAGGATGAAAGACCTTAAACTAAAAGAAAGGGATAGAGGAGAGGAAGATGAAAAGGACTGAAGGAGTGGAAAAAGAATGGGAAAAGAAAAGAGGAAATCGATTGTGAAAAGAAAAATAAAAGGATATGAGGTACGGGGAAATGAATGGGCAAAGAGGGGAGAAAGACATTGAAATAGAGGAAGGTAATAGGGGAGAGGAAAGTGAAAAGCAGTGAAATAGTGGGACATGATAGCAGAATGGAGAAAGGCATTAAAGGTGCAGAAAGATGAGAATGATGAAAGTTACTGTTGGTGGGGGAAGATAAAAGCATTGAAAGGAACAGAGATATATATTTAAGGGGAAGAAAGTCATAGGGTGTGAAAGATTTAATGTACTAAATGATTGGAAAATGTTGTGTAAGAAGTAGGAAAGAACTAAAAGGGAGGAAAGTTTTCAGTTCCAGAAAAATGAAAATCAGTGAAGGAGTGGAAAGTAATGAAGGGAAAGATGAAAAGCAATGAAGGATTGTAAAATGATGTTGAAGAAAGAATAATGTAATTAGAGTTGAGGAAAATATTAGTGTAAAAAAAAAATGAAAAACACTGAGTGATTTGGACAAGAGAGAAAGAAGAAAGACATTAAAAGGGAGGAAGTTGATCAGGAAGAGAAGGATGAAGATCACTGAAGGAGACAAAAATAGTAGAAAAGAAAGGAGAAAGGCATTAAATGGAAGAAAAGTGAGAGTGAAATGAAAGATGAAAATCATTGAAGCCGTGGAAACTGAATGGAAAGTAAATGAGGAGAAAAGTGATATAGAAGGAACTGAAAGAATGAAAAATGATAGGAAGAAGAAGGGAAAAGAAAGGAGAAAGGCACAGAAGTCAAAAATGATAGAAAAGAAAAGAGAAAACCTTTAAAGGGGAAAAAATTGAGAGAAAAGTGAAAGATGAACAACACTCAAGGTGTGGGAAATGATAGGGTAGAGATAAAAACTTTGGCATGGAACAAAATATACTATTGAGAACAGCCATTTTCATGCAGGAATAATTATGTACTTATTGACTGAACAGTGTTACTTTTGGTTGAAACTTACAAAAAATTTTTCTTAATGCATTTTTTCAGAAAACTATTAAATCCCATAACTGTCAAAATTCTTTCTAGTATTAATTGATGTTTCCTTCCTCACCTTTTCTTTAAAGTAGTGTAGAAATTCAACACCTTTATTATCCATATTTTCCTTTTATTTACTTTTTTTTTAATCATTTCACCCCAAGCAAGGCATTCCACTGCCACTATTGTGCAGGGGGTTACATAAGGGAAGGTGGTGAGAAAGAGTGGTTAGATATAGGAAATGTCAGAAGGAGGGTGATAGATGGGTAAGGATGTAGATGGGAAGAGTGTTTGAGAGAATGGATGCATGTTAGTGTGTTAGGAGGTGTCTCTTGACCTTACATCTAAACTCCTGGAGATTGTAGCTGTCAGGGTAGCAAGTATGTGGAAGAGAATTCCACAGGCGGGAAGTGCAAGAAAAGAAGCTGTTAGAGTAGAAATTGCAGTTACATTTTATCGGTTTCACTGTAAAAGGGTGGGACCTAGTTGCTAATCTAGTATCTCGTGCAAATTCGTACCTAGGGGGCACCAGTGATCTAAGTTCATCGAAGCAGAAGCCATGAAAGTATTTATAGAAGAGGCACAAGGAAGCCATGTCACGTCAATGTGCTATCCAAATTTGTTGTTGCTACTCTTGGAAGTTTTCAAGTGGTGTGGTTTTTGTTATTTTCTAAAGTACTTTAGGACTCTGGGATGAGCTATATAACAAAATTTATCATTTGAATTCTGATGAATAGAGTGCACAACAGAATCAAACTAGAATGGGACAAGAACAGTGTGGTTTTGTCAAAAATACTGCAACAAGGAACATCATATGTGTTGAATGTTATAAAAAAATGCAGAATGATGTCGACCTGTATTTTGTAGATTATGTAAAGCCATTCAATAAAGTATGCCTTCAAGATCTGTTGGAACTGCTCAGCAACCTTGATGTATTTGGAAAAGATATTAGAATAATCATGAACCTATACTGGCAGCAAAAGAGGACTGAACTGTTAAGTAACATCTTTTCTCCTATATGACAGTGAATGCTGGACAATATCCTCAAAGATGAAAAAAAAAAACTGGAAGCAACAGAAATGTAGTTTTACAGAAGGATGCAGAGGATACCATGGACTGAAAATGTGAGCAAGGATAAACTCTAAAGAAAATGGAAACAAAAACAAATTTTATGCATAACATCAGGAAGAGGCAGCAGAAATTTCTAGATATAATGAGGAAAGAGGCTAAAAAGTCACTAAAACTCACAGGACTGATTGAAAGCAAGATGGATTGAAGAAAACAACACATAACATAAATTAACTAAATGGATGGTGGAACATGGCTTGGGAGAAATAACAGAAAGAATAAATCTATTAAAAGCTGCAAAGGATAGGAAATCATAGAGAGCCATGATCATCTACGTCTTGAGGGGACATGGCACGTGAAATAGAAAAAAGAGTGTCAGGCTATAAGATTTGAAAGATGGTTGTGACATAAAGGATTCATACACTTGAAACTATTCTTAATCATTCATCTGAGAAAATGTTTGTATATAGCCATTTAGGAATGAGTTGGATGACATATATGACGTTCACATGAGAATCTAGATTTGATGAGGCTATTTAAGAGAATGATTTGAGTTCTTAGGCTGTTATTTTGGTGGGCAGGACATCATACTCTCCAACTTCTAGATGAAGAGATCAAAGTAGTTCTTGACAGAAAGTGAACTTTGTTTTTTACCTTTTTAATCCAATCTCTACAGCGTTTATCTCTATATACTTCAGAATTCTTTACTTTTGGTCAACCTCTTGAAATAAAAACAGTTCAATCTTTAAATGTGGGAATTCATTCATTTCTGAATGGACAGTATTAATTTGTGTATATTTTAGAATAATTTTTATTATTTTGATTTTTATAACACTTTATATTGTTTTCTTTGCTTGAGATTGATGTGGGGTGATGTTGTCACGGTGTGCCCGATCGCAACTCCCACTTTGTGTAAACAATCCCGGATACATCTGTCAGCAGAAAACAGTCACGACCCATGTGTGCTAAAAATAGCAACAACCTCTTTTCAAACAAACAAAAAAACACAAAAACTTATTTTTTGCTACAAAACAAAAACAAAAGACTTTTAATTTACCTGTTCCAGTGCTGACTGATGTCCAGCGACTGGTTCCTGCACCCCACTGACGTCCGGATATTGCTCCCAATACACGACCTCCATCGCCTCACCATTGATCGTTCCATTAAGAAAAAAATAAAGATCCGATTTGCATCGTCTCCAACTGACCATCTGCTTTTGTCATCCTTCTTTGCTCCTGCTATCTCCTTTCCTTGCCTTTGTGTCTACTTTCTTAGTTGCACGGTCGATTGGCACTTACACCTCTCGGCCCTCTCCGCAACAATGTAAACCATTACAAAGTATGAGCATTCGAACTTATACTAAGTTATAACTTAATAATTATTTTGTTCTCTTCTTCCCAGTATCCATAAATCCATCCCTTGTAATAGCTGAAGGGTGAAAAACTTCTTTTTTCACAAAACTACTACACAGGTAGATATAAAAATTTGTGAGTGGGGAGTGTTTTATATATATATATATATATATATATATATATATGCAGGTAGGTATTTCACTTTTGAAGTGTTGGTAACTTGTTGGAATGTCCGCGCCTATTTGGCTATAATGGACTATTCCATTACTATGTAAAGTAATGGTGGCATCTACGTAGGAGAGTGTGCCAATTTGTTGTATTTTTAGTTTATTTTTGGGTTCATTCCCCTCCCATCATTTCATTTTTCATTAAATATTTTATAATATTGTACATTATCTTGTACATTTATTTTATATTGTATATAAATACATTTTTATTGTCATGGGTTAACTTCCCCGACTTTTTAGGTGCCCCTGGTAAGTTTCTGGCATTGTGGTGTATGAAGGATTGGAAGTAGATAGATATCTTCTTGTGGTGATTGTGCAAATTGTAATGAGTGAATGGGTCGTGATAGTGTTTAGCTAGGTATAGGATAGTTAAGCGAGAACCAACCTCTCCCCCTCCCCTTTTAGGCCTTGTGCCATAATTTTTTGTATTTTATGCAAAATATAAATACAGTGTGCCGAGCAGCCGATCGACAAGTCAGTCGTAGACTTCCGGTGACGACCCGGAAGTACCCATTGCTCATACTACGTCTTACGACGGTTGGGACGATTAACCTTTATTCTTGTATTGGATACTAATAACCTTTGTAAATACTATTTTCACGGAATACAACAATTAACCTATTCCTGTTGTTGAGTTATTTATTCTTACTCACAACACAACAGTGGCGACAAAGATTGTCGACACAACAGTGGCGACGAAGATTGTCGAACAGACGTGGAAGAAAACATACGTAAAAGAACTCAAACATCAAAAGTACTCGGAAGAAAAATACAAACTTGTGCCACAGCAGAACAGTGGTAACGGGAGTTGTTACTCAGAGGAAAGACTGATTTTTAGTAAGCGAATGAGGAAAATTTTTTCTCTCATGGAGCACAGGAAAATTTGTAAAAAAAAAAGCAAAAGTACTCGGTAAAGTCGTATACACAGCGAAGAAATTGCACGTTACATTTTGTTATTTTTCTGTTGTTGCGAAAAACTTTTGGGTTGAAATTTGTGACCCTCCCCTCTGTGAAAAGAGAGAAAATATATAATTGAGTTTTGTTCTCTGGAAAAAGGAAAAATGGAACAATTTCAAGCTTCCATGTTGGAACTGATAAAATATCAGATGCAACAACAAAGAGAAAGCGAAGAAAGATTTTGTAAATTACAAATAGAAATACAAGAAAGAAATGACGAAAAGCAAAAAGAAAGCGAAGAAAAATTCCACAAACAACAATTGGAATTGCAAGAAAAAATGTTACAGATGCAGTGGGATAGTGAGAAAAAACAACAAAAATTTCAGGAAGCAAATGCAAAAAAGAGCATGAAAATGCAAGAGCTCTTACGGGAAGCAATTCTCGAAAAAAATAAAAACTTGGACGATAGTACTTTTTCGCAAAATACGATTTGGTCAACCATCGAAAGTTTTACATATAATCCGGATGAGGCTAAAACGTTCGAGAGGTATTATCATCGGTACCAGGATTTCTATGAAGTTGATTGCAAGTCCTGGTCTTCCGAAAAAAAGATTAGACTGCTCATCAGAAAACTAGGGACATATGAACACAATAAGTTCACAGACTTTATTCTACCAAGAAAAACAAGGGACCTGGAATTTAACGAAGCAGTAGGTCTGCTGAAGGAATTATTTAGTTCAAGGCTGTCCTTGTTTCACAAAAGGTGGAAGTGCTTAAATTTACAAAAAAACGAGGACGAAGACTATACAACGTTTGCCTCGGTTGTCAACAAAAACTGTGATGATTTTAGGCTTTCGGAACTATCAGCAGATAATTTTAAATGCCTAATTTTTGTGCAAGGCCTAGTGTCAGGGAAAGACAGTGAAATGAGGAGGAGAATTTTAACAAAGCTAGAAAGCGAGCAGGATATCTCACTCCAAAAGTTGCCGGATTTTTGTCAAAAATGCGTAAGCATAAAGGAAGACACCAAGAAAATTCAGGAATCTGCAGTAGCAAGCGTTAAAAAAGTAAAACAGAAGTCACAGTTTCGGTCTCTGTCTCCGAGACAAAAGAATCACTCGCCTATGGTGGGTGGGACAAAATTTGAAAAAAGACCCCTTCCAAAAGCTTGTTATGGATGTGGCGAATGGCATTGGTATAGCGACTGCCCGTTTAGACGTAAAACTTGCAGAAACTGTAACAGGCAAGGTCATAAAAAGGCCAAATGTCGATTTAGAACTAAAACGCAAGTAAAAATAGCAAGATCAGATGAGCAAAATTACGGTATTAGGAAATTTTTAGAGGTAAAAATACTCAAACGGTCAGTAAAAATGCAGCTCAATAGTGGATCTGACATAAGTATAATAAACACAAAAACGTGGCGAAAGCTGAATAAACCAATCTTGAGGAAGGCGAATAAAGTTGCGAAAACAGTTACAGGAAAGAAAATCAAATTCGAGGGTGAACTGATTCTCAATGTCAACTTTAATAACCAAACTAAAAAATTAAAAATGTTCGTCATGAATGGAACAAACAATTTGTTTGGGACAGATTGGATTAATGAGTTTGATTTGTGGGATCTGCCCATAAGTGCTTACTGCAAGAATATAAAAGAAGACACGACTGACAATATAAAAGTATTGAAGGCTGAGTTAAAGAAAGATTTCCCTGAAGTATTTGCAGAAGGATTAGGCAGGTAGACTAAAACGGCTGCAAGAATTAAATTAAAAGAAGACGTGACACCTGTATTCAAGAAAAAAAGAATTACACTGAACAAAGCTGCGCCGTCAGCACTGTCGCTGGCCGAACTGATGTTCATGAGAAAGGTGCGATCGGTTTTCGACAAATTAATCCCGACGAAGAAAGTGGATACACCCATCATGAGCACACAAAAAAGAAAATTCTTGATAAATGAAAAAGTTTATTTCAGGAATTACAAAAATAATACTGCTTCCTGGATGCCAGGGAAAATAAAAGAACGCGTAGGAAACATGCTTTATATGGTTCAAGGGCCAAAATTTGTACACAAAAGGCATGTGAATCAAATAAAGAAAAGACTTTCGGAGAAAACAACTGTCACGTCTCAAAGGTGGGACGAAAATGTGGAAGATCTGTATGACACATTTCAGCTACAGATGCCTCAGGGGCAAGAAGTAAATAGTAGAAAATCCACCAGAAAAAGGAAAGCGATGCATCAGTTAACAGTGGATCCGCAAAGGAAAAAGTATGACTGACAGCAAAAGCCTTAGGAGGGGTGTGTTGGGACGCCCACGCCTATTTGGCTATAATGGACTATTCCATTACTATGTAAAGTAATGGTGGCATCTGCGTAGGAGAGTGTGCTGAGCAGCCGATCGACAAGTCAGTCGTAGACTTCCGGTGACGACCCGGAAGTACCCATTGCTCATACTACGTCTTACGACGGTTGGGACAATTAACCTTTATTCTTGTATTGGATACAAATAACCTTTGTAAATACTATTTTCACGGAATACAACAATTAACCTATTCCTGTTGTTGAGTTTTTTATTCTTACTCACAACACAACAGTGGTGACGAAGATTGTCGACACAACATAACTACTCTATGTTTTTGTGTATGAGGCAACTTGTTAGCCATCCAGTAAGATGAAAAATAAGAACTACCAAAGGGCAGAAGAATTTCCAAGAAGTCAATGCCCAGTTAACTAGAGGCAGTGTATCAATAAATCACTAGGAAACCTCTCTACTACTAATCCCCAAAATCATCATGGCAATTAAGAATCATAATATGAAACCTAACAGTGTAAAACAAGTTAAATCTAAAAGAATTAAGGAGTGACATGTGTAACAGGTGTCAGCTGATTGTCATCTAGGAACTGTTAGCATAAACAGCATAAAGGAGATAAAATTCTTTAGAAATGATCCCCTGACCAAAAAGGAACAACACAAGTTGTTTTCATGTGTCACTTAACTGTTATCTAGTGACTGTTGAAGCAAAAAATTACTCCAGGCATGGAAATCAAATCTTTCTACTTCATGCTAAATAATGCCAAGTCTCAGCATAAACCACAAACAGATCAATTTTCATACCACTGCCTAAGAGACCAAATGCAAAGGAATGTGAACTCCACTGAACAATCAACTTAATGAGCCACATAACAAAACTCATCATCCAGATTCTTATGAATAGGCATGCAGCAGAATCAGGCCAGAGATAGAATAAGAACAGTGTGTGTTCATCAAAGACACCAAAACAAGGAACATGATATTTATGCTCAGGATGTTATCAGAAAGAGCAATACAACTGCAGAAGGACGTATTACTGTGTTTTCGAGACTACACAAAGGTGTTTGACAAAATATGCCACAAAGATCTGTTAGAGCTGCTCAGCAACCTTGACATAATATTCAGGAAAGGCCTTAGAATAATCAAGAATTTATACTGGTAGCAAATTGTCTGCATACAGACAGGAAATGAGTTCTGCAGATATGCAAAAATAGAAAGGTATGTAAGAGAAGTCTTCTTGCTAAACTCTTAACAATATAAGATACACAGAAAGGAAACTACAAAACCTCATACAGAATGTTGCAAAGAAAAGAGAGAAGAAAGGACTAAACATAAATTTCAAGAAAACTGACTGAATAGTCATCAGCCAAAAGAGGAGCTCAAAATGCCAATTACAATTTGGGGATACTAAAATCAAGCAGGTGCAGAAATTTAAATACCTGGGAAATGTTCTAACAGAGGTTGAAAATTGTGACGCTGAGATCAGAAGGCATATTGGGAGAGCCAAGGATGCATTCCAAAAGCGAAGCAGAGTATTGAGGGACAGGAATATGTTGTTGGACGCAAAGAAAAGAGTACACGACTGTCAGGTGATATATGTCCTCATATATGATGGTGAATACTGGACAATCTCCTTGACGATGAAGAATAGAAATGTAGTTCTACAGAAAAATGCTTATGCTAGCATGAAGCGAATATGTAAGCAATGATAAGATTTTGGAGAGAATGAAGACAAAGAGGAAACTTATACTTACAGGAACATCAGGAAGAGACAGTTGAAGTTTCTGGGACACATACTGATGAATAAGGGCTTTGAGAATCTGATATTCACAGGGCAGATAGAAGGACAAGGTTAAACAGCATGTTACATACTTGATGGGCTTGAGCAAATGGATGACAGAGCAGGGTTTGGGAGAAATAACTAGACAAAATTAATAGATACGAGGAACAGGAAGATGTCGAGAGCTATAATTGCCTACATCCTGAAGGGATACAGCCAATAAAATAGGAAGCATTGGAAGTGTTGGACAAAACTAGACTGCAGCCTATCCAATGTTTGACTTTTGCGTTGTGGGGTGCAGTGGATATCAGCTCAGAACGAGAAATCGGGGAGCCGAGTTTGAATTCCAGTTGAACTTATGCGCAAACACCCTTGGGAAAAGTATTAATCCGTCTCTTCCTTCCAGTTATTTGTTAAATAACAGGACAAATTGGGTTCTATAGCCTTGTCTGGCAACCAGCCTACCGCAGAAAGCAATGGCAACCTTCTGCCCAGTCAGTCATGTCTCTTTTGAGACATGATTGCCCAAGCACTTAACTGACTGACACTAAGAGAGAACAGAGAATGCAGTTGAAGTGGGAGAAAGAAGATTGGCAGTGAATGAGAATAAAGAAAAAAGGGAAGTTGAGAAGTTCAAGCAGAATATTGAAAGGAGATGCTTTTCATTTATATTATTGTTTATTGTTTGCTTTTTACAAAGGTTTTTTAAAATATTAAAAAAGGCAATTAAAAATCCCCTGAAATAAGTGAAAGCATTTTCAACATTTGATAAGAATTTTTGTAGAAACAGACAAGGGGATTTGATAAAATCAGTTGAAGAAGTACACCCCACATTAATTGGTAGCTTCATTTATCAACAATCTGTCACCTTTGATCTCTTGTTTATAAAACCATTTCCAATTCTGAACAAAATATCTAATAAATTGGAAACATAAGTGTTCCCTTTTGTATATCTTCATATTTTTTGCGATCAATGTTTTATCTTAAAAAAAATGTAATTTATTACCAAAACTGATAAATGGAGATAAAATGGATTAAAGATATCACTCAGTTCACAAATGTTGATCTGTGAGTATTTTGATGGAAACCTTTCATTTCTCAATATGGAAACATAAAATAATACCAGGGTTTTGCTACAAGTATGAAGCTGCCTATATCTATAATAGAACCTCATCCTCTGCGGGTTCCTTGGGAATGGTAAAATTGTGGAGGATTCTTAACCAGATGGCTAATGTGTATGCATGGTATTTTAAAAATATGAGAAATATATTCCAAAAATATTTATACAAATTAATTTAATTTGTAAAAGAAAACATTTTTTTTTTTCATTTGAGGTTTATCTCTTAGAATTCAGAGTTTAATGACCTTTAAATTGATTTTTTTAAGATACTGTCTGAGACTAAGTTTTATGCAATATTTTAGTTATATTATATTTGATTATATTTTACATTTTTCAAAGTAGTTTCAGTTTAGCAAAAGTTTTGAACATGGATGGTTTTGAATGGGTAAAATGTAGATAACCAAAACTACAATTATTTGTGATTATGTATTGGCAATCTCCAGGATCTGACAAAGATGAGTTCTTTTCAAGTACCATAGGGTTTATTGTCTCATATAAATTTTTAGTCATTTTCTCAGAATGTGTCGTGAAGAGAATTTTACTTTGCTGCACCTCAGAATCACAAACTTCATGACTTGAAGACTTTCAACAGCAGCAACAATTAAAAGGGATAACACATGTAATCTGAGAAAATAATGATATAATCAAAGTGTTGACATTCGACACTATCTTAAACAAAAGGTGTGGAATGTAACGCTTATCAGTACTAGAAAGAGGAATAAGCTTGACAACACTATTTTCTTTAAACACTTTAGCACTCTTTAGGTGACTATTTTTTTTGCCAAGCAAAATATAAGTCTTGCCAATGCAACTTGAAGTTGAATTTCTTGGTTATGGAGTCATACCCTTCTATGGCAACACTTGAAAGAATCCTGACTGAAATTGAGAGCGAGGTCACTGCAATTTCAAATATATAGAACTAATATATAAATAATTATATTCTGAGAAGATCATATATAAAGTAAAAGAAATATTTATAAATGATGCAGAGTGCGAATTGCTAAAACTATCAAAGGGAAAGATTTTATAAATTTCAACTAACAGTAATGCTAATGAATGTCAAATATTTCCTTATAAAGGAGTGGCTAATCTCATCATTACAATTAATGGATGGTGAGTTTCTATCCATATAATTTCTGTATCACACAATTTATATTTAAGATTTTTTCAGTAGAGATCTATATTGATCAATGCTCAGTGTACACAAAATATAGAAATACAGAATCTATCTTACTTTACTTTCAGCTAAACTTGAAGGATGATATTTTTTCTTTTTGGTTCATGTCTTGATCTACTTCTTTATGTGACATGTCTCTTCAGGATGCAAGTGATCGTGAACTTCTACTTGCCCCCTATCACTTGTCACTCTCAACACTTTTCCTCTTCAAATCTCTCCAAAACCCTGCTTCATCAACCACTTGATCAAGCCCATCAGGTATGTCTCTTGCTGCTTTTCCCTGTTTCTCTTTCTCTCAGTCTGTCCCATGAGTATTAGATTCTTCAAACCTTCCTTCCTCATTACATGTCCCAGAATTTTCAGCTGCATCCTCTCCAACACCTTGTCATTGCTTACATGCTTGGTCTATTGTATCCTCAGCAACTTTCTGTAGAATCACATTTCTGTTGTTTGGATCTCTCCTTCATCTTTTTAAAGATGAGATCATCCAGCATTAGCTGCTATGTAGAAGGACAGATAACAGTCCAGTACTCTTTTCTTTGTTTGCAACAAAACCTTCTTGTCTGATATATCCTGAAAAGGAATACAAATAGATAAGTTGAAGAATGGTACTCAACACCAGGAATAAGGTATAACAGATTTATTGTACTAAGGTACAATTAACAATAATACACACGTAGGTAAGCAACGGGTTGGAGCAGAATAGACTATCAAAGAGTGAATGCCTTCGCCTAAGACCATTCTTCTTCTTACCGCTCGTTAGCGTCTTTTATCAGGTAGAGCATTCTATTCTCAAGGGATGGTAGGATATTTCACTATAACACTGTCTATCAATACTCTGATTTGCTTTTTGAAATGTGTCCTTTGATTCCAGTGTTGCAGTCTTCATCCTCTGTCAAAACACATCCCAGATATTAAATTTCTGCACCTTTTTGATTTTTGTATCTTTGACCTGTAGTTGGCATTTTGGGGTCCTCTTTTGGCTGATGACCATGCATCATATACTTGCTGATAACTGAAATCTTTTAAGAACATGTTTTTCCTACAGATGTTAATGATAAATATATAGACAAAGACTGAATTTTTGAAATCTCTATGGATGTCTTAAATTAGACATCTTATGACAGTTTGATATACATTTCTAAACAATTTGCTTCACTAGAAAAACTAAATATTTCAAGTACTTTTTTTTTCAGAATTGACTTCTACAATTTATTAAGTGGGTACTGAAAAATGCTCACATCAATTAAATCCTATAAAGAAATAAACTGATGTTTGGTTATTAAAATACTCATTTTGTGAAGTGGGTACAGGCATACAAGAATTTCTCAGCACTTCTCATAATTCTAATTGTATAAAAATAGACATGTAAAACCCTCTTTATTGCGATTCTGTCGAAATATACTGACAAATTATGCCTATCACTTATGCATTCTGGTTGAATTGACAAGGCATATTTAAAATCTGAATGAATGTCATAGAATATACAGTATTGAATGGTATATTAGGACTCTTACCTAAATTTATACTTAAGATTATAAATCTCACCTCTATTGTTATTTCCGCAGCAAATGTTCAGATGAGCACTATTCTTTAGTTCATCCTGTTCAGACTTTTAAAGCTAAGGCAATCTTTACTCTATTGTTATTTTGATGGCAAATGTTCAGATGAGCTCCAATCTTTACTTCTACTAGTTCAGACCTTTACAGCTAAGTCACTGTCTGCTCTATTGTTATTTCCATGGCAAATGTTCAGATGAGCTCCATTCCTTAGTTCTTCCAGTTCAGACCTTTACAGCCAAGCCACTCTCTACTCTTTTGCTGCTTCCATGGCAAATGTTCAGATGAGTTCCATTCCTGATCACATCAGTTCAAACTTTTATAGGAAAGACCTGACATGTTACATAGACAGAGTCAAATTATCCTCATTCCATTCGTACCATTTTGTTGGTAAGAAAAAGTCCCTGTAAAATTGCTTTTGGCCCAGAATCTCAACTAATTGTGGAATAGACTCCTGAGAGGATGCTTCCTCGAACACTTATTTGCTAATAACATTTTCAAATCTCAGGAAAACCATTATCTATCCTACATATCCTCATAATCTGCACTTACTTCTTCCTCATCTAACAACCTTCTACCTTAAGTGCTCCTCAGTTTTTATTGGGTGAAGATTTAGTTAAAAATGAATGTATAAATATTAGCCTCTCATTATCTCTCCTATATTATTGCCTACAAGACCCAGCCATTTTTCTTTTTAGGAAAAATTCAGAGATTATGACAATTTGACAATTGAAATCAGTTGTATTAGTAATTATGGTGTCAGTCAGAAAGCTCTTTGGTCAACAAGTGAATTTTGATTAACTTTTCATAAGCAATTATAGATTCATAGACTTCTCTTAAGACTTCAAACTTGATAATTCTCACAAAATTAATACTTTGTTTTATTTCACTCAAATTCATTGCATAAATGTGTTCATTTTTTGGTGGAGATGTTCCAAGCTGTCATGAGCATGCTTTCTGAGAGTTTCTTCCACAAAGTTCAGGGCACTTTAGGCTCTGTCCAGCAAACACAAAGCTGACCTTTATCCAACACTTATGGTATTTACAAAGTATATCCCGGTATGGCTTCTTGTGTATTTGCTCTTCACAGAGCAGCTGTTTTAGAGTTCTTTAGTCAACCATCCATATGATCTGAACCCCATCCACCAAAGTTGGGCTTTTACAATCACAGCTTTACTGTTTCCAGTTGTTGCTTGTTGTCAAACATATTAAGGTACCAGGCATTTTTCAAGAGCATGAATGCACTTAGCTTAAGCCAAAATAGCTGAGTGGAGATAGGTGGCCCCAACGACATATCAAAAGTCAAGATGACCTCTTCTTGCAAATTGCAAGTACAATTAAAAAAAAATGCTGAACTGAAATGTATATAATGAAGTCTACAAAATGAAGAGTCAGGTATAAATTAAATATTTCAAACACTTTTATTAACAGTTGATATAAATTTTAGTTAACAAATAAGAAACTGAAATTTGAAATAATTTGTTATATATATAGATTAAAAAGATCTTTGAAATGATACAATATTGTTTGATTAAATATGAATTACTTCTGATGTACATTCAAATAATCAAATACAATACTCAAATTTAGAATGACTTGTGATATTATGTACTGATCAAAAAGATCTTTGCAACAAAGCAATTTTTTTTTAATTAGATTAACTTCTGATGAATTTAAGGTAGTAAATGAAATGATTTGTGGCATTATATATAGAATAGAAAGTTCTTTGAAACAATAGTTTTCTTTTTTCTTTTAATTTGATTAACTTGTGATGAATTCAAGGTATTAAATCAAATACTAAAACTTGAAATGGTATGTAACATACAGTTTAAAAAAGATATTTTAAACAATACAAGATTCTTTCTTTAAATGTGAATAACTTCTGACATCAATTCCATGTATCAAATCAAATGCTAACAATTGAAATGACTTGTGACATTATATACAGAATAAAATGTTCTTTGCAACAATATAATTTTCATTTTTATTTTAATTAGATTTACTTCTGATCAGTTCAATGTATCAAATCAAATACTGAAATTCAAAATGACTTGTGACATTATATGCATATTAAAAGACCTTTCAAACAATACATGCTTCTTTCTTTAAATGTGAATATCTTCTGATATAATTTCCATTTATCAAATCAAATAGTCAAATTTGAAAGGATTCATTACATTATAAGCCTATAGATTAATATGTTCTTTGAAACAATATTTTTCATTTTTCTCTTAATTAGATTAACTTGTAATGACTTCAAGGTATCAAATCAAATCCTGAAATTTGAAATGATTTATGAAATTATACACAGATTAAAAATATCTTTGAAACAATATATGTTTGTTTCTTTAAATAGGAATACATTCTGATATAAATCCCAATCATTAAAACAAATACTCAAATTTGAAGCAACTTGTTCCATGTTATACTTATTAATAATGTTTTGAAACAATACAAGTTTTTTTTTCTTTTCATTGGATTTACTTCTGATGAATTGAAGGTATAAAATACTGAAATTTGTCTGTTTCACCAACAGACACGGATACAAAACAATGAAATCATATTATGATGTCAAAAATTGTTATTAATTATGTTCTAGCCAATTATCCCATGAGAGTGGGTGAATGTGAGTCATACTTGAATATTGATTTTGTACTCTTTAATATATTTATAAAACGTTATCTATATTTTTTATTTGATCCATTTTAAAATGAATCACAAATCAATGAAAGTTTTCATGTTTCTGTTATTTCAAGATTGTGAAATTTATTAACTGAAAATAATTTTTAATTGAAAATAAATCTTAACATTATGCATTATCCAAATCAAGATATTTTGTAAACAAGCTAAGTGACAATTACAGTATGCAGTAGATTTTATTATTATTGGTCCTTGTCTGGCATCTCAGCTACACTCACTTCCCCATCATCATAATGTCACCTCCCTGTGTCTTTTCTATAAATGTTTTCATGGTAAATTTTCTTCTGCATTTTCTTCTTTTATTCACTGTATATATTCATTGGGGTTTCATTTTTGAAATCTTGTTTTATTTATACCCCTCCCAAGGCAAATTGTTCATGTAGAAACTAGAATTAATTACTGAAAGACTTTGATGAATTATGGTGGCTGTAGTAAATATTGTAAGAATGAATGTGTTGTTTTGGTGTACGTAATATGGTAGTATATTTGGTCAGTAATCATGGTTAGTTGACTTTAAGATAAGACTGATTGAAGACCCGCCCTCTCTAATTTCTTTTTAGCTTCATGTCATATATTTATATTATTCAAAAATAAATATTACTTTACTATTTTTAATCATAATTTCACAAATTAAAGCATAATACTAGATTAGCAGCTAGATCATAGCATTTTTATGCTAAAATTGATCAATTTAACTGTAAGTTCTATTGTGATAGTTGCTTCTCTGGTTCTTCTTGCCCGTGGACCTCTCTACTGGCTTCTTACCTTCCTGTCATTACTGATCTTCAAAAGTTTAACTGCAACATCTATTGTCATCATGTCTCTTTGAATCTTATTCTTGGATTGTCCTCGCTCTTCAGTAAGTTGAAGTTGAGAAGTTAAGTCTGATCATTTTATCATATTTGCTTACTGTCTGTGTGCATGTTTGTATATATATATATATATATAGTGATGATCATCCACGTATACTGTCTTAATATGTATAGGAAAGAATATTAATAAAAAGTTTTGAATTTAAAAATGTACTTTTTTTGAACAGTATTTGTTTATTTTTATTATATTTTATATTTCCGACCGCCCTCGGTCCTTCATCAGAAACAACTTTGTTGTTTCTGATGAAGGACCGAGGGCGGTCTGAAATATAAAATATAATAAAAATAAACAAATACTGTTCAAAAAAAGTACATTTTTAAATTCAAAACTTTTTATTAATATCCTTTCCTATATATATATATATATATATATATATATATATATAAATGATAAACATATAGATTTAAACCTGTTTTATTAAAATGGAACAAGATTTGTCAGTTTAATTCTTTCCTTCATTTTTGCAGTTTGACCCAATCATTTCTTACATGAAGAAAGTTTTTAAAGTTCATAACCATTTGTGTGAGTACTTTTGACCATTGTGAGTGATTATCAGGAGAAGGTATTTTGTGAAACTCACTCATCATAGATTCAGTATCCAGTTGGCATGCATAACAAGTAATTGGTGTTAATGAACAAGGTTGCTTTTATCTATCATTGTGTCAAGGGCAGAGACAATGTGTGTTTTGGTTGAAGGTAATACACATCTAAGTGTTAGTGTTATATCAGTTACAGCAGAGAATGGTTTTCATTAATTTCATACTCGGATATTTTTTATAAATGATATAGTTTTAAATGTACATGTCAAAAATGCTAGTTACATTATATATATATATATATATATATATATATATATGTATGAATTAATTGTACATTTTGACATGGAAATTTTTATGTTTTGAGATAGATTCTCTTCATCAGGCAATGTTTGATGTTGGTTGTACAGATGATTTACATTTAAATAACAAAAACCCTTGGTTTGCTGTGTTTGGAATTTGGCCCCCACCCGAAGAATACAAACTAACTTTATCTCTTTTTTTCTCCTTTTTCCCTTCCCTTATCTTACTTTTCTTGTTTCTTCTTTTCCCTCCTTAATGGTCAAGATGTCAACCTGCCTTTAACCTAATCTTATCATTTTCCTTATTTTTCTTTAGTTGATGTGATATACCCATTTAGTATCAAGGCTGTCCTTTCCACTTTCTTATCATTTTTGGTCTTCCAGTTGTAATTTTTTTTAAATCTTTGATTTATAAATAACATTTTTGTTCTTTCTTTTTTCTGATTTACTTCCTGTTTTCTTTATACCATCATTCTAATATCTATTTATTTGTTGTAAAGGTTTTTTTTATAAAAATAATTTTTTTTATATAAATAATTTTATGTTTCAATTTACTTTATTTTGATAGTTTGTCAGTAATTATTTTTCTTAAGCACTTGTTGGTTATATGCATGTTGTTTCATTTAGATTTTACCCATTTTCTAATGTGAACATTTTGCAGTGTCTACATAGGACATTTATCTCATTGCATTTATTTAATAGATTTTTATTCTTAAGTGATTTAATAATAAATAGTTTTTTGTATAGACATAATGAGGACTTATGAGTTTTACCTTCTCTTAGAATTTTCCACTTTATTGTGGGTGGAGTTTTGGTTTCCTTTAGATACCAATGTTATTTTGATAGGGATGTTCTATTTTTGTATTTGTTATTATTAAATGAAGAGGTGTGTTGGTAAATCTGCCATTTTAGAGTCTTCTTAGTGCTTCCTATATACATTTTATATTATTTGGGTTTTCCTTTGAAGATATTTTGCATTGATAGATGATTGATTCTATTAGGCACCTGTTTTCTAACGGGGAGTCTACAGGGTTTCTGCAATTACATTTTTTCTTGCCTGAATTGTTATTTTCTGTTATTAGGTTTTTATTAATTTTGTTAAAGGTTTTTAAATATTATTATTGTGATTTTTTATGATTTTTTATAACTTTATTTAAGCTGTAACTTTATTTAATAGTGTTTTTATTCAAGATCTTACTTAGTGAATTTTTTTCTGGAAAGTGTTTTTTTAATTAACGCGAGGAATTTCTTTCCAATTTACTACTAGTCATTTGCTTGAAAGTGAGTGTGTATCTGATAATATTTCTATTCCTATTTTTTCTTCAGGGTTTACTTTTCTTGTTTACATATTTAATATTTGGGTTTTATATCCACTATTTTTTAAGGCAGTATTATAAAAATTACTATGCTTATTAAATACTTCTTTATTTGCTGAATTTTTACTAATTCTGTATTCTATTGATGTGGGTACATGTTTCAAAACAGATAAAGGGTGGCTAGATTTTGAGGGAATGTATAAAGGATTAGTTTTTTGTATGGTTGGTGTGTATTTTTCTTTAGATCTAAGGTTACATCAAGAAAATTTACTTTTTTAAAATTTGTTTTAATTGTTACTTTTAAATTAAGATTTTGAAATTCTTTATGTATCATCTTTCTAATTTTATCTATTTTAAAATTTGTAGCATTTCTTATTATCATAAGTCCATCATCTCTATAGAATCCAATGTCTTTAGTATCTATTTCCTTATAGGCTGTGAGATTATATAGTATTAATAATCCTACCAGATTTGAAGATTCCATAGAGTCCAGAGATCCCATGGTAATAGGAAAATTATCCCCTTTGGAATTAATTTTTCTCCACTGTTGTTCTTTATGAATGAGCACAGATGTTTTTGCATTCATTATTATTATTCTCTCCTCCTCCATTATATCTGAGTAAAGAGTGGTAAATGATTTTTACTGCCAGCTATATATATATATATATATATATATATATATATATATTATATACATATATGGTATTATTGGCAGTTGCTTTGATATCAAAGATGGTTTGAATATTAGATCAATTTTTTTCTTTGATGCATATGTGATAGTGGCTGGGAAGCTGATCTGATATAAGACCAGCAGAACTTTATTCATTGGCTGCAGGAGAATATCTAGTCTGTTGGGGGGAATTGCTATGGTGATATGCCAATCCTGGTGGTTGGATGTTTTTGTGGTTTACAGTTGAGTGCTGATATTATATAGATTGAGGGTCTCTTTATAAGGTTTTCGTGGTGCACTGCTCTTTGGTGATACTGTGTCAGCTCACTATAGTGTATCATGCAAAGATTGTGTTTTGTGTATGTCTGTGGACTTGAAAATTAATGTAGTAATATTTGAAAGTACTCAATGGAAATAAAATAGAACTTTGGTTGATTTAGCTATTATATAAAACAACTAATTCAGAAATTTGTAAAAGTTAATAGAGAAATTAGATCAACAATTCTTGTTGGTATTAGCCCCCGAAACATATTGGAAAAAATATGTTTATTCTGGTGTAACATGTTGTGCACATTCACCAGTTCTACAAAATTTCCCTTTTGTCTCTACCTACTCTGATGATGCCTGAAAAAAATCACAAGCTTGGAGAATTTTATTTAAAGAAATTTGGACAGTTTCTGACAGAATTTTCCTTCTTGTCTCAGATGGATTATTCATAAATTGGAAAAGTTGATCAGCAAAATTAATTGACACAAAATGTGTTGTCTTTAATATTTGCCTTAAAGAATATTTTCTGCCTAAATACATAGAAAAAATTATATATATATATATATATATATATATATATATATATATATATATACCTCCACACACTACACATACACACCTACATTACATATATGAAAAGTGAGAGAGAGAGTGGGTGCAGTAGATAGTAGGAAATATGAAAAGAGAAGATGCTTCATTATTTCTTCTTGACATATTCATGACAAACATAAATCATCTTTTAAGAAGTGGAAAGGTTAATTTCTATTTTTTCTTAGTATGAATATTTTCTATTTTCTTGCTTTTCTAAGTATTTTTCTATAATGGGTAAGAAATTTTCTGGATATCTGAAAGAGAAATCATTGTTGAAATGATGATCATCATAATAATCATTGTAACTGATGAGACAAACTGTCTTCACTCAAACAGACCATTTTTAAACTTGTCTTTATTATTCATATATTCATGGACATGTGCCAAATGCTCTTCTATAAAGTTATGCACATCTATCTCTGTCCATTACTGTTTCTGTCACATTTGAATTATAAATTTTTACAAGTCTATACTTATGTAAGTAAGAGATTTATTAATCAGCTTTTCCAAATATCACTTTGAGATTTTTGGACTCTATCCAACCGGATCTCAGTGGGATGCTCTAATAAATTCAAGAATATCCCAAATTTGCCTTCTGCTGCATTCATCAAAGTGATTCCAGTCACATAAAGGACTTGGTAACCGAGAGAAATTTTCTCAGTTTTGGACATCAGAAGAAGAGGAACAAATATCAAGACATTTTCTTTGCTTTGATTTGATACAGAACTTGGCATAATGTCTTCGTAATTTTTAATCTATAGTCAGTATCATACTGCATATACAATAATGTTGATATATATAAAGGGGTTGCTGAAAAGTTACAGGTTTGATCTTTTTCTCAAAATCAACACAATGTCAATAAATTGGAATACTGATTTTAGGAAGTCAATTGCCCTCATGTTTACTGTCAGGCTTTTCTATATTTTCACCTGTTGGGTTGGCACACAAATTGTCACTTTCAATTTTTGGATGAACTAGTGAATCTTGGAAGTTTAAATTTTACTCAGTTCTTAATTTAAAATCCGATTTACAATGTTGTAAAAATAATCAGATTCTAGTAAAATGGGTTTCAAATGGATCTGAATCAACATTTAAATACTCATCTTTCTCTTGTTAACAGAAAAAACAAAAGTACAAAGACCCATTAAACAAAGTCATAAAGAAAAGCATGAAGAAAGTTTTAACTATTAACTGTATGAAGACAATGTATAGGTGTCAGCAAAAGTCAGAGTTCAAGGTGGGAATTACATATTGGACATGTCAAAGTCAAACAGGCACAGAAAAAATGGAAAAGAAAGAATGACACATAAATCAAAAGACATGGAATAGCAAAAAGTGTTTTTTAAAAATAAAGAGAGAGAAAAAGTCCTTGAAAACATGTAAAAAACTGCTGAATTGTTATGTAATATCTATTCAAACATACACACCATAGTATTGGCACTAGAGGGTGTTGTCAGTGATGTCTTTGCATGGATCACTAGGGGTTTTGGGTCTTTCAACATCATACCCCCTCACCGCGCCGACCCGACCAGAGATGATCAGTCTCTGGTCCACCCTCAATAAGCGCTTTCAGACACTGGAAAAATTTATAACATTTGGGCCTGGTACGAAGTCTTGAAAATGCTTCTGATTGGCAACAGACAGAGCCACTTTACATTAAGAGGTGAACCGTTTTTACAGTTACATTAAGAGGCCACTTTATATTAAGAGGCGAAATCAGAAATGCAGAATTTTGGGGGATTTTAGCTCACAATTTGTTTTGAACTTCAGCTACTCGCTTTTTCGATCTAAAGTCCATAACCGAAACAGCAGAAAGTACGATTTAGTGCTTTCCTTTTTTTTTTACTCCCACTATACCAATATCAGTTAAGGCTTTGCTTAAGGACCTTGCTGCAAATCCTCTAGTCCCCACTTCTATTGGAGTGCAGCTAGCCCTCCAGCCTTTAACCCTGCAACTCTCCAGCAGTTCGTCGTATTTTAACTTCTTCCTTTCATGGGCTTCTTCTGTGTCTTCCTCTGTATAGCAGTGAGTGCTGGAAGCCTCCTCATAGAAGAAGGTGCATAGGAATAGAGAAAGAAGCCTTTCAGAAATAAAACAAATTGTTGGTAACTGGAAAAGGTCTTTAGAAAGAAAGAAATGAATGCTGATCTAATTTTTAATAACTAATTTTCTATATGCCAGAGAAATGATGACGATATGGTTACACCAATTAATGCTAAAAATGCTATGAACAGAAGATATAAATACAGAGACAATTTGAAGAAAAATAGAAACTTCAAAGTAATATATACTTGCAATCAGAAATTTCCAGGATGCATAATAAAGAAATAAAATTTAGAAAAATTAACACTCACAAAACATATTGGAAGCAATAAAAACAGGTAGGAAGATAGAAATTAACTTTGTGTTTTTAGTGAATCAATTGCAGAAGAAGGATGTAGAGGGATGGCAAAGAGTTAAAAATAACTTTGAGCAAGAAAAGGCAGGAAGTTGAGGAAAGTTGTGATATCCTACATCCTGGAGTTTCTGGGCAAAGAATGGCAGGACCCATCCTAAAACTGGAAAGTTGATATAGCAATCACAGAGCTAGGATGAGAAATTCTTCTGCATCTGGTATTTTCTTATGTTTAAATATTCCTTGTAAAATTCAAAATCATAATCATTCTTTTATAATGGTATCTGTAGTCAGGATCAATATTGTAGCTAAGTAAGGACTAATAACATTATTTTTTCTTTCCTGATTATTCACTCAATATAAGGCTGAAGAGCCACTCAAGGTAGTTGTATAAATGTATGAGAAGATCATCAGAGCAGTTTATGAGGAGGTGTAGGATTTGGCAACAGTCGACCCTAGTTTTAAAGAGGTTATGGGAAAAAAGCTTTCTGAATAAAACTTCTTTTTCTAATGGAATATGAAGGGAATGAAAATTAATCTTCCCAGTATAAGTGACATGGCAGATTCTAGCTATGAAGGTCTGAACTTTTTGAGATAATCAGTATTGATTGTGAGAAAATTTCCTATGGAAATTGTGATAGAGTAGCAAGAGACGTGATGTTTTGTCTGAGCAGAGAAGGTTTTGAACTTTATCAAGGTGAGAACTGAGCAACTCCAACCCAGAAGTGGTAGTAGTACTCAAAAATTTCAATAAGAGTTTAATAAGTCCTACCTATGACAGCACTAGTTAGATAAACAGCTTTTATGTTAGAAAAGACTCTGATATTAGAATTGGAGGTTAAATAATTCTGAGTATTTAAAATGAATCTGTCAAATAAATTCAAATAAACCAATTCTGTTGAACATTGCTGCAGTGTATGACATTTAAGGAACAGTTTTCTTATGGAAAGGAAATAATCCTTGGTGCTAACCAAGGAGATACCATGAGATTGTTATTGACAAGGTCATCTGATAATCCTGACCATCAAACAAGTTGTAGAATATGTAAATAATCATGAACAGGAAAAGATACTGAGTACAAATCACATAAAAATTGACAAGTGTGATTGGATATTAAGAATTCACAATACTCTTAGCAAAAATGTATCTTTGAAAATAATTAAAGAGTTAGATGAGATGAATTATAATAGGAATTTCTAAATGGATTTAACCCTTCAAGCAAGAAAACTTATTTTGGATCAGTAATGTTCAGAAATATTAAATATCCACTTCTTTTATTTTCTCTGCTTGTATTTTATCAGGTTTCTAATTAAGAGCAAGTTATTATTTTTTTCTTACTTATTGACAAGTATTAGCACAAGTATCATTATTATTCTAATAGTGTTGTGAATTGAAATATTGATTTGAAATCCTGAATTACACAATGTTAAAAATATATATTTTAAAAATATCTTCTATGTATCCTGATTATTTTCAAAAAGAATTTTTCAGTATATCCATGCACTAAAGTTTTCACTATTGTCTTCCTTGATTTCAGAAAAAGTAATTGTATAACTTAACATTATTATAAATTATATATTTGCATATATGGATCTGTTACATAACTAAGATAATCTTGTGTTATCTTCTACTCTGATTTTGATATTTTCATAATTAGTGTATAAATTTAATCTATCGCCCGGTTCACACTCCACCCATGTCTATTGAACAGGTTAAGAGGCTCATCCCTTGTTCCTTGTTTAGGATGTGGTTTCTGGCTTTCTCTTTTCCAATGTTTTCACTATTACGTAGCCCCCTGCACATCAGTGGCATTACCACCTTGCTCGGGGTGATATGATTTAAAAAAAAAATAAAAAAATTTAATTTCTGGGTGCCTGACCAAGTGGTTAGAATATTCACTTTTTCACCCTGAAGCCCGGGTTTGAATCTTACCATAATCAATTTGTCTGGAAGGTAACTTCTTGATGTTATCGGTTTAGAGAAAGCAGTCCTAGTTTGTGGCACCTTTAGAAAGTGCCTGAAAAGCATACCACAGGTTGACACAATCCTTACGAGTGAAATTTGATAGATGGAACCACTTGCTAGCACAAAATCACCGATCATCGTAACCGATGATTTGAGTTCCCGGGTCTTGTTCAGACTCTTGTTCATGCTAGATAATGTGAAATTGTAACTAAGGTCTCCCTGTAGATGAAGAAGAAACTTTAGGCAATAAAACATTCTTTTCCAGACAGATGCTGTGAATTCCATAGACCGAATATGTGAGCAATGATGACGTTTTAGAAAAAAATAGAAACGAAAAGGACACTTACACTTAATACTAGGAAGAGATCATTAAAATTTCTAAGGTGCATAATGAGGATAGAGGGCTTAGAAAATTTTATACTCGCATGACGTATTAAAGGCAAGAAGGATAGAATAATTGAATTTATAATCTACTTAATGAACTTGAGTAAATGGATGGCAGAACAGGCTTTAGGGAAGATAACAAAATGGCAGAATTTATTAAGATCTACAAAGGACAAGATTATCTACAAACTGAAAAAGAAAAATAAATAAATTTTTTTATTATATTAATGTCATAAAATATTCATAGGAAACTTTATGTCCTGCAGAATCATTTATCAGTACTAATTTACCAGTATTATAAATAATGATGAAATATTTTGTTTAGTACTTAATTATGTAAGGTTTTTGCAGAGGACATTTGAAATATGTTTTATTTATTGTAATTATTATAATTCTACTTTGATTTTTCATTGACTTGGTCATTTTATCTATTGGCATTTATACATTTTAGAAGTTTCTTATTGTCATAAGTAAAACACTGCAAACTAGCCTTACTGTTGCTTGGAAGGGAACTGTATCTAACTTGCCTTTATGAATATTAAGAGTTATAGACATGACAGAAAAAAAAAAGAGAAATAGACCGGGTATTTTTGTTTTTTATATAATTGTTTCACCCCAAGCAAAGAATTACTAACACTGGTGCACTTGGGGTTACAGTGAGAGGAGAAGGGAAAGAAAAAAGAGAACATTGTATAGTGGAAGCCAAAAAAAAAAAAAAAGAATAAGAGAAAGATGGGAATCAAGAAGATAGAAGATGACAATTGACATTGCACTTAAACCTTTGGATATTGTAGCCATAAGAAAAGCAAGTAAACGAAAGGGAGTTTCACAGGGGGGAAGTGCAAGAAAAGAAAGTGTTGACTATTTTATGGTAAAATGATGGGACCTAGTTGCCATCTTGTAGCACAAGTAAATTCATGTGGTTGGGTCACCAGGAAAAGAAGCTCATCAGAGCGTAAACCATGAAAGTATTTGTAGAAAAGACCCATGGGGAACCAAATCCTTTCAGTGAGAAAGTGACTGAAGTTGAGCTGCTAAATCAGGATTATTACATTGCAGATCCTCCTTTGGATTTTGTTGAGAACCTCAAGATGAATAGCAGGAGCACCTGTTATGTCAACAGTATTCAATGCATGGACAAATGGTAGATTATACAGGCTACAAATAAAACAATTACCTCATCTGAAATAAAAAGTAGAAGTCAAGTAAGATGAGATAACAATAGATTTGTTTTTGCAATGTCTGATCAAAAACTATGAGGAATGTTGCCATGGTAACAGAGCTAAAGTATGCAGAATGAAACTGTTTGGCACAGACTGACCTTGAACTCTGTCATGCATGCATGCTAAGTTTTAACACTCGTTTTCCATTCTGTTGTTTATAGCACTGAGTGGAAAGAGAGTGTGTAGAGTGTGGTTAATTCATAACATTACAGAGAACCTTTTGAAAACATGTGATGAATTGTTGATCTATAGCTATGGCCTAAAATCAAGACTCAGTCTTCACAGTGGAAAACCCCAACCTCTCCAAAGACAGAAAAAAAGCATGAATGAGTTGAAACAGTGTGGAGACTCTGTTGAATGTTTTCTTTGATTGTAAGGGCATTACTATGAGTATGCTACACTTGATCAGAACAGGATCCTCCACACGCTACAGTAGTAGTGATTGCAGGATTCTGTTTATCCGAAAAGGTCAGCATTGCATGCATCCATTTAGTATGCAGCATTTTTTGATCAAATGCACATTCCCCAGGTTTGATAACCACTATATTCTCCAGAAATTCCCTTGCAAATTTTTTATTTTCCAAAGATCAAATTTCACTTGAAAAGACCAAGATTTCAAGACATTGAGAAAATCCAAAAAAATATGATGAGGTAGTAGCTCACTAGCTGAAAAAAAAAACTTCCAGAAATGCTTCCATCAATAAAAATGATTCTGAATAAAGTGTGTGGGATTAAATACCAAATTGAAATGTGTTTTATAGTACCAGTCCCAATCATTTTAATCAGACCTTTGTATTAACAATTTAAACAACAAAGAACATTTTTAGATGCAATGAACTATGCACAAAATAATTAGTCACTTTTGTCAAAAAGCAAATGTCTAGATGGATTAAGTTATGTACCTTCCTTCACTGATGCAAAAATACAGATAAAAATTACTTGTTGGTTGTTTTTTGTCAACTTCTATGGGTCAACTTCTAATGCTGATATAACTATTTTGTATGCAATTTTGTTTTCAACTTTTTAGGGATAAAACTTTTACTAATTAACCCATAAATAGAGGGAGAAGATGTGAATTCATACCTTTCTCAAGGGTATTTGCATGTAAGTGAATATAACAAACCAAACTGGAATTAGAACTCAGCTCTGCAATTAATAATTCTGAGTCATTATCCATTACACCACCCACAGATCTATGCTTACAGCACCTGGTATTCACACATCCAGCTAAGTACTGACCTGGTTCACCATTACTTAACTTTGGTGCTTATACAGGAACCAATGTTTCAATGTAAAGTGGCCATAAGCCTAATTACTTGTTGGACCACTTCTTTTTTTTTCACAACTCTTCAAAAAGATTTGAAATCAACAATCATCAAGACAATCCAATTGCACATTAACCATATGTTTTCAGAAGTTTAGGGTAGAAAATGACCAAATTTCTGTCTTTAAATAGTGAGAACACTAGTTTGGATACCAAAGTTCTTTGATGTCATATCTATATTTTTTTTTGTTTGGGAACATGTTAAAAATGAGATTGGGAAAAAAAAAAGACACATGCACACAATGAAAAAAAAATGCACACATGCCAAAAAGACACATAAACACACAAAAAACATGCACAAGCAATATACAATAATTTAAAGATTTTATTTTTCTCTACTGTTAAAATTTATTGCATCTTGTATTATTATGAAAGTAAATGAAAATTTTCTTATATTTTAATAAATCTTACTTCATTTATAAACAGTGTATGTAAACAAACTGACAACCAAATTTTAAATAAAAAATACTACAAAAACAAAAAGAAATTTTTTTTTTTTTCACAAATCAAACACGAAAGAAAATATTTTAAGACTAAATTGGTAAATGTCATTCAAGCCAAAAATAAATGTTTTGATGGGACTAACACCAACAAGAATTTATGGACCTTTTTTCATTGATGGAACAATTTTTTTTTTTTAATCATATCACCCTGAGCAAGGCGGTCACGCCACTGATGTGCAGCGGGATACGTAATAGTGAAAAGATTGGAAAAGAGAAAAGTCGGAAACCACATTCTAAACAGGGAACAAGGGATGAGCCTCTTAACCTGTTCAATAGACGTGGGTGGAGTGTGAACCAGGTGATAGATAGATGATAGGTGAAAACTCTTTAAACATGTTGGACCATTCCTTTTTTTTTTTTTTTTTTTTACAACTGTCTAGAATAAACTTTCAGAAAGATGGTTTGATCAAATGTGTCAGAGAGATATTTTTGGGAAAACAAACTGCCAAATTGAAGGCTTGGAAGACTGGGACAATTGTTTTGTATATCAATGTCCCCTGATAACACACCTGTAGATTTTTTTGGCTTGGGGTTATGTTAAGAATGTGGTTTGCAGCAGAAATCCGGAAACACTTCAAGATTTAAAGAATTTTATTGAAGAAGTTTGATGAAAGCTGATAGATGTCAAAACAAAGTTTACATGAAAGGTTGAAAATTTGCATTGACAGTTGTGGTACATCTGTTGAGAAATATACATTTTATTTATGTTTTGATTTGCTAATAAAAAAATGTTCTTTATATCTCATTTTGCATTTCTCCTATTCTTCTAATTTACGCCGTGTTAAGTAAATCAGATCAGTCAGTTAAGTGCCATATGTGAAACACACTTGGGCGATCATGTCTCGAAAGAGACATGACTGACTGAGCAGAAGATTATCCCGCAGTAGGTTGCCATTGCTTTCTGCAGTAGACTGGTTGCCAGCCAAGGCTATAGAACCCAATCTGTCCTGTTATTTAACCCATAACTGGAAGGAAGAGATGGATTAATACCTTTCCCAAGGGTATTTGCGTGTAAGTGAATGCAATGAATTCAATTGGAATTCAAACTCGGCTCCCTGATTTCTCGTTCCGAGCTGATATCCACTGCACCACAACGCACATCCTCAAGTCAGATACATAATCATATATACTTCAACCCAATTTAAATGATAATTATAATTTTTTGAAATGATTTCTCAAATGAAATACTTAAAAATATTCATAGAAGCATTCTTGTTTCCAGATGTGGAAATAACTTTCAGTATTATGGTATTGGCTCATAAATGGTGATACCAAAACTGTTTATGCTATGAAATAAAAGTCTGAAAAAAATGTGATAACTGAAAAAAGGTTTTATTTGTTGAGATGACAATAAACGTTCTATTTTTTTTTTAACTTCAAAACAATCCCCCAATATTGTATATTTGGGCAGCAATCTCTCTTTTATGCAAGTTTCATTAGAAATGACAAACAAAGTATTATGATTAAATTTTTTATATAATTTTTCATTTGTGATCTTATGATTTTTTTCTTTTTTGGACATAAATTATGTATAAAAATTTTGAATGTTTTGTTTATCCGAGTGGTATTGGCTATATTTAGCCATTATCGACAATGGATTTTTATTTTACATGTAACAGAATGTATTTAGTATCGTATGTTAAAAATATTCATAGAAGCATTCTTTTCTCCAGATGTGGAAATAACTTTCAGTATTATGGTATTGGCTCATAAATGGTGATACCAAAACTGTTTATGCTATGAAATAAACGTCTGAAAAAAATGAGATAACTGAAAAAAGGTTTTATTTGTTGAGATGACAATAAACAATTTTTTTTACTTCAAAACATTCCCCCAATACTTTTGCATTCCTCTCTTTTCTTTCATACCTTGAAGCACTTGCCTCTACTTGGGGGCTTTTAGAAAAGCTGGTTAGACATGGCTTGAAGTCTGAGGATAATTTTGCAGTTTGTGGAAGAATGATATTTTCTGCTCCCTCATGCATTTCTTTTTTAACATTGCTAGGATCTCTGTTGGATCTTTCTACAGTTTGGACAGGAAATTGTTATTGTTTCTTTACTTCAAACAGAATGAACTTCAAAGGTTTTACAAATCTATCTGGTGAAAGGAATTTTATACCTTAGTAGAAATAAGACCGGTCATATATTGTATGTGGATGCTGCAGTGCCCATTTCAGATATGATGTATTCATTATAATAATGTTTAAAGTAATAAAAATGTTGAATTAAAAATAAATCCATCTGTTCTTTAGAAATTATTTCTTTTTACATTTTGTATACAAAACTGGACAGATATAAAGTTTTGGAGAAAATAATCTGGGTCATAAGGATGTGGTTTCCTTGAAAAGAGAAATAAAAAGTTTACTTGTTGTGTTGTTCTCCATGATGGAGCAATACACTGAATCAAATGCTGGTTTCCCTACAATGGGATACACAGGTGTGATTCCTGTCAGTGAATGCATTTTTCTTTATTAAGATTTCTTGAGTGTGCAGGTCGATAGATGTAATACGCACTGTTCAATAAATAAAAAAATGTTGTGTTTATTTCAAATACAAATTATCCTCTATAATAACATATGAAATAAGAAAAACAATCTCATTAATATAAATTGTTAATGCATAGTTGCTGAGTTACTGAAATGAAATGTATTTGCTGAGTTACTAGAAAGAAATGTGTACAGAAAGTACTATATGAAATTTGTGAAATAAAAGAGAAAACTGAAGGTTAAAATAACATTACATTGTTCTTTTAAGGTCTGGTATGAAAATATAAGCCACTCAGTATATGAATATATTTTATTTAAAGATTCATTTATTTTTCTTTTTTGAAATCTATAATTCAGTTAGTGAAAAAAAAAAATGGAATTCTTCATATAAGCCATTTCTCTTTTTTATCTATTGTTAGAAACATTATCAGCTTTCATCCATCAGACTCAGCAGGCAATGTTTTTCACAGAAAAATATATTTTACTTCTTCAAAATAGTTCAAAGTTCATGCAAGATAAAATGGATCAAAACAGGTTATTTAAACCTTAACTGAACTATTTATGCTAAAAACTAACTAAATTTGATTTGTAATTTATATTTAAAAACACCATGTATTTATTAGATTTATGCAAGATAAAATGGATCAAAACAGGTTATTTAAACCTTAACTGAACTATTTATGCTAAAAACTAACTAAATTTGATTTGTAATTTATATTTAAAAACACCATGTATTTATTAGATTTATGCAAGATAAAATGGATCAAAACAGGTTATTTAAACCTTAACTGAACTATTTATGCTAAAAACTAACTAAATTTGATTTGTAATTTATATTTAAAAACACCATGTATTTATTAGATTTATGCAAGATAAAATGGATCAAAACAGGTTATTTAAACCTTAACTGAACTATTTATGCTAAAAACTAACTAAATTTGATTTGTAATTTATATTTAAAAACACCATGTATTTATTAGATTTATGCAAGATAAAATGGATCAAAACAGGTTATTTAAACCTTAACTGAACTATTTATGCTAAAAACTAACTAAATTTGATTTGTAATTTATATTTAAAAACACCATGTATTTATTAGATTTATGCAAGATAAAATGGATCAAAACAGGTTATTTAAACCTTAACTGAACTATTTATGCTAAAAACTAACTAAATTTGATTTGTAATTTATATTTAAAAACACCATGTATTTATTAGATTTATGCAAGATAAAATGGATCAAAACAGGTTATTTAAACCTTAACTGAACTATTTATGCTAAAAACTAACTAAATTTGATTTGTAATTTATATTTAAAAACACCATGTATTTATTAGATTTCTGGGTGTGTTATGCTATAAGTGGTCTGAAGCATAGGTGTTTTGTTTTAAATTTGATATATGTTCTTTTAGATGGATACTTAAGAGTTCTTTATGTATACAAAATTCATCAAGTTTATTTTAAAACTCACTCTCTATCTCTCTTACACACATACACACACACATAATCATGTAGCGTATCTTTATTCAAACATATTATGTGTATTTATTTAATAGTGATTTTTCCCACTTCTCTAAACAGTCTCTTGTGAAAATGAAATTTATCAATGAAGGCAGTGTAGTGTTTTTCTACCTAAATATTTTCACTCTTCTCCAGATTCATACCCAGGATCATAAATTCCAAAGACAAACTTATTATAAGGGTAATAAAATCTACATTTCATTTTGATGGGGTTTTTTAAAAAACATGTGTAAATGTGCTCAGTTATAATTACTTTAAAATTTTAAACTTATCAGTTGAAGCTATGGAATTATTTGCAGAATGTGTCCCAATATAATATATATCTATATTATTCTATGAAATATATTTATTGTTTGGGGTGCAGCAAGTTTTATCCCTGCTGGAGAATACCTTTTGTTTACTAAGATTTCTGCAAGGTCCATGCTGGTAGCTAAATAAAAAGGAGACAACTATTTCAAATAAAAAGTACCCACTTGAAGTAATATATATATATACATTTTGTTGGCTCTTACTTAGATTTTTCTGTCTTTGTTGCTCTACTTTTGTATTGAGTACTTTAGTGTTAGGGGTTTTGTCTTGGGGTTTTTTCTTTCCTATGAGTATTTGATTTTTTGTTCATGTACTTTGTTTGTTTCTTTTTTTTGCTTCCCCTTATTTTCCCTCCGAGTTTGTTCTCGGTGGGTTTTTCAAGACGAACTTAAATATAGTATAACTATTACTAGCATTAGCAGAATTATTTTTGTTACTATTAATATTGTTATAATTATTATAGTTATTATATATTTATATATTGTATATTTGGGCAGCAATCTCTCTTTTATGCAAGTTTCATTAGAAATGACAAACAAAGTATTATGATTAAGTTTTTTATATAATTTTTCATGTGATCTTATGATTTTTTCTTTTTTGGACATAAATTATATAAAAAAATTTTGAATGTTTTGTTTATCTGAGTGCTATTGGCTATATTTATCCATTATCAACAATGGATTTTTATTTTACATGTAACAGAATGTATATAGTATCGTGTATGTTTGTAGAGTAGGATGGATGTTTTATGTTCTGAACATTGTTAGTGAATTCGTAGTCGATATTATTGAATGTTAATATTTTCTTTTTTATTAATAATGCTCTCATTATTTTCGGCCTTTTTTTCACATGTGGATGATGACATGATATTTGTATTGTCAACAAGTATGTTATGGATAGGGTTTGGTAGGTTCCCATGTGTGTTTAAATGAGATCAAATTGAGCTCTATTCTGAGAGATGTAACATGAGTTTTTGCATCATTTTCATAGTTGTATGGCTGATATAATTATTTATGAAAGTGGGTGATCAAGAATGCAGTTCTTTAGAAGACATGTATATTTGTAGATATTGTACAATAAAAACAAAAATGTATTCTACAATAACAATACTCAATGTAAAATATTACAAATTAATACACAGAGCCAATATGATAAATGTAATTAAAACAATACTCAGATATTACTGTCTCGCTGTGAGTTAAAGTTTCATGTGGCTGCTTCACAGTTCAAAGGTTAAGATGCTAATATAGAATTGAGTATATTGTTCCATGAATAGTCTGAAGGTTGTGTGACAACTGTATTGCAGAATCACTTCTACATGCACGTAGATACCTACATACATATCACCATGCACACATGTTCATTCACATATACCCACATACTCTTACGTGAGGACTGCATGTGAAACTTTCTTTTTCCCACGCTTTATTAAGAAATATATGATCTGATTTCCACACGTGCTTACCCAGTTGGAAGCTGCTTTTTGGAGCATATAGTCTGAATGCCATTCGTTCCTTCCAACTCATATACTGTGCTAATTGCATTCAGCAATTAGCTATATAAAAACTGTTTCTATCTTATAAGTACATTTCAATACATGTATAATTATATTCACTACTATTCAGTACAAACATATTATTTCCTTTTCAGGAACTCTTCTAGCATGAATATTGAGACAATTTCTTTAATATCTAAGAGAAAACTTTCTTCACAACATCTTGCATGCATGAATTAATCAATCCTGTAACCTTGCTTAATACAATGTTGTTATTTTCATTACATTGTGCTTTGAGTTATTTCATTTATAAATGTAGTGGTTTGGGCAACCAACCTACTTTTCACTGTTAAAATTACTACCCCAACGGTCAGTTCACGACATATTGGTACCCAATTTGTCCAGTCCACTACAGTATAACCTGAGTTGTACTTCCATCTTAGTGTGTTGCATTTATTTGTACACAAATGCACTTGGGAAAGTTAGAAATTTATATCTTCTCTCTTCAGCTAGATGTCAAAAATCAGGGCAGCCTGTGTTCTCATGCTTTTGATGATATGAGTCTAAGTGAAAGAAAATTCTGAATTCAAAACTCTAGAGAAGCCGGTGCGAAACCATTCTGCTATATTCCTAAGAAAGTTATTGCATTTCCTAGATATTAAAAGGAAACTATGAGTGCTTATATCCTGAGGTGACATGGTGTTTAATAAATATTCTTTATACTGAGATAATATAAGACTTTATAGACTTGATAATCAGTTTTTATCCTCTAAATTCTAAAATGATCCACTGTTTGAATTACAGGTCATGTTTCCTTGAATTTTGTTCAATAGAAAAAGAAATTCACAAATTTCCTTGGAGTAAGTAAAGGATAATGACTTTTTTGAAGGGAGAGTCCCATGATAATTTATCACTTTTCTGACTCAATAGTCTATAAAATAAATTTCCAGATTTGCTAGCATAATTTATCAAAGGGATTTTCAGACATTATATATATCTAAATGTAATGTTCCCTAAAAAGATTTGTTCTCATAGAATGAACTTTGTAGCATGAATTTTAGGGTCTGTTGGGATGGGTAAGTTAACTTGTGTCATGAAGATCGAGCAGAAAACAAAGGCCCAAGTACAAGAAAGGTATGATAAACTCATTTTATCATGACAAAAGACAGGTTAACTTAGAACAATGTTTTCATTTCATTGGTGTTTTACTCTACAGTACTGAGGGTTCAATTTTCTTTTACATTGTGATTTGGGGAATGAGTTAGCATGGTTAAATGAAAATAAATAGCAGAACATTCCAATAAACAAAATTTGCAATAACAATAAAGAGAAAAGAGCAAGCCAGTATATATATTAGTGTTTGTTTACATTCTGTAAATAATACACTATAAAATTTGCTTTTCTTTGCCATGCACCAACAGCTGAGGGGTAAATTTTTTGACTGATGACAAATCAATCAAGTTTCAATCTTGGCTTGAAGCAGTTGGTTGTCTAGCTGCACTGATGAGCTGTGATACAGCAAAATAGGCCTGTCCGCTGATGACTATATAAATATATATCTATGTTCTTCTACCGAGTGCCCATCGCCCAGCGGTAGAATCGCTGACTGACGCTAATTCAGTCAGGGCCAATCCTGGGTTAAAAGCAATCCAAGAAATACCGTACTGATGAGCTGTGATACAGAAAAACAGATCTGTCTGCAGATGACTAAATATATATATATATATATATATATACTATAGTCATCCGCAGACAGATCTGTTGTGCTGTATTACAACTCATCAGTACGGCTTAGACTCCAGCCGCTTCCTAACCCAGGATTGAAACCCGACCGAATTGGCGTCAGTCGGCGATTCTACCCCTAGGCCATGAGTGTCCAGTAGAAAAAGGCAGGCTTTTTAGCGCGTATAAACACGCCCAATAGGTAGAGTGCTCCAATTCATTAACGAATGAGCGGTGTGTAAATGCTGGTGTAGCTACTGTTTACAAAGTCTACCATTCTTCCAGAGTGCTCAATCAGGGTGTGAGAGCGTAAATACTATAGTCATCTACAGACAGATCTGTTTCGCTGTATTACAGCTCATCAGTACGGCTTAGACTCCGGTCGCTTCCTAACCCAGGATTGAAACCCGACCAAATTGGCATCAGTCGGCAATTCTACTCTTAGGCAACAATACATTATTTGTTTTATATATATATATATATATATATATATATATATATATATATATATAAAACAAATAATATATGCAATGCAAATTAACAGTAATAATTGAAAGCAACAATAATATTTTCAAAAAGTTCATAAACTAAAAATTGAGGTTGACAAGAACAAATTCAGATAAATGAACAAAGTGTTCTGACTTGAAGACAAGAAAGACTAAGACTGATTGATGGAAAACCAAAAAATGGCTGATTTTATTGGATAGGAAGAAATCCTAGCATGCATTTGTGCACTTCTGCCTATTAATTGGTGAGTGGAATTTGTTTTGCAGTCATTTCCACACTTGGATTGAAACCAATGTTTTTGTTAGGACAATGTCCTAAAAAAGAATTGTTGATTCAAAGATTTCTGGTTGCTACAACATTGCTTGTTATTCCTTATAAAATAGCTTTTGTTTTTTGTTTTTTTTACTCTTAATCAGACTGAACAAACCTTCAAATAATATTGTTAATCATCCACATAACCTTCTCTCACACTACCTTAGCATCTACCATACTCCAATCATTGATTATTACCCCTATTTGTATCTGGAAAAATCATTGTTATCCACAAATAATATGAATAATACTTACAATTCCTGAAATATTTTTGTTTTAAAAAACTCAGAAAGGACTGTGATAAGCTAGAAAAATGAATCAGTCATGAAAACTTGCAATATTAAAGAACTTTTTTGGTTTCAAAAAATCCTTAAACACATTATCTGAACAAAGAAAAGAATACTGAACTGTTATATAATATCAGTCCTGCTATATGTCAGTGAATGCTAGACAGTGAAGAGGAGAGTTGAGATTTTGTTCTATAGAAGGATCTTGAGAATATTGTGGCTGTAGTAAGTAACAAGGAATTTTTAAGAAAAATAGAAATAAAAGTAGCACATACTTAAAATCTGAATTTGCTGAAATTACTAGAGTGCATAATGAAGAAAAAAAACTTGGAGAATTTGACACTCACATGATATATTGAAAGCAAGAAGGACAGAGGAAAACAATGAATAACCTACATAACAAGCTTGTTATAATTTATGGCTGACCAGTGAAGGGAAATGAAAAAAAAACATACCTGACTAATCGGTAAAAAGTACTTTAATCACAAAATAATCCACAGTAGATTTACACCCATCTTATTACAACATTTCATCTTTCTTTGCAGATCTTCTGTTATCACAATGTTGCACATTTAATAAAATAATGAGAGAAGCCTGAACAAAAAGAAAAAAGTAACTAAAAGAAACTGGCTAGATTACAGGGTGTAAACGATAAATTGGCAGTAATTTCAATCCACAATTTAGGTTTTTTAAAGCGGCATTATCAGTCTGAAATGTTCGTTTCTGTACTCTTTAGAGTCTGAAGTCCAGATTAGCCACCTAAAAATACTAACAAAATGAGTGCCAGTGTAGAATTTAACCATAGAATGGTTATTGCTGAATTGTTCCGCGCCGGGCATAAGACATCTGACATTATCAGAGACACTGGCTATGCTCCTAGGACTGTTTATCGTATTGTAGCAAACTTAAGAGAAGGTAAAGACATGCAGAGGAAGGCTCACAGCCCGAGAAGTGATAAAATCCCCACCAAAAGGTTTGAAATGATCCATTGCAGCAAATCCATCACAGTCAATGGTTGACCAGGCGAAAAAGCGGAATGTAGCCAAAATGACCATTTCTAATGCAGTACGGAAAGATCTTGGGATGAAGTCATATTGCAGACGATGTCGTAACATTCTTACCGCGAAATCTAAGACCATTCGTAAAGAGAGAAGCGACTTGCTACTCAATCACCCGAAACACCATGGTGGTACCGTTCGCATTTTTGTGGAGAGAAAAAGTTTGTGGTAGACGAAGTTGCCAACTGCAGAAACTCAAGAGTTATCGCCATTGACCCTTCTTGTGTTCCTCCAGTCATGCAGAGTAAACACCCTGTCTCTGTCATGGTGTTTGGAGCTATTACCAGCGATGGGAAAGTCATGCCCCGTCACTTCATTGAAGTTGGCCTGAAGATCAATATGGCGGAATATCTGAAGATTCTGGAGGAAGTTCTCTTACCCTGGATTAAGAAGAACGATGATCCCAACAAAATGATATTCATCCTGGACTCTGCACCTGCTCATGGGTCAAAAACAGTGCAGACCTTCTTGAAGAGAGAGTTGCCGTTTTTTGTGCCCTCAAATATCTGGCCCTCTAGTTCGCCAGATTTGAACCCCTGCGACTATTGGTTATGAGGCGATGTTGAGAAAGTCTCTAATGCTCGCCCCCATAACAGTGTGGCCTCACTGAAGACCTCCGTAAGGCGAGCATTCCGCAATATCAAGAAAGAGTTAGCTGTCAAGGCCTGTCGTGCTTTTAGGGCTCGCATTCAGCAAGTTGTGGACGCAGAAGGTGGACGCATAGAATAAAATGTTTGTATTTAATAAAACAGTTAAATAAACATACGCAAATCTTAAATGTCTTTAAATGTCCCTTCTTTATCAAGGTTTAAAGTCTGAGATCTCAAACTGCCAATTTATCGTTTACACCCTGTATATACCCAAAACATAAAAAAAAAAGAATTTAATTGATATTTTTCAGCATCCCTCTCTATCATGTGCATATGTAGTTGCATCAATGTTAGCATGACTCTAGCCTGATGAAGTCTTAAAGGACAAAATGCATCACATGACAACTTTCTCTGCATATTTTTCTCGAAACACATTGTTATATAAAACATGGGAATTATTTGACACCAATATTTGAAATCTTTAAGACATAAAATTAACTCTAGTCAAGTAATATTGAACAGAAACAAAGTTTAAGTAATTGAAAGTACGTATTTTAGAACTAATGTCTGAAGACTAAATTTACCAAATCCTTTCAGACAAGTAAATACATTTGTAAAAATAAAGTCTTGAAAGAGAATAAATGTATGATATACACTTTTTGTTGTCTAACTAATAAAATTATCAAGTTTTTGGTTAACATTTCAGGTGTTTTCTCCTATTTTACAATAATAAAAGATCTATTTTCTTCAGATAAATCAAGGTACTTTCTATGTGTTGTGGTGCAGTGGATATTGGCTAAGAATGAGAAAGCTAAGTTTGAATTCCAGTTGAATTCATTGCATTTAGTTACATGCAAATAACCTTGGGAAAAGTATTAATCCATTGCTTCTTTTTTCGGCTATGGGTTAAATAAAAGGACAGATTAGATTCTATAGCCTTGGTTGGCAGTCAGTCTACTTCAAAAAGTAATGACAACCAACTGACAAAAAAATTTTCTGCCCTGGCAGTCATGTCTCTTTTGATATATATCACACATGACACTTAACTGACTAACTTTTTGTGAGACAAACTTGGAAAAATAGTTTTGGTTGACATGGTGCATATACACTGGGACAGTAATTAATGTGTGACACTTGTTATGAAATGAATTAATTATAATAATGCAATAACAGAGTTTGTTTGGAAATAATCTTCTTAAATCTGGTACATAAGACTGTCAAAATAAATCCCAGATATTTTTATCTTTAGATGAAAGATTTTATTTTAACTGAAATGTGAGTGGAAAGGAAGAGAGTACTAAGAATGATGTTTTTTTTCTACAGCCAGAGAACTCATTTTGTCTGAGCCCCCCCTGAAATTGCATAAAAGGGTGGTAAAAAACATCCACTTTGTTGCTCTTCTGCTAAGGCTGCTTTTTTCAGCAGGCCAATTACTATTAGGTTGTCCCAAAAGTTTGTAAACATGTGCAAAAAAATTGAAATTTTACTTGCCAAGTCATCTAAGGTTACCAGAAAACGCTTGCAAAAAATTGAAATTTTACTCACAAAAACAACAAAAATTATTGCTCAAAATAAAGACCATCATTTTCCAAGAGTTTCTGCCATCGATCTGCAAGCTTTCGGATCTGGTCAAAGTACTATTCAGCCGGCTTCAAATCAAAGAATTCTTGACATGCTTCCTCAACTTCATCAAACGAGTCGAATCAGCAGCCCTTCAGAAAGTGTTGCATTGAGTGGAAAAGGCTGTAATCTGATAGAGCACAGTCAGGACACTAGGCTGGATGTGGCAGAACCTCAACATCATCCAGCTCTTCAAACTTGTCTTTGGTCTTCCTGGCGGTATCTGGCTTGGCATTTTTTTGCTGCTTCAAAGCGTGCTTTCAGTTGATCAGAGCCGGGTACTTTTGCTTCAACTTTTTGTAGACCTGCTCAAGTTGCTGACAGTAAAGTTCGGCATTGATGGCATGACCATTCAGAGCCAACTCAAAATGCATGATTCCTTCAAAGTTCCACCAAACGCACAACATGACTTTCTTGCCAAATCGATCTTGTTTTGGAACCGACAGTGTCTCTTGCCCTTTCTGTACTCATCGATTGTCTCGATTGTGCTGGACCAGATAGACCCATTTTGCAAATGTTTATGAACTTTTGGGACAACCTAATATTTTATATCTTTATGATTAAAGCCATATGATCATGTATGTGTATACATAAATCAGGTGACCTAAGTGCTTTGCTTTTCATTCAATTTCTCCTCTCTTCAGATATCCCTTCATGACATGAGCAATCATGACTCTCTACTACTTCTTATCTTTTGTAGTTTTAAGCAATTCATTAGTAAGATTGCTTGATGTTTCTCTTTTCTGTGACTTTCTTCAATATGTCCAATCAGCATAAAATTTTTGATGAAAACTGACAAGTTCCTTTGATAAAATTCCATGACTCTCTTTGGTGAAATCACATCTGATCCTGGAAAGCTTTCTTTCTTTTTTCTGAGATCGTATCCTGTGAAGTGAGTAGCCATAGTCAAATGCGAATTATATAACAGAACTGTTCAACAAACAGAATTGACAAAGATTGCAATAAAGGCAAAAAAGAACAGGGCCAAAAATAATATCAGGCAAGTAAACAACATATGCAAGGCAAATTAGCAGTCATAAAGCAAAAAGGTCACAAGCTAAGAATTGGCGCCAACACACGGAAGCAAGTTTGAACAAGCGGATGTAGTGTTCTGACTGTAAGACAAGACAGACCATGACTGCATCATATGAAATTGCAAACTGGCCTATTTTACTGACTAAGAAAAAGACTTTCCAATATGTATTTGTGTTCTTCTGCCTTCCATTAGACTTTCATTCATCTTTCATAAGCTGATTGTTAAAAGTCATGTGTTTTTGGGGATTGATAGTGGAGTGTTTTCTCATTGCCTCCTCCACAGTAATTTATTGAGACACAACATCTAGTTAACTGGCTGCTGACTTGTAAAAAGTTCTTTTACCCTTAGATATGTCCTAATTTTTATTCTAGCACATTGCTAACAACCCACTTCACATGCAAGAAATTAGGCTGGAAGTGCCAGCTGAGTCACCAACATACATATACAAACCGATACTGGCACCCATTATAACATATTATTATTATTTTAAATTCAAAGCAACTTTTTACCCTGATGTTCTTTGAAGTTTCAGAGCTGATTATCAGAAACTTAAATTTTTTTAAAAAGTTATATTTTTTCCTCACCTATTAGTCGGGTAGAAGAATATGAAAATTATGTATTATGATATAATGAGAGAATTGATGATACGAGGGACGGAGGAAAACAATATATAACCTACCTAGCTAGTATAGGCTAGGCACTGTGGTATTCTTGTTTTTACTTGATATTAATGATAACATTTAATATAATGATCTTTTTTCTTCAATTTTTGCTTTATACTTGTACATTATATAATACTAGCAGTATAGCCCAGCGTTGCTCAGGTATAATGAAAGCTTTAAAACTAAGCCATGGTCCTGGAGCTTAGACTCCTTGGACGTTGGCATGAAAGACTAAAACGCAATAGTTTTTTCCAGTTAAAGTGAAACTATAGACTGAAAGAAAAATGAATGGATGTAAGTCAAATTTTGATTTCCGGTACCAATGTCAAATAAGTTTTTCATCGCAAACTGAATTTTGAGGGCTAAATAAGTCCTCTGAGTAAATGTTATCATGGCTGAGACTAAGAGCTACAATTATACCTACTTAAAGCAAAACCCAAAGCAAAAACCAAAATAAAAGGGCTGAAAATCAGATTTTGATCAGACCCAATAGAATACCAGGGTTTCAATTTCCAATATTGGAGTCAAATAAGCCATCCAAGGATAAACTAATATAAGTCCATGAAAACTTATCATACCCATCAGGAGTAAAATTGGAGAAAATGAGCCATATTGATGGCTGAATATTGGTTTTTGATCAGATTCATTAGAATATCGGGGCTATTGATTTCCAGTATTGGGGAAAATGAGTCGTCTGAGAAGATCTTCTAATGTTTGAGACTAAAAACTATAATTTACCAAGTAGGATCAAATTCTGCAGTGAGAACCACAATAAAAGGACTGAAATCCTGATCTATATCAGACTTGATTGGACAGCGAGGTATCGGTTTCCATTGTCAGGGGAAAATTAGAAAAAATAAGTAGCCCATGACCTGACTGGAAACCTAAAGAATATTTGTGTGAAGTTTGATGAGAAGCAGGTAAAAATTGTGGATTTGTATAAAGGACATACAGACAGATACCCAGACACACACAGAAACATCTTGCCTTTTATATATATAGATTTAAGCTTAATATCAGAGCTATCTTCTCATTCATGAAAAATCACAAAAATTCTTGTATGAAACTGTGTACTTCCAAGTGTCAGTCATGCAGTGTTTTTTGCTGTGCATGTGTGGAAAGAAGCTGAGTGATGGTTAAAGAAATGACTGTCACTCATGCTGGGTTGACCCTGTTGTCAGAGTGTAAAGCAGTGTTTATTTTTGATTCAGCATGTGTTGTACTTAAAAAATAATGTACCATATTCTTGACTGTGATAAGCATAGATAAATTTTCTTATATGTGTTTGTTTCATTTTATGCAATATTAAAACAATGCCTAAACATTTTCTGAAGCAGTGCTCCAAATAATTTAAATCATGAGCTCCACTGATTCCAACAATGCAAAAGATAGTTATGATACCATTTACTAAAACCTCAGGTGATTTGAATTTGCTGAAGTTTACCAGTTCATTCTGCACTGAGTAAATAATAAAACTACCTTCACTAAAATCTGGCTAAGTTTTATCTTCTTTGTTATTTTTGAGTTGATATAATGTTATCAATGAAGTCTTTTGTCACAATAAGGAAGTAAATCCAGTAAAAATTCTGCAAAGAATGCAACAACCTCTATAACATTCAGTTGCCGAGATAACTGGAAGGTAAATGACTCTTATTAAAGTTCTAAGATGTAACTATAATTTGTATAAAAACATTTTCTATCCGAAAACCTTGTTTTCCAAGTGTCATTTAATATTTTCAAAAGTTCATTGTCGTTCAGAATAAACAAACTTCTTAAAAAAAACATTGAAATAGAGCCTTCATTTGATTTTCAGTGTCTTTTAATATGCAGTTTCTATCTTTCATCAAATGAAATATTTTGATCTTCTCTTGGTTGGTTGGTTGGTTCATTTAACCAGAATATCAACCTTCATTAGGTCATTTAATGCTGAAAATTGTTTTGATTTGTTTTATTTAGTTTATTTGTTTTATTGTTTTTATTTTCAAGATTCATTGGGATTTGTTTTTAAAGGCAGGGTCCCCAAGTCCTACCCTTGTTATTTAACCCATAACTGGAGGGAAGGAACAGATTAATACCTTTCCCAAGGGTACCAATGCTTAAGTGAATGCAGGGTATTCAGCTGAAATTCAAACTTGGCTCACCGATTTCTCTTTCCAAGTCAATATCCACCACACCACAACGCACTTCTTTCCATAAATGCTTAACAGCATCTGGTATTTCTAAGCGGTCACCCATCTAAGTATTGACCAGGCTCAACATTGCTTAACTTTGGTGATTGAGCGAGAACTGGTGTATTCAACGTGATAGGCCGTAAGCCTTCTTCTCTTGGTAAAGGTTAACAAAAAGGACATAGAATAACAACAGTTGAAATTGCTGGGATATGAAGAAAAAGGGCATGTAGAATTTGAAAATCTCCGAACACAATGAAGGCAAAAAGGAAACAGATTGACCTTCCTAACAACCTTGTATAAATGGATGTCAGAAAAGGTAATAGGAATGATAGCTTTAAAAAATGATTACTCATGGCCCGAATGCGGATGTGCGTTGTGGTGCAGTGGGTATCGGCTCGGAACGAGAAATCGAGAAGCTGAGTTCAAATTCCAGTCGAATTCCTTGCATTCACTTATGTGTAAATACTCTTGGGAAAGGTGTTAATCCATCTCTTCCCTCCAGTTATGGGTTAAATAATAGGACAGATTGGGTTCTGTAGCTTTGGTCGGCAACCAGTCTATCACAGAAAGCAATGGCAACCTACTGCAGGATAATCTGCCCAGTCAGTCATGTCTCTTTCGAGACATGCTCGCCCAAGCGCGTATCACGTATGGTACTGAACTGACTGACTGATCGATGGCCGAAAGAGACACAATGCATAAAAGAAATCTTCAAAATTAAATGAAAATTGAAATTTGTTAAGTATGATCTTTCTGGCAATGAATACTGCAAAATTATTTATGTATCAGAATCATGCGGCAAAGTTGACTTCGATAATCTAATGACACATTCAAGTGAAATAATTTCAGTGATGAAAGCTGATAAGAATCAGAACTCACTAGACAAACATTCAACCAACTCCAAACAAAATCAAATATGTTTCTTGCCAGCAGCTGGCTTTGTTCAAATAAACATGGTACTCAGATTTAAATATTGATGCTAATATCAATTTGTATTTTACTAGTAATGACTAACTGCTTTGAAAAAGAAAAAAATCTGATGGGCAAGGGGAAAATGTAAATCCTATATAAATGCAAGATAATTAATTTAATGCAGTAAATTTATTTGTTGCTTTTTTCTTCTCTTACTTGAGCTTTCATCATTTTTCATTTCATAATGGCAGAATCAGAAAAGCACAGATTTTCACAGATACCAGAGTTGATGTTATTTCTGCTTTTCTTCTGTATGTATCTCACTTTATATCACAGCTTCAGTGACTTTTGCACCACTGTAACATAGCTTCTCCCTGTTTTTTCTGTATTTTCATTGTAATTATTCTGATGAGCTTTCCTCTTTGGTACATCAACTTTACAAATTTAGACACAATACTAGATTGGATTGTGGTGCAATGGATATTGGCTTGGAATGAGAAATCGGGGAGCTGAGTTCAAATTCCAGCTGAATTCCTTGCATTCACTTATGCGCAAATACCCTTGGGAAAGGTATTAATCTGTCTCTTCCTTCCAGTTATGGGTTAAATAATAGGACAGATTGGATTCTTTAGCCTTGTCTGGGAACCAGTCTATTGCAGAAAGAAATAGCAACCTACTGCGGAATAATATTCTTCCTAGTTTGTCATGTCTCTTTTGAGACATGATCACCCAAGCATGCATCACGTATGGCACTTAACTGACTGACTAGATTGGTAACTAGGTTTCATCATTTTACAGTTGAAATTGCTAGATATGACCATATTATTCTAACATTTTCTTCTCTCAAACTTCTCAAATTTGGAACTCACTTCCAACCTCTTGCTTGACAGTCAACTATAATCTTCAAAAAGGAAATGCAATGTCAGTTATTATCATCTGTTTTCTTAATTTATGCTCTTTTATTGTTTTCCTTAATAATGTTTTTCTTTTTTTCTCATAATCTCTCACTCACAAATCCCTTGTATCTAAGTGGTTTTATTTCTTTTTTTGGTTTCTATTATCATCTTTCATTTGTGTTTCTGTCTTGGGAAAACAGCTACTCATGTCAACACCTCCTTCATTACACTAAAGAGGGTGATGTTGATAATAATACCAATACCTGTGCAACTGATGGTTGTGAGGGCTAGGCAATATTTTACCACTTAACACTAAAACAACCTTGTGCTACATCTTCCTGGGGCGGGGGAGTAAATAACAGAACCTTGTGAAGCTGTATGTGTGTATACAGTGGACTTTGTGACTTTCTGAGGAATAGCATTTGTTCATATACTTGGATATGTTCACCCCAACCCACCCACCACCACCACCACCAGCAACTGGAACTCATATATATAATCCATCGCTAAAAATGCTGGAAAGATGGTTATTTCTTTGTACTACTCTAGTAATTGAATTTTTTTGGCATTATGTTTACAAGAGTCAGATCAGATCATAAAAGGATTATTACTGCCATATCTGGGCTGAATCTACCCAGTCCTCACTTTCCAGCCATGGCAGAGTTAATAATGGTCATTTACAGCGGGAGGGGGGGCTTATTTTTCATCGACAACACCTTTTCTCACAGATGCATTATTACCAATCTATCTCTACTCTCTTGCTACTTCCATGAAAAATGTTCCGATGAACTTCATTCTTTAGTGCCATGAGCTCAGACCTTCACAGGTCTTGCTAAATCTATGGGGTTTGCTAAGAAGGATGTTCTACTTAGAAAACTTCTTCTAAAGAACAGCTACTTTGTAGAACAAACTCCTGTGTGGATACTTTCTCAAACATTAGAATCTTAACCTATTTAAGTCTAGGGTCAGTCATTATTTATACTCCATATAAGTGGGGAATAAACTACAACCTGTAAGCCACATACAGTCTGTCAGCTATGTTTGGCCCACAGCAGCTTTGAGTGCAGATACAACATTGCACATTCAATTTTTTTGTTTCATCAGTTTTTCTTTTTTTTTTAAATTTTTAACTAATGTCCAATGGAAATAAATGAGAAATCTAAAAGAATTTAATCATTTTATCAAATCCTCTTTAACCATTACCAAATTTCCACATGGTCTAATTGACTAAAAGTCAGATATCCAGAAAAGACATGGTGCATGTAACGAAAGAAATCTATCCCAATGGACTAAATAAAAGATCTGATTCAAAATTTCAACATATATCACCTGATCAAGGCCAAAGCATACAATTGCTGAAATATTGAGAATATGGCAATAAAGATAAATTCAATTGTCTAAACAATGTTGAATAGTATAAATAGTCAAGTGTTTTTGATAGCTGCAGCCTACCATGAACCTGCCAATCAACACATGTAGCCCTCCTAAAAAAGAAAGTTAGTCCAACCAATGCTCCATGTCTTCATTATCTTCACTGCTAACTTCCTCCTCTTCTTTTTTTATCACACACCTTATTCAGTAACCCTCTACCTTGAGTGGCTCTTATATTTTGTATTTGTTAAAATTGAATCAATATAATTAAAAATAAAGATGATGTTATACATGTCTGCAGATGCGTATGTCTAATTCTCTCTATATATAGAAGATATATAAATCTTTATGTCAGACTAACATTGGATAATTGAATGACAAAATAGAAAAATCTCCTGAGATATTTTGCCTCCTGAAGAACCTTCAGTTTCAGTCTTATAATAAGCCACAATAGGTATGTTTTTAGGGGAGGTAGTCTGTTGGAGCCCATTCATTTTAAGGCTGGTTTTAAATTCAGGGTTATTCTTCTAGACTAGTTGCTTAATGAAGACAAAAGTACCCTACCACATTCATTATATAGACTCATGTGCAAATTAATTGAAATAAAATTAATAATATCTTCCTAGGAACTTTCACACTTTCCCTGGTCACGTATATATCATCTATCTTGGCCTTGTTTTTCTCTTCCAACCGCATTTTCCTTTACATTTTGGACTGATAGGTCCAGTTTGTTTCTTTTTCTAGATGAAATATCTGACAGTTGAAAGACTGACACCAACACTATTTGTGATTTCTCTGTAAGGCTTGCCAGTGTGTTCATGCAGTGTTACAATTTTTGTATGCTTCTTTGGAGTAGCTTCCATCACAGATAATTAATCAACAGTTGAGACAATTGTGTCTGAGCATGACAAAAATCTGATGCAATCATGGATGACTCAATATTTCTCAAAGCCAAACAAATTTCATCATACATCCCAAAAAGAATGACCTAATCTGAGGAAAAAACAGAAATCGATTAACTCTGTAAGTCTAGTAGGTCTAAAACTGACGATGAAAGAAAGGAAACAGTTTTTCAATTAATTTTACAAAGGTGTATGTTGACTGGAATTCTGTTTTCCTAGACTGGCTTATATACAAGCTAAGTGAGCCTAGTTTTCTTTGCTATTTATCCCATAGCTGGAGCAAGATGTATTCCTATATTACAAAAAAAAACAAAATCTTGATAAGATGGCTCTGTATATTTCCAAAGCTAATATCATTTTCAAGAATATTATGAATTGAGCAAAGTTTTTCTTTGAGAGTAATTATTTTATATAAATTACCAACTGAATTTTTTTACCATAGACTAAACTCTTTGATTTTCTGTCAAAGTATATCTTAAGTGAATTTTACATCAGTGAATATAAAATAGGTAAATGTATGTAATTTGAATCAAGAGCCAAAAATGAAATTAAAATCCCAACACAATCCACAAGTCTTGTTATTTCATTTAAAATACTAACAGAATAACAGATATAAAATAATTTTTATATCTGCATAAGCACATATTACATATAAAATGTATTATATACATTTTATATGTAATGTATGGATGATTTTTCTTAGTGATCAAATAATTGTCTAGAAGAATTTAAATAACCTTATAAATGTCAATATTGTCTTATCTAATGAATATCAAATGAAAAATCATGTCATCAAACAATTATACTCATGTATGTAAATGCGATTCTTCTGAAAGTCGAAGAATAAGAACTGACAGGCCATGGCTGGTGGGTGAAATTCATATGAGTTTTCCTTCAATGGAACCTTTGCTCTGCAACAAAACAAAGGGATACTTGATACATGACTTATTCAAATTTTCTATCTTGGCTATTTTCCAGCTTCTCTGTCTGCAATTGATAAATATAAACAAGCGATATTACTTGAAGATTGCTTCTTTGGCCATTGCTTATGAAAGATGGCCATTCAGTTTGTCAATATCATTCTCAAAGATCTGAAGATTTGGAAAAGAAATGTTCATTCTCCGGTCTGCATAATTCAAAAAGTAACATCAATTTTACAAGTCATTGTTAGGTATATTTAACTTCACTTAAACTTTCTATCATATTTATTGTGATGCATTTTGTCCTATAGAACTTCATCAGACAAATGTAATGTTTATATGTCTACACATGTGCATAAAGGAAATGGGATGCTAAAATTTATTTTTTTATTTTTTTAATATGTTTGGAAGCTGATTAAGAATGTATCACCAATTTACCCAACACAACCTCTAAAAACTTTCACTCTCATGATTATTGGTGTCTCTGTAATAGGGTATTAAATAAGTGCGGTCTCTATTCCCTCATCTTTAATTAATTTGAAATGTTAACATCATCTGCTGATAAAGCTGAATGCTTTGCCTGTAAATTCTCCTCAAACTCTTCTCTTTCTCATTCGAAGTATCCTTGCTTTACACACTTAGAACTGAGTCTCTGTTGAGTGATATGCATATAACCTCTTCCATGGTTTCTGCTATCATCTCTAACTTAGATTCCCACAAAGCATGAGGACCTGACGGCATCCCTGTCATAGTCATTAAGAAGTATGCTCCAAAACTGGCTCCTATTCTCTCTAAACTGCATACTAAATGCCTGACTGCCTTCTGCTTGGTGGAATTCATCATCTGTTCTTCCAGTTAAGAACTTTGGTGAGATGTCTGACCCTTCTAACTATTGACCTATTATCCTATTACCACATTTTGGGAAACTTTTAGAGGCCCAAATCAATGCTGAAATAGTTCATACGTGATAAACACTTGGCCAATCATGTCTGACTGGGCAGAAGATTATTCCGCAGTCGGTTGCCATTGCTTTCTGTAGTAGACTGGTTGCCAGCCAAAATATAGAAACCCAGTCTGTCCTATTATTTAACCCATAACTGGAGGGAAGAGATAGATTAATACCTTTCCCAATTGAAATTTTGTGTAAGTGAATGCAAGGAATGCAACTGGAATTTGAACTCGGCTCCTCAATTTGTCATTTTGAGTTGCTATCCACTGCACCACAACACACATCCTTTGTGTGTGTATACATGATATAATACTAAAGATTTAAAATAAAAAAAGTTTTTCTTTGGTGTGATAGGAAAACAACTACAGAAGAGATTGTTAGTCCATTAAATTATGTTCATCCATTGTATGTAAGTGTCTTTATATTTATATATTCTTTAAAGACACTTACATACTCACAAAGTAACTCTTGTCTTATCAAACATGAAATATGAAGCCAGGATCCAAAATTTTGTTCCATTAAGCATTGAATAAATTAACATATTTAACAATTCATAGAGATATCTTAGAATTCATAGAATAACCAATATTTATTAGTTAATAAATATAATAATTTTAATATATATTTTATGAATTTTCAGCATTGAAACAGTTTGTCCTACAATGTTTGCAGCCTGTTTACATGATGGAAAAAAATATCTGGAACGCTTAATAAAAGAGGTCGGTGAAATAATGATGTCCTGGTGAGGGATTCTGATATCTCCTAAAAAAGATATAACTTTCAATTTCAAATAGACAGGCCAGGATTATTATTATTATGATTATTTATTTATTTTATTTTGTATAGGAAAAAAATTCCACCTGACATGCTTTTTCTAACCACCTCTTTTATTAAATGAATTTGTTCCTACCACTTAAATTAGGCTTTGAAAATTCTAGGACAAGGTATATCATGACTGAAAATAGCAAAATTTATGTTTTTTTAAGAAGTCCACCTATATTATTTATTCAAATTCCTTTTGTCTATTTGAAACTGAATTGTGTGTTTATATATATATATATATATAAAGCATGCAATATTTATCACTAAAAGTTCTGAATATCAGAAACAGAAGCAGCGATAGTCTGTTTTGTGCTTGAAGGCAATCTTCAGGGCTGAAGATCTGCATTCAAGCATGAAACAGACTGTCGCCACTTGGTGTTGATATCAGTGTCCAGATTTATATATATATATATATATATATATATGTTATGGTGGAATATCCTGCCATTCCCTGAGAATAGAATGCTCTACCTGATAAAAGATGCTAACAAGTGGTACGAAGAGGGAAGGTCTTAGGCGAAGGCATTCACTTTTCAATAGTCTATTATGCTCCAACCCAGTGCTTGCCTGTATGTGTATTTTTGTTAATTGTACCTTAGTACAATAAATCTGTTATACCTTATTCCTGGTGTTGAGTACCATTTTTCAACTGATCTATTTACACTGTATTCCTTTTCGGGATATATCAATATATATATATATATATTTTTGTATTTATCACAGCTGATTAAATGTTACGTCATATTAGATTTGATAAACATTTTTTCTGAAATGAATCATGAAAAATTATTGATATATTTCTTAACCTTTCTTAATTTACTTTATATATAACAGAAAAAAATTTTGAATCTTGGTTTCATATTTTATATTTGAGGAGGCATAAGATATTTTAACGTTCTTTTCTTGTTGAAGCCTGCATATAAGTCACTTTGAAGAATATATGTTATTGCACATTAAGATAAATCACTGAATATAGAAAAATTGAATTTGAGGTTTGCTTTTGCATATCTGCATTAATTCATAATCACACTCATTCTCTTGCTTTGTAATCATTTCACCCCTTGCAAGGCAATAAAGTTAGTAACACACAAATGATTATTGTGAAAGAATAAGAAAAAAAGAAGCATTATTAAGAAGAGAGAATGATAGAGGTATAGTCAAGAGGACAATAGATAATGATTGCATTTGAAAATTAAAGTTAGCACAGAACTTACATATCTATCTAGTCATTCCAACTGTAAAATGATAAGACTCTTCTTCCATTTTAGTACTGAGCTTAAACACATAAGATCTTCGGTACTGTACAGAAAAGTTCTTCAGAATGAAAGCTTATACAGAAAATAGACAGGGAAGTTACATTTTGCAGGGTATTTCACACTGAATATCAGAGATGGATTATTAAAATAACACTTTTTTATTATGGCAAATAATTATTGTAACACATCTATTGGAATGATCAGTCAACCATAATATCACAAAAGGAGGTAATATTGTTTTAACTGGCAAGTTAATGGCACCAAAACAAGCCAACCGCAGTAGAAATTGTAAGCATTATGGTTTCTTTTTATTTCAAATAAGAAGAACTTCATGCAGATAAAATTTGTTATGAGAAAATTTGATATATAAATAAAGGCATGACATGTGGAATTAGAACAATCTACCCCCATGGACTAAATAAAGGGTTCAGTACAAAATCTCAACAAATATCACCTGAAGAAGGTTGGATCATGCAATGGTTAAAACATGAATATAACAATAATGATGACAACAACAGTCTAAACAATGTAAATAGTGTAAATATTTTGAAAATATTTTACACTGAAATGTGATAATTTTGTGACAAATTTCTTATTATAATTTGAACAGAAGCTTAGGTTTTCCCATGATAAATCTGAAATAACCTTGAGTCTTTTAAATGTGATTTTATTGGTGTTGCTGTGGTTCTGGGTATACAAAAGACAAAAGAGAAAAGATGCATAAAAAAGAGAAAGTAAATAAGCTGAAAAATATACAATAGAAACATGATCAAAATGATAGACTTTGTGGAATAAACAAAGCAGAAAATCGATAAAAACTCTTGGGATGGTTTCATTGTAGGATTATTATCCAAAGGCAAAATTAATAATTCATTAATTTTTTTTTAAATTAAAAGCAAAATGTTTCTATGTTCAGAGATATATAATTATGTAAACCAGCATAACATTTAATTTAAGATGGCTGCTGCATGACCTCATGAAAACGTCTGCAGTCTCTTTTATATCATTGTTCTGATGACATGCACATTGTTGACTGATGAAAACTGTGAGAATTTTTGCTAGTACCTAGTCATTAGAAGTAGGATTTGAATTTTAAAATTGATGTTTTCTTTATCCTACTTAAACTTAACAGAAAGTGAATTATCATGTCTTGTTCTTTGAGAGATGGGAACATGAAATGTGTGAAAAAGACTTTTAATAAAAAGAGTTATGTTAACACATCACTCAATGAGTCCCAGGCCTGACATATAGATGGTACCACTAATAAAAAAAATCCATATGATTTTTATCAAGTACTAACCTTAAAATGGCACATGAAAAATTTTGGGCCCAATCGGATTATTAATTTATAAATTACAGTTATTTAAGTGAAGCTACTAGTGCAAATTTTCAAAACAATGGAAAAATCTGAATTTCATGTGTTGATAAAGCATTGGTTTTTGATGGATTAAAATATTGTTCAAGCAAAGCAAGAGCTTGATAAGTATTATTCAGCCTCTGTGCCATTGGAAACAACAGTTAAGAAGTGGTATGCTGACTTTAAATGTGGTTGTAAAGACACAAATGATGCTGAACGCTCAGGTCACCCAAAATTGACAGTTGTCCTGAAAAACACCAAAATAATCCCGAAACTCGTTTTGGCCAATTACAAATTGAAGTTGTGTAAGATAGCAGAGGGTCTGAACATATCAGAAGACAGTGTATTCATCATTTTGCATGAACGTTTGTCAATGAGAAAGTATTTGTTCATAGTGGGTGCTGCGTTTGCTCGCAGTCGATCAAAAACAACAACATGTCAATGATTCAGAGTGTTGTTTGCAACTGTTTCAATAAAACAAGAAGGAGTTCTTTCATAAATATGTGACAATGGATAAAACATGGATCCACCACTTCACTTTGGAATGAAATTGGCAGTCAGCTGATCAGCTGCCTGGACAGCAGCAGATGAAAGCCATTGTAAGCAACATTAGCAGACAGGTATTTTGTTAATCAATTACCTTGAGAAAGCAAGAACCATCAATAGTAAATATTATATAACATTATTGGTGCATTTGAAGAAAAAAAAATCACTAAAAAACGGCCACAAATGAAAAAGAAAAAAGTGATCTTTTACCAAGACAACATACCATGTCACAAGTCGATTGCAACGATGACAAAACTATATGCTTCTGCATCCACCCTCTTCTTCAGATCTGGCCCCCAGCAACTACTGGCTGTTTCCAGACCTCAAAAAATGCTCTAGGAAAAGAGATTTGGCTCCAATGAAGAAGTGATATCAGAAGCTGAGCCATATTTTGAGGCCAAAAACAAATCGTTCTACAAAAAATGCATTGAATTATTAGAGAAGCCTTGGAATCATTATATCACCCTAGAAGAGACTATGTTGATGAATAAAGTTGAATTTTGTTTAAAAGTTGTTTTATTAGTTCGTTCCGGGATTTATTGAGTATTGTGTTATGACAAAATCAGACATATGTACACTGATTGTTTGCAGTCTTCAAAGTATTGCTTTATTTGCCTTTTGCTATTTTGTTTATACATTTGTATTTCTAGTTTTGAAAGAATATTTTAACATGAGTTTTCATGCTTATCTTCTGAAAAAAAAACAGTGCTAATTTTCTTGCTTTTCTCTAAATTAAAAATGAAAATTCTATATAGAGATGAAGATCTAGTCACTAGCTCCTATGGAATGAAGTGAAAATACTGAACCAAGATAAACGATGGAAAGTTAGATGTCTAAAGGAATCAACATATATGCTAAGCTATGAGGACCTCTTTAGGAGGCCTAGCATAGAAATATATACAGTATGGGAGCTGCTAATAAAGAAAGAAAGAAAAACAAATGACAGCATGTCTTCAAGAACAGATGATAGGTGAGGTTTAACACTCTGTGTTCACTACAGAGAATTGCCACAATAGGTTAGTAGATTAAAGCATTGGTTTGTTGATAGAGTAATTGTGAGTTCAATTCCTGGGCCTGGCAGTGTTTTTTTGGACAGTGTAAACAGGAAAACAAACACTGAGCAATACTGAAAAAAGAACTTTCAGTAATTTTTTTTAATATTAAAAATGTCTTTTATTTTTCAAAAGATATAATCTGATAGCACCAAATTTGGTGAATATACCAAATGAGAAAGATTTTCATCCAAACCCAAATTTTTGGGTTAACAAAGTTGGGATGAGTTTTGTGATTAAAAGTATAACATTTCAGCTTCCTTGCACAATTTACATTATTTGGACTATTTTCCTCATCTTTACTGCCATGTTTACAACATTTTGGCTGTTGTATGCTCTGGCCTACTTCAGGTGCTAGGATTTTTGAACCAAACCTTTTGTTACGATCACTGTGGTATATCATTCTCATTCCATGTGTGATGCCACTTTTGGTAGCACAGGGAATGAGAATGATATACCCCCATGATCATAAAGAGATGATCATAATGTAAATAGTATAAATACTACCAAATCTCAAAAGTATAGACAAATACTTCAGCTTCTCTATCTTGTAAAGACCCTTTTTTTTTTATTGCAGTTCATAACTTTAAAGGTAAAAACTGTTTACTCAATATGATTTAATCACGCAAATCAAATGATCTCACAATAAAATTACTATTAACCAACCTAAGTAAAATTTACAGGATATATATACATGATGAGAACTGAGTTCAAATTTCAGTTGAGCTCATTGCATTCACTTATCCATTTCTTTGTCTTCCACTCACTATCGGTTAAATAGTGGGAGTGTCTGAGCTTTTTAGCCTTAGTTTGCAACCAGTCTAGGATTAAGACAGCTCTAAATTTAAAACCTTAGGGTTGTTTAGAGACATAGTGGTACATTACATGCACCAATTTGCTACTGAAAGTAGAAAGGAGTGCTGATGAGATGTTAGATCTCATTTGGTAATCTCTTGGTCTAATCAAGTATTTTTCAACATTACCTTTTTATACCTTTCATATTTCACCAAATAAATTGTTTTTAAAAAGAGATCAGTTTTTGCTGGCTATTTATGTTGTAGACTATCTTGGATCCATCCATGATTTTCTTTGCTATGTTTTATCATTGTGAATCGGATGTGATTTCAAGTGACAAACAGATACAAAAAGATTTCTTTTCATATCTGAGAAGAAGTGAAATGCATTTAGTGACAGAATATTCAATTCTTCACACTGAGAATTTATAGGGAACCCATTTGCTTGCTCTTTCAATCTACTCAATATTTTACAGTGATTGTGAGTTTTTCAGGCAATTTTAATGTTGATTGGGTGGGCCCATCATCAAGTGGTATTTTCAAATCATCACATCCAGTTTGTTGTGGTCTACTTTGATAGAGTTTATCCTAAAACCCAAGTTCACCATTCTTGAACTTTGCAAAACATTCTGCTTTTAAAAAAACTCATTTCCATATAGTTCATCAATTATGTTTGTTTCTGATGCTTTTTTGCCCAACTTGAAAAGAAGCAGCATAAGGACTTGTGTATATATTTGCTCCCCTGACATTGTTTTTTCTCTATATAGTTCTAAACAGATCAAAAACAGAATTCAGAATATGCAGTACTGTGTATTCCATCTTTTATTTTATCTTATCAGTTTTTCAGTGGTTTTTCATTTTTTCTTTTAAATTTTATGTTTTTTTTAAGTATTTCAGTTTTTTTTTATTTTTTAGTTTTTCTCCTTAGTTTTTCAGTATTTAATTTTTCTTCCTGTATTTTTTTATTTTTTCAGATTTTCAGTATTTCATTTATCTATATTTGTGATGAGATATTGTAATCATTTACAGTATTTTGATTGGATTCATGGACTTGATCCAAAGAATTATGAGTTAAGTACCTAGCTACAGCAGTAGGGAACAAAGAAAAACTTAGAAAGTAGAGTTAAATGAAGATAACTAAGACATCCAGAAGTGCCATGACTCATGGAATGACAATATTCTACCCCATCAAATCAAAACAAAATGTTTTAGTTTAAAATTCTAATCACCTGAAGAAGGTCAGAGTGTACAATGTATGAAATGTCATGAATATAAGAGTTTCAGTCTTTTTACTGACAGCAGACTGCCTGCATACGGACAGGGAACGAATTCAGCAGATATACAAAGATTAAAAGGGGTGTAAGACAAGGATGTGACTTTTCACCAGATCTATTCAACATGTACAGCAAGACTGTTCTCAGAACCACAGAAGTTATGCCAGGTTTCATCATCAGAGGCCACATTTTAAACAATATAAGGTACGCAGATGATACAGTGCTGATAGCAGACATGAAAAGGAAACTACAAGACCTGCTACAGAAGTTAACTGAAGAGAGTGACAAGAAAGGACTACAAATAAACTGCAAGAAAACCAAATACAAGGTCATCAGCAAAAAGGGTGGCCCAAAACGCCAAATACTGGTGGAGGATACTAAAGTCAAGCAAGTACAAAAATTTAAATACCTGGAAAGTGTTTTAACAGAAGATGGAAAGTGCAAAAGATCCGAGGGCAAATTGGCATGGCAAAAGAAGCATTCCAGAAGTTGAGTAAAGTATTAAAGAAACAGGACAATTTTGCTAGAAACAAAGAAGAGAGTAGTGGATTGCTATGTGATGTTGGTTCTTTAATATGGCAGTGAATGTTGGACAATATCTTCAAAAATGAAGGAAAAACTTGAAGCAGCTGAAATGTGGTTCTACAGAAGGATACTGCAAATATCATGGATCGAGCATGTGAGCCATGATAAGGTTTTGGAAAGGATGGAAATGAAAAGGAAATTAATACTGAGCATCAGAAAGAGACAGTTAAAGTTCCTGGAACATGCAATGAGGAAGGAGAGCTTGGAGAACCTGATACTAACAGGCCAGATAGAGGGGAAAAGAGACAAGCGAAAGAAGCAGATAACATTTGAAGGACCTGATCAGATGGATGACGGAATAAGGGTTGTGTGGTGTAACAGGAGAAAGTGTACTAAGAGCCACCAGAGATAGGAAAATGTGAAAAGCCATGATTGTTTACATCCTAAAAGGACAGGGCACATAAAAGAAAAAGAAGTTGTCTTTGTGTTTTTCAGACTTCTATTTTAAGCAAAGATTCAGCATGGAATATTTGTATACCCCTGGGAGCTGCTAATAAATAAAGAAAGACAATTGACAGGATGTCTTCAAGAGCAGCAGATAAGTGAGGCTTACAGAGAAGTGCCACAATAGCCTAGTGGATTAAAGCATTGGTTTGGTGATATTGTAATTGTGAGTTCAATTCCTGGGCCTGGCAGTGTTTATTTGGACTTAGTGTAAATAGGAAAACAAGAACTGAGCAATACTGAAAAAATAACTAGATATGGAAACAAGAACAAATAGTTAAGAATTCACATCAGTTCTTGCTACTTTTTTTATGGACTTTATATTTTGATAGAGTTATATTGTATAAATCTAAAAGAAGAAATTTTGTCTCTTTTATTGCTAAAAATGTATCTTAAATCAATATTGAGTTATTATTATCAGAGTTGTATTTTCACTTTGCAAATATGAACTGGAAGTGTGTTATGTCTTTGCAACATGCCTTTTTTTTTCAAGTATCTGCAATTTATAATATTCTTGTCATTTTGATTTTAAACCATAATTGAGATTGAGAAAAATGTAGCAAGCAGAAAGACATGTTTGTCTTCACTAAATTAGACTGTGTAATGGAGAGCCATATTTGTTCACTGTTTGAACAGAAATAATTGTCAATAACATTGGAATGTCTTGCAGTAGGAGAGAAAGAAAGTCAGTGCTTAGATGCAACAAATGTTTCTGTTAACAGGAAGAATGCAATTAAAGATTTGATTTCCTTGTGTTTCTGCTTGTGGCCTCAAAATGCTTGGTTCAATCTGGATCAGAGCAATAATCTTGTAGAAATTAATTTTATCTTAGAAATTATACAGAATTATATTATTATTGATTGTATCATTATTTAATCAGAATCTGTGGGTATCATTTTAATTCACTTTATCAGTACTAAAATTCTCCAGATTACTATTACTATTATTCTTAGGATGATAATTATTATTATTTAGATCATTATAATCATCATTATCATAAGTATTGTTATTATTATCATCATCATTGTCATAATGTGATTTTTATTATCTGTTACTGTTATGATCATTTTAATTAAAACCTTATTCTGGCTCAAGTAATAATCTTTGCTTTTAGGTTCTGTGCACTCACAATCATATTTCATGTCATCAGCTCAGTATTCAGTTTCTTCACGTACTAGCTATTATGGGACAGGGGTTAGGGTTAGGCTTGCATATTTCACTATCCCTATCTATTAAGTAGCAGATATTCTAAGAACAAAGGCTGGGCTTAATAGAAGAGTAACGAAGATGCCTTTAAGGAAAATCACATCTAGAAAACAGATATTTACAATCAGAAAGAGACAGGTGAAATTTCTGAAACACATAATAGGAAGAGAGGGTTTGGAGAATTTAACACTCACAGGACATATTGGAGTGAAGAAAAGCAGAGAGAAACGATGACTAACCTATTTTACGAGTATGAGTGAATGGGTAACACAACTGGGAAAAATTCTAAAATAGATATTTTTTATTTATTTAATCATTTCACCCTAAGCAAGGTAGCACTGCCACTGGTGTGCAGGGGGTTACATAAGAGGAAAGTAAAGGAAAAGTGAAACAGGTCACAGGGGGTTAATGAAAACAGTATCAGACTTGACATGCCTAATTCACTTACTGTTAATCCTGAAATAGTCATTACATTTAAATAAATAAAAATAAACAATATATGAATGTAGGTTTTCATTTTAAGAAGTAGATACAAATGAAAAGATTTGAAATTAACAACTTTTCCCAATTAACTAAAATATATTTTTATCTTCCCTTTTTTCTTTCAGTCCTCACTGAAACCAAATAGTGTTTTTCTCCATTTTCCACATGATCAAAATAAAATAGTCCATCACTTATGAAGTACTAGCAGTATAGCCCGGCGTTGCTCGGGTGTAATGAAAGCTTTAAAACTAATCCATGGTCCTGGAGCACAGACACTTTGCATGAAAGACTAAAAAACAATAATTGTTTCCAGTTAAACCGAAACCGTAAACTGAAAGAAAAGTGAATGGATGTAAGTCAAATTTTGATTTCCTGGTATCGATATCAAATAAGTGTTTATTATCGTAAACTGAATTTTGAAGGCTAAATAAGTCCTCTGAGTAAATGGTATCATGGCTGAGGATAAGAACTACAATTATACCTTCTTAGAGCCAAACCTGAAGCAAAAACTAAAATAAAAGGGCGGAAAAACTGATTTTGATCAGACCCGGTATCTTGCCTTTTATATTATCAATTTTCTGCATTATTGTAAGAACTGCAACCATGAAACTTCTGAATATCGTTTCTTATGTCTTTGCCTATGAGTGTATCAAATTTGCTTAAAATCGGACCACTCCTTCTATAACCCGATTTTTTCAATTATCGATTTTCGATATTTATCGGGTGTACCTCGACACAAAACCTAGCTAAGAACACTTGCAGATGCTTATAGTACAACTGTGTAACTTTTCAAGGAAATCAGAGTCTATAGGTAACGGATACACACACACACACACACACACACACACAGACAAAGTTCCATTTATAAATATGTTTAGATTTAGATTTGGTTTCAGTGAAGACAAAGAAAAAAAGATGGGAAAAATTTTGAAATATGTGCGTTGTAGTGCAGTGGATATCAGCTCAGAACAAGAAATTGGAGAGCCAAGTTCAAATTCCAGTTGGATTTGTTGCATTCACTTATGCACAAATACCCTTAGGAAAGGTATTAATCTGTCTCTTCCCTCTAGTTATGGGTTAAATAACAGGACAGATATGGTTCTATAGTCTTGGCTGGCAACCAATTTACCGCAGAAAGTAATGGCAATCTACTGCAAGATAATTTTCTGCCCAGTCAGTCATGTCTTTCTCAAGACATGATCGCTCAAGCGTGTATCACATATGGCACTTAACTGACTGACTCTCAATTTTAAATCTTTTCATTTGTATTCACTTCTTAAAATAACAACCACCATTCATATTTATGATTGTTATTGTAATATTTTGCTAAAGTTTTTAAGCTCAAATATCTAACAGTGCAATATAGGAATTTCTATGGATATTTTATCATTGTAGAACTTGCCATGAGCTTATTGAATCATTAATTAAGATTCATCAAAAATTTTAAATAAGAAAACCATGAAATTTTCATGGCTTAAAGTAGTGACAATGATTTAGATAAAGTTAATGACTCCTAATGTACACAAGTTGCTGCATGAAATCAAATGTTAATTGTTGTAACACTGAAAGGTTATTGCATGATGAAGCACCAAAATAAAGGTTGGGAATCATAGTATATCAACAAATACAGGACTCAGGCACTGTGTGAAGTAGATACACTGCCAGTGAACTGCTAGTCCATATAATCACTCTCTTCTTCCCTCCAATAGTGTTCATGTGATAAAAAGGATAGTAACATATCATTACTGTACATAGGTAGGTATACAACATTAATACATCCTATGCTTGTGCTGTCTTTATTACAAAGGAACACTTGCTTCCAGGAATCAATTATGTCAAAACATCACAATAGTGATATTCATATATGGTGTAAGTAACTGGATTATTCAGAATGTTCTCTGAACAAAGAAATAACATCTTAATAACAGTGAACATTACAGGAACCTAAATGTCTTATATTCAATGAAGTATGACAGATAGATGGAACACTTTTCTAGTCTATGTCAGCTGAATATTAAGAAGTTTATTTTTAATCTTTATTTTACATTAAAAAATGAATGGAGTTTTTTCTGAAAATTTGAAAAGTAAAAATTGAAATTAAACTTACTCTAAATCTAAAGCCAAAAATAGAAGACCAAAAAAAAAGGGGAAAACACAATAAAATAAATATACGTATACAGAGTGGTTCAAAATAATACATAGAGCTGGTTTTAATAATCAATTTAAAATTTGGAATCAGTTTCTATATCATTACAGAAACCTTCTCTCTTTCAGCAGAAGGATTTTGTAAAGTCTCTGAATTTGTTAGGGAATATTTTATTTTAATTGTCACTCGCTAATTATTTACATGTGAATTTCCCTCCCCTAAGTATTTTTATATGTATATTTATTTTATTGTTTCCCTCTTTTTTGCTCTTCATTTTTGTCATTCCTGTTCTTTTCATTTAATTCATTTTCCAACAATTTTTCTTTTGATTAGATGTTGGATGAAAGAGCCTTTGAGACGAATAATAAATTCCTTGTTTTTGAAATAGTTGTTATGTCACCAAGTATAAATGAATAACTCAACAACAGAATCAGAATATAAGTTGTATTCCGCGGAAAGACGGTTAGTATGTACAGAAGTGATTAGTAATATTTACAATAGAAAGATACAAGAGTCCAATCCGTTGTAAGACGTGTGTATACATGATTACTTCCGGTACACCACCGGAAGTGTGACTAACTCTTCACTGACTCACACTGACTCTTCAGTAACTCATTAGAGACTCTCAAGTGACTCTCTACGACTCTCCTGTAGAGAATCCACCATTGCTATATATATCAATGGGAACAGTCCATTTGTAGTCAAATAGGAGCGGCGCCCAAACAATAGTATACCAATTTTTTACTTCTAAACATTTGTTTAAATACTTAAGGAAGAGGTACACATATGAACAAATTAAAGAATTGAATAATCTATCACAATTAAGGAGCAAAATTAGGTTATTATGACTATCCATTTTCTTTCTATGTTCTTGCCTACAGCAAGATGTAGTACCACTCTTTATTTCCAAATGAATTTTCCAGTTGAAGGTGAAATCTAGTTTAACTATTGAGCAGGCATTTATCCAAGATGAAATTAATAAGTTGTCTAGACAACTTGAATATTACATTAATTCTAGACATGGGCGTTTATCTAAAATTAAAAGTTTTTTGTCCTTGTCTGATTTCTTTCATTTCTGCAAATACTTGGCTAATGATGATGAATTTGCCAAATGATGTGTTTCTTTGAAATTTTAAAAACAGCTTGCCTTGCTTATTCATTCCAGATTTGAATGTGATTAAAAAAAATTGGTCCTGTAGAAACTTGTAATAACATGTATAGAAATGAAATCAAAATCCAGAAATGTCAGTTATGATTGTTTAGAAAAAGTTTCTTTTCTAAAGAGATCTATGATATGATTAGACCTTCTGGTTCACTTAGACCGAGGCTTTTTGGTCTTCCCAAAATTCAGGAAAAGAATGTCCATTGAGACCCGTACTATCAATGATTGGTTCAGCCCAGCATTTGGCTCAATGACTTTTGCATGTAATACAACCGGTTTGAACCTTGTATACTAAATATTGTATATTGGATTCATTGTCATTTATTGAATGTTTACATACCATTCAGCTATGCCCTGATACTGATTTTATGTGCTCATTCGATGTGTGGAGTTCTTTTACTAATGTACCATTAAAGGAGACTATTGGTATTTGTGCTGACTTGTTGTATGAAGGTGACATTATTCCACCTCCTTCTTATAGATGTATTTGTTAGACTTATGATACTTTGTACTAGTTCTGTAGAGTTTAGCTTTGAAAATGTCAAGTGGATCCAGATGGCTAGTCCCTTTGGGCCTGTGTTGGCTGATATTTTTATGGGCTACTACAAGTCATTGTTTTTTGGCAAAGTGACTAAATCTTTCATCTCTCTCGGTCACTTTCAACACACTGGGCTTATTAACTGGCAAGAGAACACGCCAAAATTATTCTGGAAAAAATGTAAATTCAAAAATATATAGAAATTTCAACTTTTTCAGTATGCTATTTGCAAGTGGTAAGTTCAGATTGTCTATTAATTTATTCTACTGTATCTGTTTTTCTCTTTTACTAAAATATACTAAATTGTTCAGTTGTTTAAAGGCCGTTTTAACTTTAACTAAGTTAAAACTTAGTAAATTTTTTTTTTTTACATAAATATTATATATATATATAATTGGGGCGTTAGCATCCCTGTAGGTAAAAAAAAAATGTAAACCTACAAAGGGCGGAAGAACTCTCAAAGAGTCAATGGCCAGCTAACTAGAGGTGATGTCTCAATAAACCATCATGGAGAAGGCAACGGGATACCACTCCACTATCTACCCCTGCTCAATCATGGTTAGTTACAAAAAATATATTAAAGTATATAGAGGAAACATAATGGTTTCCCTTTGTTTTGAGGAGGATAACAAGAGATTCAGGAATGCAGTAGCCCAATGCAAAACATACTCAGGTGCCGACTGCGGAAGTGACCACGTCCCAGTCATCTGCAAACTAAAAGTGAAACTCCGAAGACTGAAGAAGCCCAGCATATCACCAAGGCTGCAATATGACATGCTAGAGGACGATCTCACCCTGCAGAAAGAATGCAATAACAGCATGAGAAAGAAATATGAGGAACAAATTGGAAAAGGATACTCAAAATGGGATTCACTAAAAGAAGCGATGGTGACCTCAGCGAACAACATAGCCCCAAAGGAAATCAGACGCAGAAGAAAAAACGAGTGGATAACTGAAGAGATCCTCCACATGATGCAAAGGAGACAAAAAATAATGCCAAAGCACGGAGCAGAGTACAAAAAACTTCACAGGGAGATAAGGAACAAATGCAGACAAGCCAAAGAGGAATGGCTCAACAACAAATGTGCATAAGTAGAGAGACTGAGCAGGAACAACAAAGCAGAGATGCATAAAGAGATAAGAGAACTGACAGGACAAAAAACCTGCTCCTCAACAGGATGCATAAAATCCAAGGATGGAACAATCATATTAGAGAAAGAGGAAATACTCCAGCGATGGGAAGAATATATAAAGGATCTTTTTTGCGACAAGAGAGAACAACCAAGAATACACAAGGAGATGGATGGACCGGAAATACTAAAATACTATATAATTATATCTTGAGCACTGTCTTAAATTAATGTTTTGGACGTTGTAAGAATTCTTCATTCTGTATTCACTTGGATATATATATATATATATATATAATTTATTTGTTTAATTGTTATTTATAATGGATACTCATATTTGAGTAGATGCTCTGGTTCTCTTATTAAACACTATATTTATTTATTTACTTCTATCAGACTGAATATTTACTATAATCTTGTCAAAAATATGTGATTCCTCTAGCAGGATTCAAACCTGTGTTTCCTAGGAGAAGCCATTAATAGACCTGACATGCCTTGACTGATTGGCCAGGCACATCATACAGTCTAGATACCATAGTAAAGAGTTCATCCAAATGATTACCATGAAAGAATTTATTGCAAAGTCACAAGGAAATTACATTATAGCAGTAGGAAACTAACTGAAGCAGAAATGCCAGGTCAGAATCAATAATATGGCGGTTTCTTCTTCAGATTTTATTGAGGATCTTTAGATATATAAAAGAAACACTGGACAAAATTTGGCAGCAAAATTGAAAACAAGGATGAATGGTAGACTGATAAATATAGAAGTTAAGTTCTGGTGAAAAAATTGTCTAGCATGATATAGTGAACCAACATTCTGAGATAGAAACTTAGCAATCAATCTAATATACTCTTTCCATTTCATATCAACTGAAAACATTAGTTCAGGAAGGTGCAATGTGTCACTTTCCTGGAGGTTAACATCAGCCATGCTTATGAATGGTAAAAATGGTTCTCTCAGATGATTAAACAAAAGTGTTTTTTTTTTTTTTTGAGATGTTACAATTAACAGGTCACTCCTTACCCCATTTAACAACAGCTTGTAGGTCATTATCTTTAGCTCAATTTGACCTTATCAATCCAGTCAGACTTAATGTTAAGCCAGGAGTAGATAGTTGTATCATCAGCATCAATATTGCAATGTAATCAATCCTGACTTGGCATCTCAACTTCAGTCACTTTCTAACTGACATAATATGGCTTCCCTTTTTTCATGGTGACTGCTCTGATGATCTTTTTTTCCTGGTGCCTCAACCACATGAATCTCAGACTGCTACTAGATTGGCATTTAGGTCCCACTCTTTTACTATTGAAAAAGCTAAATGTAATCACTACTTCTACACTAACAGTTTCTTATCTTACACTTCCCATTTTTGTAACTCCCTTCCATTTACTTGCTTCCCAGGTAGATAAAAATCTCCAAAAATTTAAATGTAATGTCAATTGCCATCTTCTAACTTTCTGTGAATCCCAGTCATCTTTCATCTGTGCACCAGTGACATTTTCCCCTTGCTTGGGGTGAAATGATTTAAAAAAAAAAAGATACAAAGTTGAGAATTGATGACATTACAAAGGTCATTCATGAAAATTAGAGACAATGTAGGTTCAAGGATAGAGCTCTAGGGAACAACTGCATCTCTCATTCCATGTGCCTATGGCTTAGGGAGTAGGGACTCTGATTGACATCAAATCGGCCAAGTTTCAATCCCGGCTTGAAATAGACTGATGAGCTGTGATACAGTGAAACAGGCTTGTATATATATATATATATACACAGATTAGATATGTTATACTTATGAGTAAAAATGCACACGATCAGAGATAAAGCACATCATTCAACACCCTGAGGTGACAGTCTGTTTTATTCTTGAACACAATCTGTATGACACCTGCAGATAAAGAAAGAGAGAGCAACAATTGAGTATTGACTAACAGCTTAGGTTGAGAAATCCTAGAGCCGAGTTTAAATTCCTGTTGAGTTTGTTAAAATTTGCTTGCATGCAAGTACACTTGAGCAAAGTATGAAGACACCTATTCTCTCCCAACAGGATAGACTGCATCCCATATTTTTTGGGTGGCAACAGAACAACTCTGAATTCAAAACCTGAGGAGGGAGATTGTTGCATACTGTGCACCAGTTCTCTGTATTCTGCTTTTTCAAAAAGCATGGTTGGTTCTGCACAAGCCTTTACCACTATAATCAAATCATATGTGTACACGGTCTAACTGTTTTGTTCTCAGAACTGAGCTACTGGAACCTAATACATCAAGAAATGACTGGAGAGTCATCCATATTAATATTTTGTATTTTTATCAATAATCAGAAAGATTTCTTTACTTCTAATGGCACTGATTTTTTTTTTAACATTCAGGGGACTTTATTGAATTCCACTTTGCTGAATCAGAGTAAATACAAATTTGTAATTACTGTTCATAAAGTTTCTTTTCATGAATGGATTTGCAGTAGTTTTAAATAATGATAGAAAACCTTTCTGGTGTTGTGCTCAATTTAGAATGAATACAAAGTGCATATCTATCAATATTAATCTGTTTTTGGGGAGAGTGGGTACATATATTTATATCTGTGATGCTTTATATCAATGTTCACTTAACTCTGAAAAAAATGCTCAGGTTCACTCTTCCCCCACTAGATGGCGCCAGTTAATAACATTTATTTTGCAATGTCAGCTCATTGTCTGTCAGGTCAGTAGTCAAATTATTTTGTTTTTCATTACTGTCAACTCATGTTAAAAAAGACAAACAATAAAAATAAATAATTACTTTAAAACAGTGTTGATTGACTAATACGAACATAAATGTATTGTTGAAAAGTCTATTTTTCAATCAATTTTCTTATTTATTGGCAACTGGCAACATATTTGTTTTTTTGTTTTTTTTTATCTGTTTTTTTTCTATATCTACAATTATGGTGATAAAAAACTCTAAAGTAGCCATGTTGTTGATAGATAACTCTGTAGGGATTTGTAATGTGAAATTTGCTTGAACCTAATGATTTTTATGCGTGGATGGACAAAGTTATTTCAGTGAGCATCAGCTTCATATTCATTGAAAGATTCTAGGCATCATTATTTAACTCTGTTGAGGGGAATTGTTTTTACTAATATAAATTGTTGTAAATTTCTCTGTAGAGTCAGTTTCAGTTATCTAGGACATAAATAGTACTTTCTATTTAAAACTTTTTATTCAGAAAAATGAACTATACTTAAATATTTCATAAGTTTATCAATTGTTCTTAGAATATTATTGCCACATTGGTCTGGTGCTCCTGCTCTCTCTCTCTCTATATATATATATATATATATTAGTTCTACACACTCACTCCGATTTTAGTTCTACACACTCATGCAGAAAGAAAGAAAAATACTGGATTTTAAAATTAAATACACACAAGCTAGGGTTAAATAGGGACTTAGGTGTTTTGAATCTTTATAAATTTTAGTTCGACATGATTTTAGTTCTACGATTTTAGTTCTTACGATTTTAGTTCTACACACTCACGCAGAAAGAAAGAAAAATACTGGATTTTAAAATTAAATACACACAAGCTAGAGTTAAATAGGGACTTAGGTGTTTTGAATCTTTATAAATATTTCAATAGCTAAACATTTTTTAGATACAATTAAAAAAATTTTCTCTAAAACAAAATTTATAAGTATTATTAAAGATAGGTTTACGTTTACAAATATTTTTTAAAAATCTGTCGCTTTCTGCGTCACGTGATGTAAACAATCTCTCTCCACGAACGCTCTCACGAAATACATTTCTAATTTAAATTTTAAAATCATTTGTTTCTAATGAAGGGCCGAGGCCGGTCTGAAATATCAAATATAATTATAGAAATAAACAAATACTGTCAAAAAAATACATTTTTAAGCTTACAACTTTTTAGTAGTTTTTCCTATACATATTAAGACAGTATACATGGATCATCACTATGTTATATATATATATATATACATTTAGAGACTCTTAATAAAATCTAATGAAGAGTGTGCAATGTCGTTGGCCTGGAATCTCATCTTCAGTTATTTCTCTACTGCCTTGATGTAGCTTTCCTTTGTCTTTTCTAGAAATACTTTCATGGTAATTGTTCTGATGTTTATAGACTTTATAAGTTTCAGCACAGTATTAGATTTATGGCAAGATCTCACCATTTTACAGCTGAAATAGCTAGATAGAACTGTAAGTTCTATACTAACGATTTCTTCTTTTGTACTTTGCTCTTGTGGAACTCTCTTTTGGAATCTTTCTTTCAAATCAAGTTTGATCTTCAAATATTTAAATGCATTGTTAATCATTATCTCCTGTTCAATTAAATTCTGTTCTTTTATTATTTTCTCTCCTTTAATAATTTTCTTTTTTCTTTATATTATTTCACACTCAGTCACCACTTGTGTGTTAGTGGCTTTATAGGGATGAAAAATTTATGATTGAATTTCTGGAATGAGGTGTTACCATTGTTTACACTTAGACTATTTTCCCTATATTTGTTATCATAATGTTTTGGCCTGTTTGTGCTCTCCAGTCTTCATCAGGTGCTCGTTGATGAAGATCATTGTTCACTCTGGTCAAAATATTGTGATAACAACAACAAAGATGGGGACAACAGCTTCAGTGTAAATAATGATAACTCAATTGTTCAGAACCTATTTACATTATTTGGACTATTGTCCTCATCTTTGTTGCCATTTCCATGACATTTCATCTGTTGTATGCTCTAGCCTTATTCAAGTGCAAGGAATTTTAAACCAAACCCTTTATTACAATCAGTGGAGTATATCATTCTCATTTCTTTGTCTGAAGCTGCTTCTGGTAGTCATGAGTTATCTTTTTTTAACCTGACTCTCAAGGCCACATGGCCCAGTGGATATAAGCATTGGTTAGTTCCAGTGACTTGACCCAAAGAGTTGCGAGTTCAGTACCAAGCTACAGCAGTAATGAACAAGTAACTAAGAAAGTCAGGTTAAAGGGTTATTGGCTTCACACAAGGGATGAGAAATATATATTTCAGTGATCGTAATAAAGGGCTTGGTTCAAAATTCTTAGCACCTGAAGAAGGCCGGAGCATACGATGGCCGAAATGTTGTGCAAATGACAACAAAGATGAGGACAATAGTTCAAATAATGTCAACAGTGTAAATGCTATTTCATCTCAGAAATACAGACAAATGTCAAAAGTTCAGACATAAACTCTTCATCAAACTTTTTGATGTAGTCTTTTGCAAGAATGGATGAGAGACAATACTCATAGATTCTACAACAAGAATATTTAATAAAATGTCATACTGCTTTCATGTTGTCTTCTGCAGGGTTTCAAATTCCTTCTCTTAGTGTGGTTACCACTCAAGACTAGACTAATCCACTCAATTTTTTAACGCATAGCGGTGGAAAAGAGCAAGTTTCAAGTAATGGAATACTAATTGTTAAAAGACCAGTTAATAAAGCAACTAGTAAATTTACACATTGCAAATCAGCTTTCAAAATATTAGTATCAATATTGCTACATTAGTCAGTGACAAAATTAACAAAATGAATAGTTGAGCTCACTTTTCAGCAAATGTGAAAAACACATTAAAAAATACTGTGTAGTTTTATCAAAAATCTGTTTAGTAGGAAAAATTGATGAGTATGGACTGGAAATGTGTTACAAATTGTAATGGCATTTGGTAAAAAAAACTTTGAAAATAGATGTATTCTGCATGTACATAGTTTTTATATATACATATATAAATCATTGGGTGTGACAAAAAAAAGAGTCATTTATATTTATATATATTCTGTGTGTGTGTTGTAGCATAATGGATATCAGCTCAGAATGAAAAATTCAGAGATCCGAATTCAAATTCAAGCTGAATTTGTTGCATTTATTTATGCACAAATACCCTTGGAAAAGGTATAAGTACTTAACTTTTCTCTCCAGATATAGGCTGAACAGCAGGACAGATCAGGTTCTACGGTCTTGGTTGGCAACTAGTCCGCTGTAAGAAGACATGACAACCTGCTGCAGGAAAATCTTCTATCTACTTAGTCATGACTCAAAAGAGACATGATCACCCAAGCATGTATCACATACAGCACTTGACTGACTGACTGATTGTGGTTGCATGAGGTTTTTTTTTTCTGAACAGGAGAGAGAGTAGTGCATTCATGCTACATATTATTCCCTGTGCAGCACATATGCTTGGGGAATAAAGTCCCCATAGTCGAAATAATATGTCTTCTCATTATGGCATCTTGTGGATGAAGAGAGAAAAAAAAAGATGCTTTGAGTTGCTTTCTTATATACTACTTTATATAACACAACCTACTAGGCATAAAGAAATCCTGGCAGACAGGACTGAGTAATCCCACGAGTATATTTAAGCAAGTTTGTATAAAATAATGTTAGAATGAAAGTTTAAGAAAAATATGTAATCTTGGAAGAATTTGTTCATTTAAGATAGAAATTTTTTTTTTCAATTTAAATGACTTAGTAAAATCATCAAAAGCCAGATCTCTCTGAAAAGTACTTTGTTATAATCAAAAAAAGGCAAATATAAAAACATGAAAAAGGATATAATTTTAGTGAAAGGGTTTTTAACCTCAATATGAAGAAATTATTACTCGCTAAATGACATCAAAGTAAATTAGTGAACACATTACTTTGCACATGACCTATCCAGGCAAACTATTGACAGAAGAGTAGACAAAAGTGAAGTTTTTTCTCTCTTTAGCCAATAGCAGGTCAATTTTGTGTTTTTTTGAAATTTTTATTTTTGTTTGAGCTTATTATAATTCCTAATTGTCTGTTACTTGGAAAGAAAATATCTCTTGTCTGTAAACTCTGTAAGCTTAATTTTCGAAAATGCAGTAGAATTTGCATAAAAGTTATACAAGTAGGAAAAATGTATAAGATATTAAATCAAGCCACTGTTAAGATAACTTGTTAGACTAAATTAATTTATTGTACATTATTTTCAGTTTGTTATTCCTCAGTTAAATTGTATAATTTAATGCAATATCAAATATGAATGAGGCCTGATGGAAGTTTACAAGTTAACAATCTTTAAAAGCTTTCTTATCTGTTCAGTGTCAGCTAACTCAAGTTATTCTAAAACAGGAATAACAGAGTGAGAAAGTTTTATCTGTTAATTAAGGACTAAAAAGCCAGGGAAATTAATTTACCTAAAATATAAAATACTGTCAAGAATCTGAAACCACGTTCCAAGAACTTTTTTGTAAATCACTATGCATTTTTGGGAAAGACAGTGAAATGCTTTTCCATTTTTCTTCAGGGTTTAAAATTCTATCACTTAGTGTGGTTACCACCCAAGACTAGAGTACCTCATCCACTCTGCTTTTTAACGCATGGCTGTGGAAAAAAGCAAGATTCATGATTTTCCCAAAAGTATTTGTGCAAAAGTGAATGCAACAGATCTGAAAAATTTAAAAATTGTAATTTTTGGTTTTCTTATTTTTTCTTCTGCAAATTTTCAGTGTTCACAATACTTTGGGATACAATCTCTTTTGTTCATAGATATGAACTTTCATTAAAAGCTGTTGAGTAGAAAATTAACATTTTTAATGAAAATGGTCACACAAAAAATAATTCAGAAGATGAAAATAAAAAGTGCAAAAATAATATTTTCTGAACATTTCAAAAATACATCTGTACTTTTTTATTTTAATTTATTCCTACAGATCTGTAGTCTTAATTTTTAACATATGAATAACTTTCATTATCACCTTGTGCACAGTAATTTTACAGAAGATGACATTGTTGCTCACATTGGAAGAAAATGATGTTATATTTGAATCTGCTATAAAATCTTTAGTAGACACTGATATAAAATATGATAGTTTTGATGTTTACAAATGCAAAAAATATAAAACTGCTAGGCACTAGTAGACTGAGAACTAGTTACTTTTAATAATGTTTTTGCTTTAAAAAACATTTGTGTCTCTAACTAAGAATAAATAAATCCACAACTTAACGATGCCATAAATAGTTATGGAGGTCCTTCTAGTATCATACTATCACAGAAAAAACTAATTTTCCTCTTTTTGGTTAAATGTACTGAGACAACCTTTAAAAAAATAATTTCAAAATGATCCATGTCACTTTGCTGAAAAATGCAAAAGAAATTATCTGATTCAGCTGAACCAAATTTCAGACTTTATGTAAAAAATGATCACTAATTAACTTCCTGCTGTGAAGTTTTTCTTTTTCTGCTATGACTGCAGTTTTTATTTTTAAATCAGCAAAATCTATTTTAAAAATATTCAAGTTTTAATTATTGCCAACTCTGATGAAAACAGCAGGAATTAGAAGAGGACACACTGAAAAGCTCTAAACCTGACCAAGAAGTTATAAAAAACATTCTAATGTTTGGTCATTTAGTTATGAATAACCACAAAAGCAGCACAAAACTCATGCAACTGAAAATTTCCAGTACCACATAGCTTACCGAAAAAACTAATAAAGTTAGTTTTACTTAATTGTTGGCAAATAAAGCAGACTATATGCAAGTTAACAGAGAAAATGTTACAACATTTTATTAGGTAACAAAGGATTTTAGATTTACAAACATCTTCAGCATTTATTTTAATCAAATTCAGCCCAAAAATGGTACTAAATTCACTTATTAGGAGCTTATTAGGTGAAAACAGAACATTATTAAGAAGTGAGAACAATAGAAGAGTGATCAGGAAGTCAATAGATAACAATTGACATTGTATTTAAATTTTTGAATCTCAAATTTAGCTGGAAAGCAGGGAGCCAAAGGAGTGTTCCACAAGTGAGAAATGCAAGAAAAGAAATTGTAGGGATAAATCTTATGACTTGATCTAGCAACTGTAAATTAATGAGGTCACTCTAGTATTGTGCTTAAATTCATAAAAGTCTAGATAGCACAGTGAAGAGCTTATCTGAACAGTTACCATAAAAGTATAAATAATTAATTTGCGATGATCATATTTGTATAATTTCTTAAGAATTTTAAGCTTGAATTCTGTTTTTTAGGCTCAAATATGTTGATCAATATCATTTTAAACTTACTGAACTAAGTGAAACTGACATTGTTATATAAGAGAAAAAATTCTGTTTTGAGTTACATTAGTTTTTGGAAGTTGTATATGCTAATTTCTATCTCTACAGATATTTAGAACAGTTTTAATGAAGCTTTATTGCAATATAAATTAAAGAAAAAACAAAAACCTGTCTGAGGCAGTAATTCAGCATGTTGATGACTTCATTAAATATTGAGGGTTCTGTGGGAATGATGTTGATGAGCGTTTCCATCTTATTATCCACAGAGACTGAAAAGCGACAATACATGTATGCCAGAGATGCTGGTCAAATATAAATATGTCATACTCTGCATTTTGCTTTCTATTTCATTTATTTCTTCACTTTTCTATTCTTAATTCCTGTTGATTATCTTCAACTCTTCTCAGAAAAAAAAACAACAAATATCTCTCTCATGGCAGCTCTTCATTTCATTGGCCACTTAAGAGAAAATATGTTTATTCAGCAGGAACACAGCAAATGATTCTGTCATTGAGGGATAATGTAGGCTGACTGGTGACATTGATTCTGTTAAGTAGAGTATGTAGTAGGAATTTAATGTGCAAATTAAAACTAAAGCATTCTCATATAAGCCCTGATATTACAGTAAAATCTGTATATCAATTAAATTGCATCTAGTTTTATTGCTGAAAATACTAGGAGGCAGGTGAGCTCTCAAGCCCACTCAACTTTCTGATTTGAACAAGGAAATGATGACAATAAACCTATGACTTTGATATCTTACTACAAGGGCCAGCTTGTACTACCCCTGACAAGCAAGCCTGATTAGGAGTTTCCCAATGCTTTTTGACTTTCAGTATCATAACATGTTTTTTTTTTCTACCTGCATTTATATATACTACAAATAATACTAGGAACAACTGACTATTAAAGGATGAAACATTTTTGCAGATTTGGGTATAAATTACTGTAAAATTACAGAAAAATATCATCGGTTAAAAGTAAGAGTTCAATTATTAATAAATGAATTTTGCAGTTTTGAACCCAACATTTATCTAAATGTTCATCCCTCAATCCATATATTGTATAAATGTAACTTGAACAGCAATTCAAATATGTTGAGACATATTCCCCCGTCTTGAAAACCTGGTCATATAGCAATGTATATTACTATTTAGGTAGGTATCCATCTTTTGGTCTTCTTAGTTTATCTGAATTCATAAACATTTTTACCATTCACCTACACTAAAAAAATTCTTCAACAAAAACAGTGTCAAAGTTAATTATAGTTACATTAAAAACATAGACAAATATATTTCTCAACATAAGGTTATGATATCAAATAAATATTTGGCCTACATAAACATCTGTCACCAAACTTATAGCAAAAATGACCCTTCTAAAAATAATTGCAAATGTCGAAAAAATAAAACCTGCATATTGCATGGCCAGTGTATGTCCAAAAGTATTGTTTATAGAGCTCGAATTCATTCAAATGATAATGATGTTAAATTTTACTTTGGAAGCATTTCTAACAGGTGAAAGCTAAGATTTAACAATCACGTGTTGTCTTTAAGCAATAATAAATACAGCCAAAGTACTGCTTTATCCATATGTTATTGGAAATTAAAAAACAACAATAATAACCCAATTATTACCTGGAATATTGTAGCTAAATACAAGCATTGCAATGGAAAAGGAGACAAATGTAATCTACACCTCTTAGAAAAACTTATCTTAAACCATATCAAGAATCCAAATTTACCTTATAAGCAAAGTGATTCAGTGACCACATGTCATAGAAAAAATTACTTAAATTCTTAGACCTAGATTGATATAGATCCCTCTTTACGTTTGCTATTTTTTCTTTTGTTTCTTTCTTCCGCAATAATACTTTTAACAATTATGAATTAAACCCCTTTTATTTTTGCTTCTTACATTTTTAATTCTCAATTCTAAATTTTACTTCTTAATTTTTCTTTTATTTTATCTTATTTTTATTTAAAATTTTAATTTTCCCTACATTTTTATGTACGTGTAATATTTGAGTATTTAAAATTTTAAGACTCATGATTTACGCCCCTTTGATTTCTTCTCCTTGCATTTTATGATTTTTATTTTTATTTTAAATTTAAATTTTAAATTCTTATCTCCATCTAACTGTAGAATATTTAAAATTTTATCTTGTTATTAAAAAATCAGTAGCTTAACTTTATAAGATTTAATTCCCATGAACATTGAGTGAACTTAAATTCAAATCTATTAAACTGTCAGTTTAAAATATGCACCTGATGATTGCATAATGTATGAAATCCTGAGTCATGCCATAGACGTAGGATAACATATATAATCTTTAAAAAAAAAATATATATATATATATATATATATATATATATACACCGAAAATATTAGTAAAACAACACCAAGCTTGATCAAAAACAAAAAACTAATAAAATGAAAAACCAACAACAAATAAAACAAAATCCAAAAGAGAAACTGATAAAAAAAAGGAAAAAGATAAGATAAACTAAGAAGACCAAAAGATGGATACCTACCTAAATAGTAACATACATTGCTATATGACCAGGTTTTCAAGACGGGGGAATATGTCTCAACATTTTTGAATTGCTGTTCAAGTTACATTTATACAATATATGGATTGAGGGATGAACATTTAGATAAATGTTGGGTTCAAAACTGCAAAATTCATTTATTAATAATTGAACTCTTACTTTTAACCGATGATATTTTTCTGTAATTTTACAGTAATTTATACACAAATGAGTGGCTTCTTAGACTATTTAGATTATGAGATATTTTGAATTGTATTATTATTGCTTAAAGACAACACGTGATTGTTAAATCTTAGCTTTCACCTGTTAGAAATGCTTCCAAAGTAAAATTTAAGATCATTATCATTTGAATGAATTCGAGCTCTATAAACAATACTTTTGGACATACACTGGCCATGCAATATACAGGTTTTATTTTTTCGACATTTGCAATTATTTTTAGAAGGGTCATTTTTGCTATAAGTTGGGTGACAGATGTTTATGTAGGCCAAATATTTATTTGATATCATAACCTTATGTTGAGAAATATATTTGTCTATGTTTTTAATGTAACTATAATTAACTTTGACACTGTTTTTGTTGAAGAATTTTTTTAGTTTAGGTGAATGGTAAAAATGTTTATGAATTCAGATAAACTAAGAAGACCAAAAGATGGATACCTACCTAAATAGTAACATACATTGCTATATGACCAGGTTTTCAAGACATGGGGAATATGTCTCAACATTTTTGAATTGCTGTTCAAGTTACATTTATACAATATATGGATTGAGGGATGAACATTTAGATAAATGTTGGGTTCAAAACTGCAAAATTCATTTATTAATAATTGAACTCTTACTTTTAACCGATGATATTTTTCTGTAATTTTACAGTAATTTATACCCAAATGAGTGGCTTCTTAGACTATTTAGATTATGAGATATTTTGAATTGTATGTTTAAATCTTACAATAACAAATTAATGGTGAAATTTAAGCATTCTGAGAGGAAATTGTGTGGGCAACATTACTATTACTATTTTTAGTTGAATTAACTTAATGTTATTGTAGTCATGTACATTATATTTAATCTTTTGTCTTTATCTGTGTTGTTATCACAGTATTTTGAACCAGTGAGACTAGTGCCAAGGTATGGATGTCAGAAGTGGTTGGAGTGTTCTCTATCAAGTATGAGCCAGTCGACTGGCTAATGTGGCACAAATTACTTTAAGATAACTTTTTTTATATTAAATATATTTTTAATATAACTTTAATCAAGGGAGGAATAAACAATGTGTCATAACACACAATGCACCAGTCTTTATTGCATGTATTACAAATGAGACATAGACAGTTCTAACCAATTTCTATAACCAATAGCATCTTCAATTATGAATGTAAGAAGTTGATCTTGTATCTATAAAAAAGGTTGCCATTCTGGAGAAGTATTAATGGCTGGGTAGATAAGTGCTGTTTTGAAGTCAAGTTTAGGACCAACACCTTTGAGGTAAACTCTCATCATGTTTTATGTTCATCAGTGGATATTTTCTATTAGGAAATAATTATTAAAAGCACAACTGGATGAATTGTGAATATAATATTCTGTTTTTCTTTTTAGATGCAAAGTGCATTACAAAAATCTTACTATCTGCTTACGTCTTCACTCTGGTTTTGTTTGCTATGTAAGTATATATGTAATTATTGAGAGGAAATTAAAATTTTGAGGTTGGATTAATAATTCTATAACCTAACACAGATCTTAGTTAAATTTTGATCTGAAATTTTCTTTGTATAATGTATAATTCAGAGAGAGGAATCAGGTTAACTGTATTGACAAAAAAAGAAATTAGGTTGAAAAATGAATATTTGTAGTGCAAAATAAATATATTTTTATGATTAGGCTACAGATTTATTCATATACTTCAGCATATTCTCAATAAATCTGACATGAGATATCAGGTGTTAAATAAACAGTTAACTTCAAAATACTTGATAATAACCAGAGCTTTAGAATGTCTTAATATATGGTTTATGTTGGAAGAATGTGTATGCGATGCAATGGTTCTCAAGAAAGAAAATGAAATTGGGAGGATTGTGAATTCATTTTTTAACTATTAGCCTTGGAAAAGGTATAAATCTATCTTTTCTATGCTTTGCTACTGGTAAAATAGAGCAGACTTGATAGGGATAACCAGCCTAAGCAAAAGGAAAAATGAAAAAAAAATTGGGAAAAAGGCAATGAAAAACCACTTTTTTCCAAGAAGGACCAGGATAATTCAAAATTTACAATAATTAAAGGAAAATGTGGAGAGCTATAATCACTTGCAATCTAAAGAAGATGTTTCAAAATCTTTCTTTGGGTGAGAGTGAGAATATAGTGAGTTAACCCAATGAATGGGTAAAAATCAGCTAGTTTACAAATGAAAGCAACTGTTTGTTTGATATTCCTGAGAAAAGAAAAATGTCTTTTGTATTGATGTTTGTTTGAGAACAATGTAAGTTATTTTCTCTAAAGAGAATTATTAAGAAACATTATTTGATATTTGCAAAATTAGATTTCTTTGCTGCTTGAAATTCTTGCATGAAATATTATCATCAATCTTCTTTACATTAGCATCACATTTAGTCACGTTCCGGGCAATTCAGTGTTGAAAATGTTTTTGTCATTAATGAGAAATTTCAATGTAAAAAATATAAGGGAAAGGCACTGGGTCACATAACTTTTTTCTTTGTACTTGTGTACATCAGGCAATTTTCAATTTTTAGCAGCATTCTTTCACGAAATTTCATTTATTATTAAAGTGTTGGAAATTCTTATGTTACTTATAGATTTTTAAAATTTGATTTTTGTTTTAAGAAAATAATTTTGGTAAATTTTTGTTGTAAGTCCCGACACTTTTCCCCTTTATCCAAAATAGCATTATCTCTGTGCAAATGTATATGCTGAACTCAAATCAACTGTTAGTTATTGAAGAAACTTGCCTTTTTTTTTATCTAAATGTCCATAAAAAAAACGAACTATATCTTGCAGTTTTTCTCTCCCATAACTCTCACAAAGTCATGTAATTAACTACAGAATGACGTACTGTGTTATGCAACAAATTTTGGCAGATTTTTGGGCAATTTTTCTTCATTTACTGATACTTCTGGTGAGGAAAGTAATGCACTATTGTATTTCTATGCTTATTACTTTCATAACAGAAAGTACATTGCCGGAAGTTTCAGTAAAGGAAAAAAATCGACCAAAATTCAACAGAAAATTCTGCCTACATAGAACATCATTCTGCAGTTAAGTACATGACTTTGTGAGAGTTAGGGGAGAGAAAAAGTGTGAGATATAGTTCATTTTCTTTATGGACTTTCAAAGCAAAAAAGGTAAGTTTCTTCAATAACTAATTGTTGATTTGAGTTCAGCATATACATTTGCACAGAAATAATGCTATTTTGGATAAATTTGAAGGGAGAAATGCCGTCGGCACCTAAAACAAACATTTACCATAATTTTTAACATTGTTATTGTATTATCATCATTACCCCATCTTATTTTACATGATCCACATTACGCTCTCTTATTATTATAACTCCAAATTAAGTATCTTCTCTTCAGTTCCTTACTGATAGGGTGGGGAGATATTTATGTACTTTTATTTAGGAAATTTTCTGACCCACCCTGAGCAACTAAAACTACTCTGTTTATTGATTTCACACTTTTTAACTCTTTAAATGATTTTCCAACCCTTCTTTTTATTAGGATCCCCATATTTAGTGCTGATCGAGAAAAGTTCAGATCGCCCTGATTATTAAAACATGTTTTTGTATTAGGCTCTGAAGTGTAGAATTATTCAGAATAAAACCCTGGATTGCATTCTCATAGAGAATTGAAGAAGAAATGTTGCCAGAATTGAAGAAGAAATGTTGCCAGAATTGAAGAAGAAATGTTGCCAGGATTGAAGAAGAAATGTTGCCAGAATTGAAGAAGAAATGTTGCCAGGATTGAAGAAGAAATGTTGCCAGGATTGAAGAAGAAATGTTGCCAGAATTGAAGAAGAAATGTTGCCAGAATGAGTACAGATTTATTACTGTCACAATGGAGTGATATTCATGATAAAATTTTAAATATACTTTTTCAATTGCAGTTTATGAAATAATTTAATTGTAAGATTTTATTATGCAGTGAGAGAATTCATCATCATATTGCAAATAAATATATATAATAGTATAGTTATTAAAATGCATTGAATAATTTTAGATATAGAAAGATTATCATTGATGATAGGAATGATATAATCTCAAATAAAAAAGGATATTTTAAAGATATTGTTTGATATGAACACAATGTTAGAAAAGGCAAAATAAGTTGAACAAAGTTCACTGAATAACCAAAGAAAAATTTTGAAACATTGGTAAGGTAAAAGCAAGAAAATAAATAATTTCAAGAACATAACAAAAATAATTGACAAAAATTAAAAGGATAGCAAGACAAGGGGACTTAGCAAAAAGAGAATATTTGAAGGACTTAGTATTGTAAAGGTAAACAGAACTAAAAGATGCAGAGTATGAAGAAGAATGGTTAAAAACAAACAAACTACCATCTTTTGTAAATATTGATGGTTAAGTTCAGTAATGACTTTTTTATAATCATTTCACCCCAAGCAAGGCAGTACTGCCACTGGTGTGCAGGGGTTACATAATAGGAGATTGAAGAAAAAGGAGAACAGATCACAACAGTGTTGGATAATGGGTAAGAGAAGGACAGGAGCATTGGCGTGAAAAGAGCTGCATGAAAATAAAATGTAAAGGGAGAAAAATGAGATACAGGGTGTTGGGGAACGAATGGGGGTCAAGGAGATAAGAGATGACAGTTCATATTGCATTTAAACTTTTTTCCAATTGTAGCTTTCAGGGAAGCAAGTATATAGAAGAGAGTTCCACAGGTGGGAAGTGTGAGAAAAAAGCTGCTCGAGTAGAAGTTGTGGTTACACTTCAGTGTTTTAACTGTAAAAGGGTTGGACCTTGTTACTAGTCTAGTAACTCGAGTAAATTTGCAGAGAGGGGGCATCAGAGAGCTAAGTTTGTTGGAGCAGAATCTGTGAAAGTATTTGTAGAAGAGAGAGAGGGTCACCACATCACGTTGTTGAGAAAGAGACTGGAGTTGAGCTGCCAGGTCTAGATTGACTACAAATTCTCCTTTAGATTTTGTCAAAGATCCCAAGATGAATGGCAGTGGCACCCAACCAGATATGACAGCAATATTCATTGCACAGGTGGATGGTAGATATGTAGATGTACATGATGAATTCAGATGAGAAAAACTTTCTGGCCTGACACAGTGACCCAACCTTCCTAGCAGTAGATGTCACGATTAATTCAATATAGTCATTCCACTTGAGGTCAGCTGAGAGAGTGAGGCCAAGGAGGCACATTAAAAGTGATTTTTAAATAGTACATTTTAGTGATCAATGTAGAGTTACATTGGATTTACCTGATGGCCATGCTTGAAATGGTTTCCTTTGTCAAAATAGTCAACTAACAACTTAAGATAGGAAATAAAGAATCTTTACGTAAAAGTATATATTCATGTTGACTATTGCTGACATTGTCTATAAAAAAAAGTTTGCAAAGGCATCAAATTAATCAAGTTGCTTCCAGTCTCTCCAGTAAAATTCTTGCAAGGTATTAAAATAGATGTAAAAGAGAAATGTGAAACAAAAGCAAAGACCTTTGGGAGGCAATAAAAGTCATATTAAATTTGAAGTGTTACAAAATTTAAAAAATAAATGGGAGAAATGCGGTTATCATTTCAAATATTAATTTTAATCCAAGTATATTGGGTTAAGCAAATGTGGTTCATGTGTCGTAAAGATTTTTGGGGGCATGGAGTCAAACCTATTAGTCTCCAACTTACTATGGGGTTTAGACCCTATTCTTTCATTTCCAAAACTTGGGAAAGGGATATCTGGAATTTAGATTGGTGTTAGAAAAGATGTGGCCAATATCTTTTGGATTTATTTACTAATAAAAATTCATTGATTTAATAGCTAATTTAGTCTGATGAAGTCTCAAAGGGTGAAACTTTTTCAATTTTGTCATACATTTTTCCTCTCTCTATCTCTCTCCCCCTCTCTCTCATATATATAAATATGTATGTATGTATTTCAAGTAAAACTTTGAAAAGTTTGCCAAAATTTTTTGGAAAATTTTACGTTTAAAATAAAATATGGTCTGATTATTGTTGAGATCAAATTAATTTACTTTAAAATCTACCATAGAAATATAAGAGAAAGGTGGAAAAAGAAAGATGATATTGGTAGGCATATAAATAAAGAAAAACTTTTTAATATTTCAAAATATATAATAAAATTCATAAAAATATAAAAAAAATATCCCTAAATCAACAGTTTTAGAGAATCATCAAAATATAGACAGTTACTTTCAAGCAGCACCAACACATCAGTAAAGCATATGATATGTGTGAATTACTTAAAGAAAATATAAAAAATATAGATTTATTTGTAAAAAAAATTTAAAATATTTTAAAAAGATATTTTTAAAAGGTCAAAAGTTAATAATAATAACGAAAGATATATATATAAACAAAAAAATATAAAATTAAAAATAGCTAAAAAAATAAAAATAAAATAAAATATTAAGAATTAAAATAAAAATAAAAACAAATTAAAAATAAAAATATATATACCTATCACTAAAAATTACATACATGCATAAGCATTTATATATATATAAGAAAAACTACTGGTAGTTTTTCCTATACATATTAAGACAATATACGTGGATCATCATTATGCTATATATATATATATACCCAATTATAGGGTAGTACGGATGGAATAAAATTCTGTACCCAAAAAACACTATTCTTAAAAAAGTGATGAATACAAAGTAGAGCACATAATATTTATTTAGAATTTACAACATAAATAAGAGCAGGGCCAGGATGCACACCACAGTACCCAGTCCTTCCAAGTAGGGGTCAATATGTCCAGCAATATAACATCAAGTAATTTTTGGAAAAAGATCAAATGGCCTGCAGCAACAGATACAAACTCTTGGCAAGCTTTTGATTTGGATGTCAGCGAGATCCTGACATTGATTTTGAAAAGCTCCGTTGATAAACGATTAGAAATTATGAGCAAAATAATTGTAAGCTTTGGAGAAGAATGATTTGGAAACAGTGAAGGAAAAAAAGTGGCGAATAGCACCATGAATCGAAGAGAAAATTGAATTAAAAAACACGGAGCAGAATTAAAATCACTAAAAAAACAATATAAGAATGCAAAGCCCGAAGAAAAAGAAGCCTTAAGAGAACTAAGAGACTCAATCCGATCGGATTTAAAAGCATTGAGAGAAAGAGCTCAGAAAAGAGCAGCCTTCATATCCAATCCTTTCAGATTTACCAAACAATTACTGGGTGAAACCCACAGTGGAACACTATAAAGTAGCACTGAGGAAATAAATGCTTTTCTCAAAGACTCCTTAAGCAACCCCTACCAGCAGCAACAACTTGGCAAAAATCATCTGCTTCTTACACCAGATCCTCACTCAATTGATCTCGACATAGGACTACCTAGCTTGGTTGAATTGCAATTAGTGCTTAAAAAAGCTTGATCAAGCTCCACTCCAGGCCCGAATGGAGTACTGTACTTAGTGTACAAAAGATGCCCAAAATTACAGCGTATCCTATGGAAGTTACTGAAGGTCATTTGGAAGAGAGGGAAGATAGCAGACCAGTAGAAGTATTCCGAGGGGATATGGATCCCCAAAGAGGAAAACGCCAAGAAAATCAACCAATTCAGATGCATTTTGCTGCTGAATGTTGAAGGAAAATTTTTCTTCAGCTTATTAAACAGTAAGCTGTCAAAATATCTAATAATAAATAACTACATTGACACCTCTGTTCAAAAAGGAGGAGTCCCAGGCATGCCAGGATAGATGGAACATACAGGGGTCATTACCCAAGTAATAAAAGATGCCAAGGAAAATAAGGGAGATATTGCAGTTCTCTGGTTAGACCTTAAGAATGCTTATGGGTCAATTCCCCATCGTCTGGTAGAAGAAGTTTTAATCCGGTTCCATATACCCACTGCTTTCACCAAACTCATTTTAAACTACTATAAGGATTTTAGAATGAAGGCAGTAACAAAGACCTCAACTTCAGCGTGGCACAATCTTGAAAGAGGGATAATAACAGGCTGCACCATTTCAGTGACTCTCTTCACATTATCAATGAATATGCTGATAAAGGTGGCTGAAGTGGAATGTCAAGGACCAGTCTCCACATCTGGTGTAAGGCAATCACCGATTCGCGCGTATATGGATGATATGACCATATCCAGCACGTCCGCCATTGGGGCAAGGCGGTTGCTGAAGGACATCGAAGAACTCATCAACTGAGCAAGAATGAGTTTTAATGCTTCCAAATCACGTTCCCTAGTAATGAAGAAAGGTAAGCTTTCGAAAAACGAAAGATTTAAGCTCTTTGGAGATGACATACCTACAATACATCAAAAGCCAGTAAAGAGCTTGGGGAAGCAGTTCGATGAAACCCTAAAAGATTCAAGATCCGTAATATTAACAAAGGAGAATCTAGAAGGGTGGTTAATCAGGGTTGATAAGTCTGGCTTATCTGGCAGATATAAAGCTTGGATTTATCAACACGTCATTCTTCCAAAAATATTCTGGCCTGTAACTATCTATGATTTCACTTCCTCCACGGTAGAACTAATGGAAAGAAGCATAACATCACGACTACGTAGGTGGTTAGGTTTGCCAAGATCTCTATGCAGCGCAGCATTATACGGGAAAACAAACGCACTGAAACTCCCGTTTAAAAGCCTACACAAAGAATTTAAAGTAGCTAAAGTGAGAGCTACAATCCAGTCTGAGTGCTCAAAAGATCCCGAAGTAGCAGGTGCAGGAATATCAGTATATACAGGTAGAAAATGAAACGCCTCGAAAGAACTGAATACAGCAAAAAAAAGAATCCAAGAAAAGGCAATATGAGGGACCATAGCTACTGGACGTGCGGGCCTCGGGTTTTTTCCCTCAGAAAAGTATGACAAACTGCAAGGAAAAAAGAAAAGTCATCTTTTGCAGGAAGAAATCAGAAACAGCGAAGAAGAGAAACGAATAGCAGTCCAAGTCGGGATGAGACAGTAAGGGGCATGGACCAAATGGAGCTCTATATTGAACGCCAAATCAAATGGTCCGAAATATGGCACGGTGACACCAGATTAAAATTTCTGATTCGGGCAGTATACGACACCCTGCCAAGCCCCACAAACTTACAATTATGGTATAAAACCCAGTTGCCAAATTGTCATCTTTGTGGGTGCAGAGATACCTTAAAACATATCCTGAGTAGCTGTAAATCTGCACTAGCTGATGGGTGTTACAGGTGGCACCATGATGAAATTCTGAAAGAGATCGTGAAAATAGTTCAAAATGCTATCAAAGAGAATGTTTACAACCCAGACACAAGGCAGATAAAATTTATTAAAGCGGGCGCGAAAATCCCACGAAATAAAAAGGTAAATCCAAACCTGCTATCTCCTGCAACAGACTGGGAACTAAGGGCCGATATAGGCTCAAGATTGAAATTCCCAGAGCAAATTGCCATCACAAAACTTTGCCCAGATATAGTTTTCTTCTCACATAATTTGAAGAAGATAGTATTGTGGGAACTGACAGTCCCCTGGGAAGAAAACGCAGAGGAAGCTCATGAAAGGAACAAGTTAAAATATGACGAACTGCAGGAAAGTTGCAGGGTTAAAGGCTGGAGGGCTAGCTGCACTCCTATAGAAGTGGGGACTAGAGGATTTGCAGCAAGGTCCTTATGCAAAGCCTGAACAGATATTGGGAGAATGGGAGTAAAAAAAAGAAAAGCACTCAAGTCCATAACCGAAACAGTGAAAAGAACAGCTAATTGGTTATGGATCAAAAGAGAGAGTGCCTGAATTCCAAATTGTTAGCTAAATTTCCCCGAAATTCTGCATCTAAATTAATGTTTTGGATGAGCTCATGTGCAGTTCGCCTCTAAATGGAAAGTGGCTCTGACTGTCGCCAATCGGAAGCATTTGCAGGGTTTTGTACCGGGCTTAAACATAATTTTCCAGTGTCTGAAAGCACTTATCGAGGGTGGGCCAGAGGCTGATTATCTCTGGTCAGGTCAGCGTGGTGAAGGGGATATGATGTTGAAAGACCCGAAACCCCCGAGTGATCCTCGCGATGATATCACTGACGACACCCTCTAGCGCCCCCATTACGGTGCGTATGTTTGAAATATCACTACAAAAGTGGCTATTATGTTATAAATTATATATATATATATGCACATAAATATATACACACACATATATACATATATATACATCCCCAAGCACACCTATACACACCACTCACAAATCCACCACTCATGAACCCATACATAGACATATATAGAAATAAACAAATTTAAGACATTATTGCTGATAAGAGGAGAGGCATTTTTGACTAAGGAATTTTGAAATATATAATTTAATTTTTAAATTTAAGGATTATAATTAAAAATATGATTAAAAATTTAAAATGTAATTAAATAATAAATATAGGAATAAGATAGTGTATGTAACTTAATGGATGTGTAAATGAAGAAATAAACATATATATATATATATATATATATATATATATATATATGCCCGCAAATACACGTATGCCTACATACATACATACATGCATGTCGATATATGCATATACTTTAATATTTATAAATAAAGAAATAGGTTAATAATTAATAAAGAACTAGGAAGGGAAAGCTTAAGGCTATAGTAAAAGGGGCTTTAAGAATCAGATGATATGAAGTAGTAAAGGGCAAAGAAGAAGAAGAATTCAAATTTTATATTGGGGGAAGTAAATTAGGGATTAATAAAAAATAAAATTTAGAATCTAGGTTCAGATACTAGCTAAATGATAGAATAAAAAAGGTATGGTTAAAAGAGGTAGATCTATATAGTTGTTGTAATTTATATTACAGTGATTAAGAAGAAGGAAAGAAAGATTTTATTGAAAGAAATTGATTTTGGATTTCATGTAAGGGGTTTTCTATTACAATTTAAATTTAAAAATTTAGATTTTTGATGGCATTTTTGTATAAATTCCTTATGTCAATTTAAAAGCAGATTTTGTTTAGGATACTTCATTATTTTAATTTTTTCAAGTAAACATAGATTTCATCTGTCGTAAAGGTTTTTGGGGGCATGGGTCAAACCTATTAGTTTCCAACTTACTATGGGGTTTACATCCTCTCCTTTCATTTCCAAAATTTTGGAAAGAGATGGGGGTAGAAAAAAGTGTTTGTGAGTGTTTTCTTCCTTGAGATTTTACCAACATGTCACTTTCTGTTTGGATTTAAATATATATATATATATATATATATATATATATATATATATTATATAGTCAATCCTTTAACTCTCTTTTGAGACATGATGACCCAAGCGTAAAGCACACTTAAGCGGTCATGTCTCAAAAGAAACATCACTGACTGGGCAGAAGATTTTCTCGCAGAAGGTTGCCATTACTTCCTGCGGTAGACTGGGTACCAACCAAAGATATAAAATGTAAACTGTCCTGCTATTTAACCCATAGCTGGAAGAAGATGCAACAGATTAATACTTTTCCCAAGGGTATTTGTGCATATTTTGAGTGAATGCAATGAATTCAACTGGAATTCGAACTCGGCTCTGTTTTCTCATTCTGAGCTGATATCCACTGCGCCCCAACATACATACACATTACTTATACACATTTATGTAAATACACAAACAAGTAAAATGGTAAATTTATAATTCCAAAAGCTTAAATAAGAAGTAAAATACTTTTATATAGAGATATATATCAAATATGTATGTACAGATATATATATATATATATATATATATATATATAGTTAACATTTTATTTGAGTTTTGGGATTTATGAATTTTTCTTTTTTTGGGGGGTTTGTGTATTCAATGTATAGATTTATTTATACATGTATATATGTTTGGTAACACACATACTCACACATTTGTGTGTGTGTGTGTATATATATATATATATATATACTCCTGACACTTACACTAGATCAAGCTGGTATGGTTCAGTTTTATCCCTACATGGTGCAATGCTACCTGGCCCCCAAGGGAATCGAAAGCAGGCCTGCAAACCATCAAGATTAAGTACTTTAACACATTCCCTGGTGGCTGATACCCTTATCTGATACACACCACTCATGGTGGGCAGCCATTCTTGAACTTTGGGTTGTAAATCTAGAAGGAAGACCAGCTTTTGGATATGTTAAGTGAGAAGCTATAACATCTTTATATAAGTTTTCTCTGTTTTATTAAATCTGCTATTTTCTTTTTAATTTTCTGCCATTGCTGGTAAAAACCATAAACCTATATGGTATATTTCAAATATATATATAGTCATCCTCAGACAGATCTGTTTTGCTGTATCACAGCTTATCAGTACAGTTAGACCTAACTATATATATATATATATATATAATTCCCTAACTATATATATATACATACAGTTAGAAAATTGGAAACTGACATCTATATTACAAACTCACTGAGTTACATTTGACCTTTTGTCATGGTAAAACAAAGTATTAATAACGATTATCACTCTCTCTTTCTCTCTTACACAAATGCATATGCACAAACATATATATATATACATATATATATCGGTTGAGTTTCGATCCTGGTGAGAAGCAAGTAGATATCTAGTCATACTGATGAGTTGTGATACAGCGAAACAGACTTGTATGTGGATGACAGATATATATATAGTGTCAGTCAGTTAAGTGCCATACATGATACACGCTTGGGCTATCATAGCTACAGAACCCAATCTGTCCTGCTATTTAACCCATAACTGGAGGGAAGAGACGGATTAATACCTTTCCCAACGGTAATTGTGCGAAAGTGAATGCAAGGAATTCAGCTGGAATTTGAACTCGGCTCCCTGATTTCGAGTTTCAACCTGATATCCACTGCACCACAACGCACATCCTATATATAGTGTATTTTAACATTTTATGCAAATAAGAATACTTACCAACTGATGGCTGGAAAGTCATGAAATATTGATCAATTATAAACTTTTGTATATGTGAAATATCCCAAAGGTTAAATTATTGTATAAAATTAAATTAAGTTTGTGAATATATTTAAAAAATACATATTTTTTATAATAAAGTTCATTCAATACAAGGCTTGAGAACCACTCAAGAGAGATGGTTAATATTAAAAATGATAATGATGAAAGATGTATGTGATATGAATGACAGTAGAGTTTCTTAGATTGTGAAGATTGCTAAAGTAGATAATTAGGATAATGGTTGACCTTTGATTTGAAAAGTTTAAGATTGTAGTTTCCAGGGAAGCATCCATGTGGGAGTAGCAGCAGTTCTTTGGAAAAATCTATTGAAATTTAGTCTTCAGGTTACATTTGGAATATGGTAGAAATGAGGGTGATTCAACTTTGTGGAAGTAGCACAGCATGTTCCATTTGTAAACAACTGAACTGGTGCTAGTTAAAAATGGAACTAATCTTGAGATCTACCATGTAATAGCATTGTCATAGAATTGTGGTGTTGTATCTTTCAGAAAGAGGTTGCTGAGTGGAGAATGTCTTTTATGTAAATGGTTTTAAACTCAATCAGATATGACAGAAATACTCCATTTTTATATGCAGTCTTTTCAGTAATCAAGTTGAAGGTATAGAAGTTTATAAAATGGAAGTTAATGACTCACCTAACAGTAATTTATTCAAAGAGATGGTATGCAAGATTGTTCCTCACAAATTGGGTGTAACAAGAAAGCAGAAAACTAATATTATTTACTGATGTAATTTTAATTTGAATGACTTGAAGTTGCTCACTGCCAGCAAAGGTTGATTTGAGAATTTCTTCATTGGTTATAGTTTCACAAGCAATTAACATTGAGACCCAAAGTTATTTTTAAATTTTACGGAAAGTTCCAGAGATTTACGAAATGTCTTAACAAACATATTTCAAGTTATTTGGCAGGAATTGAACCTGAGAACAACACAGGGGAAGCTGTAAATTGATCTGACACATATTAGACCATTCAATCATGAATTATTTCACAGTCACAATTATTATAAGCATTTATAAGGCTTGATTTGGCTTCCCATATGTTGTTCGAGTTTCAGGTTCAAATCCCACTGAATGAACACAAATTTTCCTAAAAAAAATTTTCCCAAAATATTCAGGCTGGAATATATATATATATATATATATATATATATATATATATAATTAAAAACAGAATATGTACTCAAATACGAGTACCTATTAAAGAATGTCTAAACAAATAAATTATATTTAAGTATAATTTTTTTCTTGCCTCTTGAAACTATTTAAAAGGTTTTAAATGGAGTTTAGATCCAGCGTGCATAGCAGCCACACTATAAGCCACTCATTTTTAATTATTCATTAGTTGCACTAGTAGTGTGAACTAGAGTATTATTGGGTATGACTTTTCATTTTAATGTCATAACTTAATAAACCATGTCAAAATGTTGATGTTGAGTCTTCAATGTAAGCAGAAGGGAGTCATTTTAATACTTTCTACGAGTAAACTAATTCGTTATCAATAATTCTTATTCAAAACATAACCCTGCTATCTTCTTGCTGATGCTTCAATCAAACAGACTTTTCCCTTCAGGCATGGCTCATTTTGTTAGCTCTCAGAGGCATCCACTGTCAACTGGCATCATCTGCAAATAGTACTTTCTGGAAATATGTTTTCATTAACTCACCTACATGACATGGTTAACAAGGTGATTCAACTTCAATGAATGGCAAACAGTTATTGTTTTATGTTCCTGAATGCTTTAGTATATAGCATTGTTACATTTTGATGTGTACTTGGTACCCATCTGCTGTTATATTTGTGCTTGATCATCTATTCGCATTTGGGTTTAGAGTTAAAGATTCTGGATTCAACTGGTTTTGTAACTAATTTCTTCTTCTTATAGTTGTCTCTTGCAAAGAATTTTAGAATTTTTAATTTTGTTTTATGGCCATGAAGTGTTTGTACAGTTTTAAACTTAATGTAATCATTGCTCAAATATGCACTACATCTCCTGTTGCAAGAAAACTTAAATATGAACAATGAAGCAATATCACCAAAATGGCTGACGTTTGTTTTTTCTTTTGCAGAAACATGTGAGGCTGGATGAAATTTCTCAGGTCAGTACTGCCAAACTTTTAGTCAAATTAAACTGAAATATGTACAGTTAATAAGATATTTGAAAAAATTCTTGTATAAAATGCTTGTGGCATTTTGAAATAAACAACCTCTATTATAAAAAGACTTTTGTGTGTGTATATATATATATATATATATATACAAATGACTACAAAATATTTGAAAGGATTATTAGCTGTTTCTTGACAGGTTATCTCCTCTGAGCATGACAGGAGGGTATATCTATCTATCTCTCTCTCTTTCTATATATATATATATATATATATATATATACACACCCTCCTGTCATGCTTAGAGGATAACCTGTCAGGAAACAGCTCATAATCCTTCAAATATTTTGTAGTCATTTTTGACATCAAGAGTAAACTCATCTTAAATGTAATGATACTGAAAAAACCTATGCCAAAATACTGGATCACCAGTAAAAATTTCGCACTTCAGCCTGTAAGCTAAAAAGAATTTTTTTTTTTTAGTAAATGTGGTTTTTATTAGTACAAAATATCGACATATAGAGTTAGCAATTGGTGTTGTTTCCTTTGGTTCAAACGACTAACACAATACAATGTGGCATTGAGTGGAGCACTGTCTGAATTTTCTTATTGGAATATTTTTTCCATTCTTCTTGGCAGTGATCCCAAAGCTCTTGGAAAATGCATGTTTTTTGTTGTTGAATTTGTTTCTTCAGTTCTCACCACAATGGTTCTGTTATATTGAAGTCAGGATTTGTGCTGGCCATAATTACAAAATGACAAGAATACTTTTTCATGTATGTGATGCAAACAGCACTGTCATGTGGAAAAATTTTGCCAGCTTCATAGACAGGCAAAAGATTGAGCTGTAGTAAACTATAGCTTCAAAGATGAGGCCAGAGTACAATATAATTTTCACTATCAAGAAGGAACTATATCACTCAGTAATCTTAATTATTATTTGAAAATGGTTCTTTCATTTACAGATAGATTCATTTAATGGAATTTTGCTAAGGTAGACTGAACATGTCTGTACTGACACATTTATTAAACTGAAAAATCAAATTCTCATTTTGTAAAATAACTTGTTCAAGTCTAGGGCCTTTACTCTGTAACTCTTTACCTCAAGTGGCCCTCAGGACTTGTACATTTTAAAAGGAACCCACTCACACCATTATATGTCCACCACCATATTTTACCATCTTTGTGGTGTATTTAGAAATATTTCTTTCTTTCTTTCTCTGACTAGTCTTACATATTATCTTGCTGTAGAACACTATTTTGTATTCATTGTTAAAGATTACTTTTCCATTTTCCAGAATCCTATCTTGAATGTTCTTTTGACCACTTCAGTTTTCTCTTCTAATGTTTTATTTTTGGTTTAATTATGGTTTTTTCATGGCTATACATCCGTCCAACTTGTTTTTCTTTTTTTTTTTTTTGAATACTCTGTATACTGCATCAGCTGAAACCTCACTGTTAAGACTGCATTCTCTCTTCACTAGTCGGGCTGTTAATTGGATTGCTTGCCAAGAGTCTCACAAGTGTTCTTTCATTTCTCTTGTCTAACTTTTGTGTTCCTCTAGTTTTCTTTGCATTCAAAACACTTCCAGCAGCAGCAAATGTCTTTTAGATGATTCTAACAATACTTCTGGAAATTTCCAGGCATCTATTTCCCAATGAGTTATCTTCTTCTTCAAAATCACAACCTTTATCTTTGGCTGAGCAGAAATTTTAGCCATGATTTTAGTGTTAAGAAGCAATGTTCAAAATGCTGTCACAAAATAGATTTAAATTACCTGTTTTGTAGGATTTGACTTTTTTCTTTAACAATAATTTTCTAACAAATTCAGCTTTTCTTTATTGTGAATCTGCTCTCTTATTTTTTTTCATTATTTTTATCTACATATTTTATTCTTTATTTATATTTAAAATTTTTGTGCTTTTGTTATAGTAAACCACTTGTGAATGTATTTTATTATCAGTTTTTACTATATTGGTTCTTTTGCTTTTATGCCAGTAATTCATTATTATTTTTCATTTTAGTCTTGTTTTTAAAAAAGAAAATTTTATCTTTATGAACAATTTTAGGAATCTTTTTATTTTTGTATAATATTTTTCATTGTGAATCTTTAAATATTATTTTTAATTTTAAAACATTTTTGTGATTTTGTGATCTATTTAATTATATAGAGTGTTTTTCTTTATTTATTTTAATAGTTTTATTTGTATTTCTTTAATTTGTTTTTATTTTTAGTTTTGTGTTGCTATTATGTGTATGTTATTGTACACATATATGGCTAATTATAATTATTTGCTGATGTGTGCTTATTTGGTATATAATTATCTATTCTCTTGTTTTGTGTTTGCTTATCTAAACTTCTAAACTTATTTTATAGATGGAACTTTGTCTGTGTGTGTGTGTGTGTGTGTGTGTGTGTGTGTATATGTGTGTCTGTGTGTATGACCATTACCTATAGACTCCGAAACGGCTGAACCAATTTTCTTGAAAATTTACACAGTTGTACCATAAGCATCTGCGAGTGTTCTTAGCTAGGTTTTGTGTCAAGGTATCCCGATAAATATCGAAAATCGATAATCAAAAAAATTTGGCTATAGAAGAAGTGGTCCGATTTTAATCAAATTTGATACACTCATAGACAAAGACATAAGAAACGATATTCAGAAGTGTCAAGGTTTCAGTTTTTACAATGTAGTATTATATTTATATGTTTTTGATGCCAAGAAATACATTCACCTGTATCTTTCCATTGATTGGCTTGAGTAGAAAATCATCAGTAAATCACACATGTTTTTTGAGTATTTCTTGGCTTATCTTATTTAATTCAGTCTTTGTTGCATTTATAAGTCAGTATGAGGGGTTATTGGGAAAATTATCTTTATGGTCTTTTACAGTTAAGAAAGCTTACTTACCAGTCAATATTTGAACCCTGTTGCTGATACCCAACGTGAGTGTGATGTTTTTGCTGTGTTTTTTATATTTTATTGTTTTTTGTAACATTTGGTGACTTCTTCATTTATTTTTTCTTGTATTTCTTTGGGCTTATTTCAGGACTAGCAGTGTAGCCCGGCGTTGCCCGGGTGTAATGAAAGCTTTAAAACTAATTCATAGTCCTGGAGCTCAAATTCTTTGGATGCTGACATGAAAGACTAAAAAGCAATAGCTGTTTCCAGTTAAAGCAAAATCGTAGACTGAAAGAAAAATGAATGGATGTAAGTCAAATTTTGATTTCCTTGTATCGATATCAAATAAGTTTTTTTCATTGTAAACTGAATTTTGAAGGTTAAATAAGTCCACTGAGTAAATGGTATCATGGCTGAGACTAAGAACTTCAATTATACCTACTTGGAGCCAAACCAGAAGCAAAAACTAAAATAAAAGGGCTGAAAAAAATACAGACATACAGGCAGATAAACAGAGACATACACAAACATCTTGCCTTTTCTATATATATATTATTGATTTTCTGCACTATTGTAAAAACTGCAACCTTAACACTTCTGAATATTGTAGAATATCTAAAATACTTTTTCTAGAGTATATATATATATATATATATATATATACATAATTATTTTTTAATTTATTTAATTTACATTGTGATATGGAGATTTCTATGTTTCGAGATTTTACCTTGTCATCAGACAATGTTGAATAAAAAATTAATTAAAAGTGGAAAGACAAAAAAATGAGATTTTATGTGTGAGTTTGATTTAACTAATCAGAATGAAGTTCAACTTTTGAATTTATAGATTATATGTTTGGAATACAGGTTTTTTTTTCTTTCAAGCTTAACAAGAAAGTGTCATTTTCTTCAGCTAGTTTCTAGACTGCATTTTTCTGATGAGATGTATACATTCTCACTATAAGGTTATTTCCTTATATTTCTATGTATCCAAGCCATTTTAAAAACAAAAAAAAAGGAAAGAAAACATTATTCTTATTTTTGATCTGACTTAAAGGGACTTTTGATATGATTAAACTATTTTTAATTTCAGTTCAGACAGCATTTTTTCATCAATTTTTCATATACTCTTAACTTGCATAGATTTTAATATCTATTAAATTAATATTAAATCATAATTAAAAAGAAAAGTCCTGGATATATGTAAGTTTATCGATATTTTTTTATGAAGAATTATTAACCATATTCTAAGGTGAACATTTTGCAATGTTTATACACTGATATTAATTTTGTTAATTTTTTTTAATAGATTTTTATTTTTAAGAAATTTAATAATATACAGTTTTTCAGTATTTGCATTATTTGCATTATTTTTTTTTTAATCATTTCACCCCAAGCAAGGCATTTCACTGCCACTGTTGCAGAGGGGGTTACATTGGGAAAAGTGATGAGAAAGAGTGGTTAGGGAGTTACATTGGGGAAAGTGGTGTGAAAGAGTGGTTAGGGGGTTACATAGAGGAAAGTGATGTGAAAGAGTGGTTAGGGGGTTACATAGGGGAAATGATGTGAAAGAGTGGTTGGGGGTTACATAGGGGAAAGTGATGTGAAAGAGTGGTTAGGGGGTTACATAGGGGAAAGTGATGTGAAAGAGTGGTTAGGGGGTTACATTGGGGAAAGTGATGAGAAAGAGTGGTTAGGGTGTTACATAGGGGAAAGTGATGTGAAAGAGTGGTTAGGGGTTACATTGGGAAAAGTGATGAGAAAGAGTGGTTAGGGTGTTACAAAGGAAAGTGATGTGAAAGAGTGGTTAGGGGGTTACATTGGGAAAAGTGATGAAAAAGTGGTTAGGGTTACATAGGGAAAGTGATGTGAAAGAGTGGTTAGGTGGTTACATAGGGGAAAGTGATGTGAAAGAGTGGTTAGGGTGTTACATAGGGGAAAGTGATGTGAAAGAGTGGTTAGGGAGTTACATAGGAAAGTGATGTGAAAGAGTGGTTAGGGGGTTACATAGGGGAAAGCAGGATGTGAAAGAGTGGTTAGGGGGTTACATAGGGGAAAGTGATGTGAAAGAGTGGTTAGGGTGTTACATAGGGGAAAGTGATGTGAAAGAGTGGTTAGGTGTTACATAGGGGAAAGTGATGGTGAAAGGAGTGGTTAGGGGTTACATAGGGGAAAGTGATGTGAAAGAGTGGTTAGGGGTTACATAGGCGAGAAAGTGATGTGAAAGAGTGGTTAGGGGGTTACATAGGGGAAAGTGATGTGAAAGAGTGGTTAGGGTGTTACAAAGGAAAGTGATGTGAAAAGAGTGGTTAGGGTTACATTGGGAAAAGTGATGTGAAAAAGTGGTTAGGGGGTTACATAGGGGAAAGTGATGTGAAAGAGTGGTTAGGGGGTTACATAGGGGAAAGTGATGTGAAAGAGTGGTTAGGGAGTTAAGACAGGGGAAAGTGATGAAAGAGTGGTTAGGGGTTACATAGGGAAAGTGATGTGAAAGAGTGGTTAGGGGTTACATAGGGGAAAGTGACGTGAAAGAGTGGTTAGGGAAGGAGGGGAAAGTGATGTGAAAGAGTGGTTAGGGTGTTACAAAGGGAAAGTGATGAAAGAGTGGTTAGGGGGTTATATTGGGAAAAGTGATGAGAAAGAGTGTTAGGAGTTACATAGGGGAAAGTGATGTGAAAGAGTGGTTAGGGTGTTACAAAGGGAAAGTGATGGTGAAAGAGTGGTTAGGGTTACATTGGGAAAAGTGATGAGAAAGAGTGGTTAGGTGTTACATAGGGGAAAGTGATGTGAAAGAGTGGTTAGGGGTTACATTGGGAAAAGTGATGAGAAAGAGTGGTTAGGGTGTTACAGCAAAGGGAAAGACAAGAAAGTGCTAATACATTAAAAGGAAAAAAGTATTAGGGGTTACATAGGGGGAAACATAAGATATTAATGTTATAGAAAGGATGTGAGTGTCAGGGAACACAGCCAAGTGATAAGAAAGGAGTGGTTAGAATATACTTAGAAAAGTGATGGAAAGAAAGGAACAGGGAGTTACACAGAGGGTGATGAAAAGAGCGTATTAGAAGGTTGCAAAGTGAGCAGTTATTAGTTTGCAGGGGGGGGGGGGAAAGACAAAGAAAGAGTGGTTAGAGCCATATACAGTGTAAAGTGATGGTGATGAATAGAGCCAAACAGTTACAAAGAGCAGCCAGGGTCACACAAAAGTGACAAAAGATAATTAGAAACATATGGGGGAAACACAGATGGAAAGAGTGATTAGAAAGCAAAGAAAGTGAGCAGGCATGAATAGGTTGCCAGGAAAGACAGAGTGTCAGGGTACACATAGAAAGATGAAAGACACAATGCACAGAAAGTATGAAAGAGTGGTTAGAAATGCCAAGAAAGAAAACATAAAAGATAAACAGGGGAAAGTTTACACAGAAACATTAAAAGATAACAGATACATAAGTGATGATAATACAGAGTTACATAAAAGTGATGGTGAGTGGTTAGGAGTTTACATAGTAGTGACAAAGACAATCAGGGGGGAAACACAGGAAAATACGAAAGAGTTAACAATGTATGCAAAAGTAGTTAGATGGAAAGAGTGGTTAGGGGTTACATTGGGAAAGTGATGAGAAAGAGTGGTTAGGGAGTTATATAGGGGAAAGTGATGTGAAAGAGTGGTTAGGGTGTTACAAAGGGAAAGTGATGTGAAAGAGTGGTTAAGGGGTTACATAGGGGAAAGTGATGTGAAAGAGTGGTTAGGGTGTTACAAAGGGAAAGTGATGTGAAAGAGTGGTTAGGGGGTTACATTGGGAAAAGTGATGAGAAAGAGTGGTTAGGGAGTTACATAGGGGAAAGTGATGTGAAAGAGTGGTTAGGGTGTTACAAAGTGAAAGTGATGTGAAAGAGTGGTTAGGGGGTTACATTGGGAAAAGTGATGAGAAAGAGTGGTTAGGGAGTTATATAAGGGAAAGTGATGTGAAAGAGTGGTTAGGGTGTTACAAAGTGAAAGTGATGTGAAAGAGTGGTTAGGGTGTTACAAAGGGAAAGTTATGTGAAAGAGTGGTTAGGGGGTTACAAAGTGGAAAATGATGTGAAAGAGTGGTTAGGGTGTTACATAGGGGAAAGTGATGTGAAAGAGTGGTTGGGGGGTTACATAGGGGAAAGTGATGTGAAAGAGTGGTTAGGAGGTTACATAGGGGAAAGTGATGTGAAAGAGTGGTTGGGGGGTTACATAGGGGAAAGTGATGTGAAAGAGTGGTTAGGGTGTTACAAAGGGAAAATGATGTGAAAGAGTGGTTAGGGGGTTACATTGGGAAAAGTGATGAGAAAGAGTGGTTAGGGAGTTACATAGGGGAAAGTGATGTGAAAGAGTGGTTAGGGTGTTACAAAGCGAAAGTGATGTGAAAGAGTGGTTAGGGTGTTACATTGGGAAAAGTGATGAGAAAGAGTGGTTAGGGAGTTACATAGGGGAAAGTGATGTGAAAGAGTGGTTAGGGGGTTACATAGGGGAAAGTGATGTGAGAGAGTGGTTAGGGGGTTACATAGGGGAAAGTGATGTGAAAGAGTGGTTAGGGGGTTACAAAGGGAAAGTGATGTGAAAGAGTGGTTAGGGTGTTACATTGGGAAAAGTGATGAGAAAGAGTGGTTAGGGCGTTACATAGGGGAAAGTGATGTGAAAGAGTGGTTAGGGTGTTACAAAGGGAAAGTGATGTGAAAGAGTGATTAGGGTGTTATATTGGGAAAAGTGATGAGAAAGAGTGGTTAGGGAGTTACATAGGGGAAAGTGATGTGAAAGAGTGGTTAGGGGGTTACAAAGCGAAAGTGATGTGAAAGAGTGGTTAGGGTGTTACAAAGCAAAGAAAGTGATGTGAAAGAGTGGTTAGGGTGTTACAAAGGGAAAGTGATGTGAAAGAGTGATTAGGGTGTTATATTGGGAAAAGTGATGAGAAAGAGTGGTTAGGGAGTTACATAGGGGAAAGTGATGTGAAAGAGTGGTTAGGGAGTTACATAGGGGAAAGTGATGTGAAAGAGTGGTTAGGGAGTTACATAGGGGAAAGTGATGTGAAAGAGTGGTTAGGGAGTTACATAGGGGAAAGTGATGTGAAAGAGTGGTTAGGGTGTTACAAAGGGAAAGTGATGTGAAAGAGTGATTAGGGTGTTATATTGGGAAAAGTGATGAGAAAGAGTGGTTAGGGAGTTACATAGGGGAAAGTGATGTGAAAGAGTGGTTAGGGCGTTACATTGGGAAAAGTGATGAGAAAGAGTGGTTAGGGAGTTACATAGGGGAAAGTGATGTGAAAGAGTGGTTAGGGGGTTACATAGGGGAAAGTGATGTGAGAGAGTGGTTAGGGGGTTACATAGGGGAAAGTGATGTGAAAGAGTGGTTAGGGGGTTACAAAGGGAAAGTGATGTGAAAGAGTGGTTAGGGTGTTACATTGGGAAAAGTGATGAGAAAGAGTGGTTAGGGAGTTATATAGGGGAAAGTGATGTGAAAGAGTGGTTAGGGTGTTACAAAGGGAAAGTTATGTGAAAGAGTGGTTAGGGGGTTACAAAGTGGAAAGTGATGTGAAAGAGTGGTTAGGGTGTTACATAGGGGAAAGTGATGTGAAAGAGTGGTTGGGGGGTTACATAGGGGAAAGTGATTTGAAAGAGTGGTTAGGAGGTTACATAGGGGAAAGTGATGTGAAAGAGTGGTTGGGGGGTTACATAGGGGAAAGTGATGTGAAAGAGTGGTTAGGGGGTTACATAGGGGAAAGTGATGTGAAAGAGTGGTTAGGGTGTTACAAAGGGAAAATGATGTGAAAGAGTGGTTAGGGGGTTACATTGGGAAAAGTGATGAGAAAGAGTGGTTAGGGAGTTACATAGGGGAAAGTGATGTGAAATAGTGGTTAGGGTGTTACAAAGCGAAAGTGATGTGAAAGAGTGGTTAGGGTGTTACAAAGAGAAAGTGATGTGAAAAAGTGATTAGGGTGTTATATTGGGAAAAGTGATGAGAAAGAGTGGTTAGGGAGTTACATAGGGGAAAGTGATGTGAAAGAGTGGTTAGGGGGTTACATAGGGGAAAGTGATGTGAGAGAGTGGTTAGGGGGTTACAAAGGGAAAGTGATGTGAAAGAGTGGTTAGGGTGTTATAAAGCGAAAGTGATGTGAAAGAGTGGTTAGGGGGTTACATTGGGAAAAGTGATGAGAAAGAGTGGTTAGGGAGTTACATAGGGGAAAGTGATGTGAAAGAGTGGTTAGGGGGTTACATAGGGGAAAGTGATGTGAGAGAGTGGTTAGGGGGTTACAAAGTGAAAGTGATGTGAAAGAGTGGTTAGGGGGTTACATTGGGAAAAGTGATGAGAAAGAGTGGTTAGGGAGTTACATAGGGGAAAGTGATGTGAAAGAGTGGTTAGGGGGTTACATAGGGGAAAGTGATGTGAGAGAGTGGTTAGGGGGTTACATAGGGGAAAGTGATGTGAAAGAGTGGTTAGGGGGTTACATAGGGGAAAGTGATGTGAAAGAGTGGTTAGGGTGTTACAAAGTGAAAGTGATGTGAAAGAGTGGTTAGGGGGTTACATTGGGAAAAGTGATGAGAAAGAGTGGTTAGGGAGTTACATAGGGGAAAGTGATGTGAAAGAGTGGTTAGGGGGTTACATAGGGGAAAGTGATGTGAAAGAGTGGTTAGGGGGTTACATAGGGGAAAGTGATGTGAAAGAGTGGTTAGGGGGTTACATAGGGGAAAGGGATGTGAAAGAGTGGTTAGGGGGTTACATAGGGGAAAGTGATGTGAAAGAGTGGTTAGGGAGTTACATAGGGGAAAGTGATGTGAAAGAGTGGTTAGGAGGTTACATAGGGGAAAGTGATGTGAAAGAGTGGTTAGGGGGTTACATAGGGGAAATTGATGTGAAAGAGTGGTTTGGGTGTTACATAGGGGAAAGTGATGTGAAAGAGTGGTTAGGGGGTTACATAGGGGAAAGTGATGTGAGAGAGTGGTTAGGGGGTTACATAGGGGAAAGTGATGTGAAAGAGTGGTTAGGGGGTTACATAGGGGAAAGTGATGTGAAAGAGTGGTTAGGGGGTTACATAGGGGAAAGTGATGTGAAAGAGTGGTTAGGGGGTTACATAGGGGAAAGTGATGTGAAAGAGTGGTTAGGGTGTTACAAAGTGAAAGTGATGTGAAAGAGTGGTTAGGGGGTTACATTGGGAAAAGTGATGAGAAAGAGTGGTTAGGGAGTTACATAGGGGAAAGTGATGTGAAAGAGTGGTTAGGGGGTTACATAGGGGAAAGTGATGTGAGAGAGTGGTTAGGGGGTTACATAGGGGAAAGTGATGTGAAAGAGTGGTTAGGGGGTTACATAGGGGAAAGTGATGTGAAAGAGTGGTTAGGGGGTTACATAGGGGAAAGTGATGTGAAAGAGTGGTTAGGGGGTTACATAGGGGAAAGTGATGTGAAAGAGTGGTTAGGGAGTTACATAGGGGAAAGTGATGTGAAAGAGTGGTTAGGGGGTTACATAGGGGAAAGTGATGTGAAAGAGTGGTTAGGGGGTTACATAGGGGAAAGTGATGTGAAAGAGTGGTTTGGGTGTTACATAGGGGAAAGTGATGTGAAAGAGTGGTTAGGGGGTTACATAGGGGAAAGTGATGAGAAAGAGTGGTTAGGGAGTTACATAGGAGAAAGTGATGTGAAAGAGTGGTTTGGGTGTTACATAGGGGAAAGTGATGAGAAAGACTGGTTAGGGTGTTACATAGGGGAAAGTGATGAGAAAGAGTGGTTAGGGAGTTACATAGGAGAAAGTGATGTGAAAGAGTGGTTAGGGGGTTGCAAAGGGGAAAGTGATGTGAAAGAGTGGTTAGATATAGGAAATGTCAGAAGGAGGGTGATAGACTGGTAAGGATACCGAGGATGAAGGTTGTGTAGATGGGAAGAGTGTTTGAGAGAATGGGTGCGAGTTAGTGTGTTAGGAGGTGTCTATTGACCTTCTTGGTTGCCATTTTCAGCCATTGTACATTTTGGCCTTCTGCTAGGAATTTCAAACTGAACCCTTTATTACAAACACTAGGATATATCATCCTCCTTGCTTGTGCAAAGCTTCTTTTGGTAGTCATGAGCTATCTCCCTCTAACCTGACATTCTAAGTTACTTGTTCACTACTGCTGTAGCCTGGCATTGAACTCACAACTCTTTGTGTCAAGTCACTGGAATTAACCAATATTTATATTTACTGGGCCATGTGTCCTTAAGGACAAGAACAACCAAATTTCTGGTACTTATAAACCAAATGTTCATTGTCATTTTTTTACCAGAGTTCATATTGCAATTTTTGATGTTAAAGGTTTTCTCTAGTTTTTTTTACCAGAGCTCATATTGCAGTTTTTGACGTGAATGATTTTTTTCTGGCACTCAATATTACTGATTCACATTTTTTTTTAATCGTGTCACCCCAAGCAAGGAATTCCACTGTCACTATAGTGCAGGGGGTTATATAGAGGGATTGGGTATAGGAAATGTCAGAAGGAGGGTGATAGATGACTTAGGATGTACATAGGAAGAGAGTTGGAGAGAGTGGGAGTGAGTTAGTGTGTTAGGAGGTGTCTATTGACCTTACATTTAAACTCCTGGAGGTTGTAGCCGTCGGGGAAGCAAGCATGCGGTAGGGAATTCCACAGGCGGGAAGTGCAAGGAAAGAAGCTGTTGGAGTAGAAATTGCAGTTACATTTCATTGGTTTCACTGTAAAAGGGTGGGACCTAGTTGCCAATCTAGTATCTCGTGCAAATTCACATCTAGGGGGCACCAGTGATTTAAGTTCATCAGAGCAGAAGCCATGATAGTATTTATAGAAGAGGCACAGTGATGCCACATCACGCCGGTGAGAGAGATACTGCAGGCGGGCAGCCAAGTCGGTATCAATCACATTGAAGCCTAGCATATGTGCTGACTCCTTAAGTTTACATAGTTTCCAGTGGTGTTCTCTATCTATTATTTCAACTTCATCCCATAGGGGCTGGTGACCCCTTTTTTCTCTCCATATTTGGTCAGTTATGCCTGACTTTTCTATCTCCCCTTGTGTTACGGCCTTGCAATGTTCTTGTAGCCTTACCTTAAGGGGGCAGCCTGTTCCTCCTTTATATTTCTTTCCACAGTTACATAGAATGGTGTACACACAGTTCTTAGTCATGTCCTCTGTTGGAGGTCTTATTCAGAAGAGGTACCTGTGAAGTGTAAAACCACTTCTGAAGAGCACCCTGATGTTATATGGACCACAGATCCTTTGTATTTTCTTCGATAACCCTTTTACATAGGCAAGACAGACAGAGTTGTTATTCTCATGCATGCTCCCTTCCATGTTCGTTGGAGCTGTTATCATGTAATCTGGATAATTGTTACATTGTAGTGTACTGCATTGATAAGACCTTCATACTCTGGTCACACTAGGAGGAGATCCAGACACTACTTGACCATGTTAAATCAATAAGTTCATCAGTACACTTCACTATGGAAAATGAGAGTGACAACAAACTGGCATTCCTGTATGTGCTAATCACTTGAAAAAAGATATCCATATACTGCAAGCCAACATTCACCGGACAATACCTCATCTTTAACTCCTGCCACCCATACAATGTGAAGAAAGGGATTGTCTGCTGCCCACAACATTGAGCAAAAGTCATAAGAGGTGATTTAGAGACAGGAAATGGTCCGTGTAAGCATCTGAGAAAGGCTGGTGCATACAACAACTGAAACATTAGACAAATGGCTACCAAGATAAGGACAATAGTCCGAATAATGTAAAAAGTGCAAATACTACCTCATCTCAGAAATATAGACAAATACTTTTTCCCATAGACATAAAGGGCATGGGTTGATTAAAGACTTAGATATTCTAGTTATTTTTAAGATTTTCCATTTTATTGTGGGAGTTTTATTGGTTTCTTTGCGATAGCAGAAATATTTTGATAGGGATGTTCTATTCCAGTACTTATTATTATTAAATGCAGAAGTGTGTTGATAAATTCTTTGCTTTAATGAATTCTTAGTACTTCCAATATAAATCTTTATATTACTCGGTGTTTTTTGTAGAAAAATAGTACATTGTTAAACAACTGATTTTGGAAGGCACTTATTTTCTAATGGACACTTTATAGGGTTTCTAAGATTACATTTATTATTGTCTAAGTTATTGTTTTCAGTTTTTGGATATTCTCCTTTACAAATTTGATATTTGGGCTTTTATATCCACTATTTTTTAAGGTAGTATTACAAAAAACTGCTGTGCATATTAAATACATCTTCAGTTGTGGAATTTCTACTAATTCTATATTCTGTGGTGGAGGGTATGTGCCTAATAATTGATGGAGGATGGTTAGATTTTGGGTGGATATATAAGGGATTTGTATTTGTTTTTTTCATATGGTTGGTATATATTATTTTCTAAATCTAAAGTCACATTGAGGAAATCTCATTTTTTATATTTGTATTAATAGTCATTTTAAATTAAGGTTTTTAAATTCTATATATTAACTTTCAAATTCATCAATTTTAAAATTTTGTGAAATTCCTCACCACCATAAGGATATCATCCCTGTATAATTCAATAACATCTGTATTTTTATCATTATGGGCAGTAAGATTATATAGCACAAATAGTCCAGCAAGATTGGAAGACTCAGCAGATCCCAAAGAGCCAATTGTTCCATCAAAATTTTGTTTGGAATTATTTTATATCCACTGTTCTTTATTATGAATAAGAACTTATTTTTTTTGCATTCATTATGATATTATGATCCTTGTTTAATAGATCCAAATAAACAGTAACAAATTCATAAGTAGTAATAAATAGTTCCCTTGATATCAATGGGTAATATTCCTCATATCAAAAATATTGTATTATACTCTAAGAGCATTTTATAAACACGTAAATGCTGAAGAATTTCAACCTGTTAGTTCTTTTCACCTGGATATATATATATATATATATATATATATATATATATATATATATATATACACCATATTATATATACACCATATTATATATACATGTATATTTTACTTCAATAATATATTTATATATATACTATATTATAGAAGAAAATGTGCAAGAAGCTGTGAACATTTTATTTGAAGTGTAGATTTATTTTGTTATTATTATTATTACTTGCTTTTTGTATGATATATTAACTGTACATAACAGTATTTGTGCTGCTACACATGTTTTGAGTCTAAATTTGACTCTCTTCAGGCAAATAAAGTTGTGACTTCACATATCAAGATCCATTTGTTTTTCTGATGGCCAAGGTATCATGTATAAATAGTTAAATCAAGTGGTGAGCAGGTCATAAAGTTCATATGCGTGCATGCGTATTGGGTTGTTTTCACACTCATACATTAAATCTTCCCTGTCATCTTCGTTGGCTAGAAAAATTATTTCACTGACTTGCAAAATTTGATTTCGTCTTTATCCTTCAAAATTGTTTTCAGAGATTTTAATTCAGTTCTACTCTACTGGTCATTTAGTTTGTTTTTTTTATTGCTTTTGAAATATTATCTGAATTTAGTGTGAGTTTTTTTTATCATGTTTTAATTTTTTGTGTCTGTGTGTGTGTCTTAGCTTTTTCATGTTGTTTTGTTGAGGGAAAGCTTGTATATTTTTATAAATATTTCTTCCTGCATCATGAGTGTGTCAATCTACATTTTGGTAGATAGGCATTGCTCTGAATTTTACCGCCACTACATTTGTGTAAATGTTGGGAGACATGCAATTTCCTGTTATTGTCTAGTTTAATATTACTTCTTTGCAGGGCTACTCTTTTATTCAGACTTTGTATTGCCCCCACATATATTTTTGAGCATAAATTATGTTTTTAGAATTGCAGCTTAGATTTGTTTTTATTTTGAATGTAGGTGTGTTTTCAAACTTGGAGTGTTTTCGTTCTATTATTATATTCCATACCCCACATCTTTTTTGTTGCATTTTGTGATTCTCTGTGTTGTGTGTTGCTAGAATTTTGATGAGGTTAATATGTTTTTTAAATTTTTGGGTTGGCATTTGCTTTTAATTATTTTAGTTATCTTTAAGATTTCCTTTATTTTATCATTTTTGTTCAGTAATTCTGTATGTCTTTTTATCTTTGTAAATATTTCTTGGTTGCTTTTATTGTGTGTAGAAACATATGCTAGAATTTTTTCTTCTTTTTCATGTTTTTTTTTATTCCAAAAAGATTCTAATTGTATTTCTTCTACCAGTTGGAAACCCTTGTTTATTAGTGGAGTGGGTTATCCTCTTATTTGTAGTGTTTTTCATAGTTTATCTAGGTGTATTTTATGAAGGGTTTTGTCAGCTTCCATTACACAAATTCATCAAGCTAGGGAGTAGGGGATGGATTTTAGACAACTTTTAGGGTGGTGACTCTTGAAATGAATATATTGTTGGGTGTCTGTGGGTTTATGGTAAATGTCTGTCATGATGTAATTGTTTTTTATGAGTATGTCTAGGAATGGCAATTCATTATAGCTATATTCTAGCATGAACATAATTTTGGGGTGCAAGTTTTAGAGTAGATTGTCTCCCTATGCTGATCTCCAAAAGATAAAACAATCATCTAGACATCTCTTCCAAGATTTAGTGAATTCTGTTTTTATGTCTTACCCATATTTGTGTCCTATTTTGTTGTATTGGTTTTCTTCTCGATATGCTAGTGTGAGTGTTGCATATGTCAGTGACATTTTTGTCCCCATCACAGTACCTGTTGTTTGAATATAATTTTGGTTGTTAAATTAGAATGAATTGTTGTCTAAAATTAGTTCTACACTTTGTATACTAAATTCTTTTATGAAGCATGTGGAAAGTATTTCTGGGTGTTTCTCAATCCAAGATGTAATGGCCTGTTTACCTAGTTCATGGGGTATGTTGCTGTACAGGCAGTTCACATCAAATGTTACTAAGAGTGTACCTGAGTCTACTTTTTGTGGTATGAAGCTTAGAAATTGTATGCTGTCTCCAATGTAGCTTTTTATTCTTGTTGTGTATGGTAGTAATATTTTATCTATTAAGTTAATTAGTTTGCTTGTTGGCCAGGCTGGCTTTACTACAATTGGTCTGAATTTAAGATCACTAGTGTTTGTGGGTGTGAATATATTCTGACTTTTGTTCCTGGATAGCTGCTTTTATTTGTGTTTGATTTGTGTATCATTGGAAGTCTGTAAAAATTGCTGGTTTTTAAACAAAATTTGTAAGAAAATCTTTTTCTTTTTTTGTTAGTATTCTCCTGTGTGTAAGGCAGGGTTTTTCTAATTTTTGATGCAATGTTTTCATCTCTATTATTGTTGATTAGTCTGTAGTTATTTTCATCTCCTAGCATACCTTGAGTATTTGTTTTGTAGTAAGTTTCATCCATAATGACTACAGCACTGCCTTTGTTTGCTTTCTTTATTATTATGTCATTGTTTCTCATGGATGTTTTCTTATGCTAGTTTTTCTTTGTGTGTGAGATTGTTATGGGGGTTGTAGTTGTTTTGAAAGTCTGTGTCCCAGATTTTTTCAAAGAATATGTTCATTGCATTTGAAATGTTGTTCTTATTTGGGAAATATTTAGATTTGTTTTTACTATTGAGCTATCAGTAGTATTGTTATTGTGTAATGTTTCTATAAGTATAAATTTCCGTTCAAATTCTCTAAGTTCTTTTTCAGGTCTGTAATGTTACTTTTTTTTTAGACCTAACTTTAGAAGATATATTTCCTCTTCTTTTAAAGGATATGATTAATAATATTACTATATTAATATGTATACTATAATATACTATACTAAATTTTAAAAACAGTTTCCACTTCTGCTATATGCATGACTCTTCAGATATGAATTGAGTTCTCTCGGTGACTGGCGTCTGTATACACTGCTTATATGCAAGACGTTAAAATTTCCCTTCTCTGATTCCATGCACTGATGGCTTAGGGAGTAGCGACTCCAACTGACACCAAATTGGTTGAGTTTCGATCCTGGCCAGAAGCAAGTGGAGGTGTCTAGCCACACTGATGAGCTGTGATACAGCAAAACAGGCTTGTATGTGGATGACTAATATATTATGCTCTCATTACAATTGAGCTCTCTGGAGAAGAAAATTTTAAAAACAGTTTCCACTTCTGCTATATGCATCACTCTTCAGAAATGAATTGAGTTCTTTCGCTGACTGGCGTCTGTATACACTGCTTATATGCAAGACGTTAAAATTTCCCTTCTCTGATTCCATATATATATATAATGCTACCATGGGTTTAACCTTTCAGTATCATCAGTCATTATGTACATATGCCTGATGGCATTGAAATGTTGAAATCATGGCAGTGTAATTGGTTTATCTTCCTAATCTTGACATTTAAAAGCTGTGCATGTTAAATCTTTTTTTTTTTTTTTTACAGTGTATTGATCACTTTTTAATACAGCTGTTTATTGGTCTAATTTGACTCTGATCAATCACAGTTTAATAATGATTATATATATATATATATATATATATATATATATATGTTGTGTGGGTGTTTGTGTGGAGATGATATGTCATCATCAATATATTCAACTTGATCACTGAAGTTATATCTGAACATTTATAGTGTGGATTCAAAACAAGGATCCATTACTTATTCTTATAGTAATTATTGTAATGCAAATTAAAACAGAATTTGTCATTACAACTCTTGAATGTTGCAAAGAAATTTTTGTGCCTGAATTTGATTTAAGAAATTGGAGAAAGAGGAAATACTCCATTGATGGGAATAATATATAAAAGGTCTTTTCCACAACAAGAGAGAGCAACCAATCATAAACAAAGATGAGGACGGATCAGAAATATTATTGTCCAAAGTGAAAGCTGCAATGGCCAAACTGAATAGAAACAAAGCAGCTGGAGCAGACGGCATTGTAATAGAGCTGTTGATAGCCCTGGAAAAATTCGGCATAGAGAAAATTACAGAAATCGATATGTCAAATTTAGAATTATGGTGTAATACCAGATGATTTAAGCAAGTCGATTTTCATAGTACTGCTCAGAAACCAGGTGCAAACAAGTGTGAACTCTACCAAACATTCAGTTTAATGAGCTATATTGCAAAACTGATTGTCTGAATCCTGATGAATAAAGCAAGAAGCAGAATCAGGCCCAAGATAGGACAAGAACGGTGCAGGTTCATCAAAGACACTGGAACAAGGAACGTCATATTTATGATTAGGATGCTCTTTGAAAGGGTAATACAAATGAAGAAGTACTTGTACCTATGCTTTATCAATTATGCAAAGGTGTTCGACAAAATACACCACAAAGAATTGATGGAGATGCTCAGCAGCCTTGACATGTTTGGGAAAGACCTAAGAGTAATCAAGAATCTCTACTGGGGGCAAACTGCCTGCATACAGACAAGTAATGAATTCAGCAGATAGAAAGAGACTTAAGACGAGGATGCATCTTTTCATCGGATCTATTCAACTTGTACAGTGGGACTATTTTAAGGATCCTAGATGTTATGCCAGGATTTGTCATCTGAGGCCACAATTTGAAAAACATAAGATACGCAGATGATACAGTGCTGATTGCAGACATGGAAAGGAAACTACAAAACCTCAAACAGAAGGTAACTGAGGAGAGTGACAAAAAAGGACTACAAATAAACTGCAAGAAAACCAAATGCATGGTCATCAGCAAAAAGAGCAGCCCAAAATGCTAAATACAGGTGGTACAAAAATTTAAATACCTGGAAAGTGTTCTAACAGAAGATGGAAAGTTTGACACAGAGATCTGAAAGTGAATTGGTACGGTGAATGACGCATTGCAGAAGTATTAAGAGACATGAAACTTCCACTAGAAACAAAGAAGATATTGCTATGTGATGTCAGGTCTTCAATATGGCAGTGAATGCTGGACAATATTATCAAAGATAAAGGAAATACTTGAAGCACCTGAAATGTTGTTCTACAGAAGGATGCTGAGGATATCCTGGACCAAGCATGTGAGCAATGATGAGGTTTTGGAAAGGATGGAAATGAAAAGGAAATTAAAATTGAGTATCAGGAAGAGACAACTAAAGTTCTGAGGACATGCCATGAGAAAGGAAGGCTTGGAGAACCTGATACTAACAGACCAGACAGAGGGGAAAAAGAGAAAGAGGAAAACAGTGGATAGCATATTTGAAGGGCCTGAGCAGGTAAATGACAGATGGGGGTTGCGTGGTGCAATGGGAGAAAGTGTGCTAAGAGCCACTAGAGATAGGGAGATGTGGAAAGCCATGATCGCCTATGTCCTGAAAGGACAAGGCACATAGAAGAAGAAGATTTCAATAAATGAGATTTGTTGTATCTGACAATTAGATGAGTAAATGTTATGATTCCTTCTGCCACTTTTCTCTGATTTATCACTTTTGTTCCACCATTGTAGATATTAAAACCTTGTTCAATGGAGCTGAACCTGCAGGTTTCTTCAAGTTTTGAAATTACAGTCCTCGTTAAATTCAAATAAGCTACATTTTTTTTTAATTTGTGTTTTCAACTAATTATCAATAAAATTAATATTAATGTTCTAATTTGAGCTTTTTATCTTTTAATTAGCAAAATATATTTCATATTTTGATTTAGTTTTTTATTGAATTTTAAAAAAATTCTAATCTCTTTCTGGAATGTTTTTCTTTTGGATTTAATTTGAAATATTGATTTTTTTCAGATTTTTTAAAATTATTTGTGTTGACAGTGCTACTTTGATGTGATTTATTTTGCTTGTTTATTTGTGTGTACATGTTTTATCCAGATTTTCATGGGGAGAACAAAATGGCATTGTGTCTGTTTTCTGTTTAGCTTTCAAAATCAATAAAATAAGTAAAACCTGATCATTGAAAAAGTCGACATGTTTTCTTTTTATGAAATATCTTATTTTGCAATGAATTATGCTTGACCCTGCTATGTGACACTAATGGCTCTACAAAAAAGACAGATGTGTTCTTTAAAGAATTGAGATCATAGCTATTGATAGGATTTGTTTTTTTTTTTAAGTCTTCATGAGCCAATAACCCAACTGTTAGTGCTAATTCTGTTTTAAGACAAAGAAAATATAATTTCTACAAATGCTTCATATTGTTATGTATAATATTTGATGTTGTACAATATAAAAAGGAAAGAAAATAATAAAAAACAAAGGTTGTGTGACAGGTTGTCTGCAACATTAATTGAAATATATAATTATTAAAAACAATGCATGAAACAAACCCAGCATAAGTATCAAAGTGATTTATTATAATGTTACAGATTATAATTGATTTTTCCCATTTCTTCAAAGGGTTACTGATATTTAATAATGTTGTAGAGTAAATAAGACAGACACCCCTGATAACACAAGTGAACTAAGCAAGATACCTTAAATAAAGAACTTAAAGAGAATTCAGCATCAGAGTTCCAAGGAGTTCTGATAGAGTGTTCATTAGAGTAACTTTGGAGTTAGTTGAGACATCATATTATAACTGTTAGTAGTGAGTAACAACAAAGGTGACAAGAAATCAAAAGTTATACGGGGAAGAAAAAAATATGTTTTTGTTGTGGTATATATAATAACAGTGATGACAAGAAATTAGGACCATGTTGGTGCCATCTTTCTTCACTATTCATTAAAAAAAAACAGATATTCTGAAATATGAAATACAGCAACAGCAACAGCATCAGTTGTTGGAACTCCAGAAACAGGAACAAAATTAAATGGAATAATTCAGAAGAAAGGGAAAATTTTTGAATTCCCTGCATGGTGGCAAATGCCATAGCTGAATTCACATACAATTCAAATGATGGAATTATCTCTTCTGCTTATTTTAGAAGATAAGTGGAAATTTACAGAGAAAAATGCAGCTACTGGGAAGACAAGAAAAATTTTTTTGTTGAGAAAGTTAGCACCAATAGAAGATGAAAAATACTCTAATTTTATACTTCCAAGAAAACCCGCGGAAATTTGTTTTGATGAAAGTAAATATTCTGACTAAAATGTTTTGGAAGAAAAGTTTGTTAGTCAATACTCATTGGATGTGTATGAATCTGATGAAAAAGAAGACAAAGATTTTGTGACATATGCTGAAATTCTTAACAAGGAGTGAGAAAGTTTCAGAATAAATGAGCTGACTCTGGATTAATTTTTCTTTCAAGGTTTAACAACAAAAAAATAGAGAAATACATGTTAGAATCCTAATGAAACTGGGACAGAATCAAAAACTAACACTACATGAAATATTGGATGAATGTCAAAGAATCCTACACATGAGATGTGATACAGTAAATTGAAGACAACAGAAGGCGCATATATAAAAGCAAAAAAAAATGTGGTAAAAGAAAAATGAATTCATGTTCTGATGTAGAAGGTTATATCTTGAAGAAGACTGTCCCTTTAAGAATTTAAAGTGCTGCAAGTGTGGAAAAGTAAGGCATAAAAAGTCACACTGTAAAACTAAAGCAAGAAATGTTCTCATGGAAAATTTTGTACACAGTGTTGAGATGAAAAAAAAAATTTGTGTACATGAAAATTAATAATGTGGATGTAAAAATACAATGAAACACTGGTCGTGATATCACAATAATCAACAAAGTACATGAAAAGCAAATGTTAAACCAAAATTAAAAAGAACTTCAAAAATTGCACATGACATGTCAGGTGAGAAACTTTAATTTTATAACAAGTGTGTAAAAACTAAGGCTTATATGTTAAAAATACCACAAACATATTTTGTATTGACTAGATAAAATTATCCGAGTTAATGAATTTATTTATAAACATTCATTGAAAAAATATAAAGTGACCAGTTTAAAAAAGAAAGTGAAAATTTAAAGGAAGAATTGTAAAAATGTTTTCTCCATGTTTTGTTGGATGAGTTGGGATCAACACCAGTATTTAAACAAAAATGGAGTGTACTGTTTGCAGCTTTGGCTCAAGTCAACAAAGAATTAAACAAACTTGAAAAAAATGGGGGTACTTAAAGAAATTGTGTTTCTGTTGATTTTTCAACTATTTAGAATCATATAACTACCGATTACTATGTCCAGAGGAAATTTTGCAGAAATTAAATAATGGAAAAAATTTTTTGAAACTGAAAATCTTTGAGGCATATTTCCATGAAAAATATAAATGAAGAAAGAAGGAAAAAAAAAGGACAAATATTGTGAAAGAAAATATAGGGATACAGAAGGCATTGGAATCAGTTAAAGAAAAGATTTATTGAAGAAAGAACCACAAGAAAGGAAGAACATATGCAAGTAATGTATGATATCTTTAACGTATGAACACCCCCAAGAATTCAATGAATATACAAGTATGAGTAACAGAAAAAAGAAACCATACTAAAACTACTAGTGGTGATATAAAATTAAAAATATACAAAGTTTAGTATGTGGCAAACTCACCAGAAAGAAGACGGGTTGAATAATAAGAAATAAAATAAAACATTTAAGAAAATAAAATATCTCAAAATAGAAGAATGTTGTGGAATAAATAAGACACCCCTGGTAGCACAAATGATCTAGGCAAGATGCCTTGAAGAACTCAAAGAGAGTTCGGTCTCAGAGTTCTAAGGAGTTCTGATAGAGCGTTCATTGTAGTACTGTTTGAGTCAGTCAACTATGAAATTCAAACACACTATTGTCCAGTTATCTGACTTACCTTCAGTGACAGGGTTAACTTTTGTACAGCAAATGAAGTCTCATACAAAGTGGTAATGGTTAAAAGTAATAAAATTAAAAACAAAAATAGCTGTTCTAAACACCAACTACTAAATTTTACTTCATAATTTGGTGATGCAAAATTAGAGCATTTAATTTAGATTGCTTATTGCAGTGTAATTTGTAATTTACTTTTTCATAGCTGATTTTCAAGTTCTGTTGTCATCTGTTATGATCACTTTCACACTAATGTCTTTAGAAAGGCATGAATTAAGTTTTTCTTCTCCCTTCCCAGCTATGGGTTAAATAGCAGGGTAGACTATACCCTTTTGCCTTATGTGGTAGTTATTCTAGGTAAAGGAACCCTCTGAATTCAAAACCATTGATGAGGCTTTTATCTGTTGTTTTGAATTAAGGGTTTGCCTTCTTTTAGACTGGTTAATAGCTTTCTGTTGCCTTACAATAAGGCAGCAGGATATCACTCTAATATCTTTGTCACAAAGTAATATTAACTTAAAGGTAATAAAGCAAAGAAACAGTGAAGAACTATAATTGTATACATCTTGAAGAGTTAAAAAAAGATTGAATCAGTTTATTTATAATGAACAAGTTTCTTTGATAAAAAATTTAAGGTATCAAAAACATGAAAATAAAAAAATAGCTAAGTTAATAATAAAAAATTCCCAATTTTACAATTGCATCATTCTTGGAAATGTGTACACAGCTCACTGGTACCCAGCCTACTGAGTCAGTCTGCCAATAGGTCTCATGCTATATCATATTTTTCAATTAATATGTGAGCTTTTGCAATGTTATATTAGAATGGTTTGCAATATTTACAATAACTTTACCTAGCAATAAACAGGAATCAGAAGTGAAAGTTGACATGTCCATGGATGGAATAGAAGGTAGCAAAAAATATATATCTCTGCAAGTGGATCATGCATACTTTCTGATAAGAAAATAAAAAGTCTTAATGCTTAAAACAAAAATTCAATTCTGTGAGTCAATCTAGATCTACAAAAGAAAATTTTTCACATTGAGAGGAAAATTTTTCAGTTATTTAATGGGTTGCTTCTATGGTCTCTCCAACTTTTGATACCAGATGCACCCTCATTTCACCACCCTGCTACAGTATCTATTGAAATTATTCTTCTTTATTCTTTTTACAGTGAATTTATTAAAAAGAAAAGGTACTTTTATTCTTCTACAGTGGATTAAAAAATGTATAATCATATAAAGTGTAAAATATTTCAAAATAAGAAAACTTTTTTCTATAATTTGAATTTGCTATTATTTTGACAATGACTGATTGTTTGAAAATATAAAATGAAAAAACTTGTATTTTTTCAACTGTATTTTGTGCCTAAATTTGAAAAAAAAAACTTGTCTTTTATATCAACAGTTGTCTGACAAAAAAATTCTTACATCTGGTGTATCTGCTGATGCTACCTTTATTCCAAACAGGCTACCACTGCATCTGTTGACCAATATAACCATATCAAATTTTGCATGAAAAGCAAATCTATTTATTTCTGTCTGATTCCTCTCATCTTCATCATTCAGTAACAATTTACCATGAGTTGTTCTTGAGGTTTGTGTTGGGTGAACTTTATTAAAAAAAATTCTGCTTCTGAAAAATTTGAAATGCTTCAGGTTTTTGGCAAATTTTTTTGGATTGAACTCAGTTTTTTGATTGGTGCACTTGTTTCAATGCCAATTGGGTGTTAGTTCAAAATAAGTATTTATGGTAAGCAATCCACTAACAAAATGCCAGAAGATGTGGAAAATATTTGAGCTCATCTGTGAGAACCATTGCCAAGAAGTATTTTTTACAGGATTCAAATTAGGTATGGAGAAAGCCTCATCCAGAAACGTTTCCTGCACTATTCTGTCTCATCTCTCTTTCTTGAGAGAAAAATAAAAAAAAAATATCTGAATTAAATAAAAAATCTGGGTAAGGATAAAAGCAGCAAAATCTCTGCCATTTACTTTATCTTTCAAACGTAAGAGAGAATATCTGCCTGAAAACAATAATAAATTGAAAGAGTTAAACGTCAAATACAGCTCCACTCTTGACACTTAGTTTCTTTATTCTTTTCCTGCATTCAGCTTGGTATTGTTGCAACTGAAGAAACATTAATGCTGATCAGTTAAATTCATAGACCTGTTACTGCTCTTGCCCTGCCTTGGGGAACACTGGATTTACATTATTTTTCCTTCTCATGTCCAATGCACAATAGATTCCTTTGCTTGGTATAGGCATTATTTTAGAGTTGGCATTCAGAATCTCTGTAGTATGTTCTGTTCTTTCTTTGAATACCTAATATTGCTTTCAAATAACATCATTGCAGCTGTTAACACCCTCCACTCCTGCCTTTCAGGTGAACATAAAAATATCCATAGATATAATCAATGATTATCATAAATTTTAATAAATAGCTCAGCCTTCCATAAGTTTCAATCCTTAATTCTTTTTATAACAGAAATCAATCACAATAAGGTGATGGAACTCAAGGAATGAGAAAGAAAGAAACTGTTAGATGTCATCTTCTTCTTCAATGTGCCGTGCCCCTTCTGGGTGTGGGTAACTGTGGCTCTTCACAATTTTCTATTCTCTGTAGCTCTTAGTAAATTTTGTCTTTTTGTTATCTACCTAATCCCTGTTCTACTAATAATTTACAAAAGCTTGTTAGGTAGTTTATGTGCTGCTTTCTTCTGTCCCTTTTGCCTTTAATATATCCTGAGAGTGTCAAATTTTCTAAGCCTTCTCTTTCTGTTTTTAAGTATAAGTGTCTTTTTTATTTCCATTTTGTCTAAAATTTTCTTATTGCTCTCATGTTCAATCCATGGTATTCTCAGCATCTTTCTGTAGAACAATATATTTCTTCAAGTCTCTTTATGAGGAGGTTGTTCATCATTGACTGCTATATAGGAGATTGACATTATGGGACAATACAAAACTATTTTCTTATTTTCTAATGAAAATTTCTTGTTTCTTAATACTTTGCTAAGATTTTTTAGAACATAAAAATTATTTAAGAAAATTGAGAATCATAAAAAGAATCCAGTATAATTTTTTTTAAAAATATAAATTAAATGTAAATCACTCATTTAAGTTTCATACATGATCCATGCTTTTGAGACATGACTGACTGAGCAGAAGATTTTTCCACAGTATATTGCCATTACTTACTGTAGTAGTCTGTTTACTAAGCAAGGCTATAGAACCAAACCTGCCCTGGTATTTGACCCATAGCTGAAAGGAAGAGGTAGATTAATATTTTTCCCAAGAGTATTTGTGTGTAAGTGAATGCAATGAATTCAACTAGAATTTGAACTCAGCTCTTTAATTTCTTGTCTTGAGTTGATATCCACTGCACCATGACAGACATCTTTGTTGTCAGCACTGTTTCTTGTGTTTTTCAAAAAGCATTCTTACAAACCTTCAGGATTTGCATTGGTTTTGAAGCATTATGCCATTTTTTTTCTTATTTCTCATTTGTCTTTAATAATATAACTCCATTGCACTGCTATCTGTTCACTTATTTACAATATTTACTTTTAGACTAATGTCTTCATCCTTTAAATGATTATGATAGCTAAGGTGTCTAGTGATCTGATAATTTCAAACTGAACTCTTTTCATTAATCTACAGGTATAGATTGTTCTCATTTGGCTGGCTATATCTAGAGTTAACTCATTTTGTTCTCTTGTTTAATATGACTCAATTATTGCTATCTCTCTACCCATCTTCATGAAAAAAGTTTACCTGGACTGACAGACAACTTATTGATTCATTTATTTTTTATGGGTTATCAACCCATTGTAGGTTCTTTAAAGGCAGAAAATATTTTTAAATGGTAAGAAGTTTTTTGAGATAATAATGATTTAGTGATCAAAATATTACTAGTTGACCCATAGCTGGGGAAGAAAAGGCAGGTACAAACGTTTCCAAAGAGTGTTTGTGCGTAAGTGAATATAACAAATGTCATAGAAATAAGAAATTGGCTCTCTGATTAACAATTCTATCCATTACACTGTCTAAACAAACTCTTACATTGAAAAATAATTTGTTCTCTGTGATATCTGTTGAAAAATAAAATCATAAAAAAGATTGATTGACTTTAGTAAGCTTCAAATTTAGTAATTGTTTGAGTTTGAGTCTTATCAACCTCTGTGGGTTATTTAATGCCAAAAAAGTAGGGTTTTAAGGTATTTTTTAATGTTCGGTTATTGTGACAAGGTTGATTTAGTAAGATTTTGATAAATAGTATTTGATTATTTATTTTAGAAAACTGAAGATTTCTTGCAGATGTGCGTTGTGGTGCATTGGATATCAGCTCGGAATGAGAAATCGGGGAGCCGAGTTCGAATTCCAGCTGAATTCATTGTATTCACTTACGCTCAAATACCCTTGGGAAAGGTATTAATCCGCCTATTCCTTCCAGTTATGGGTTAAATAACAGGACAGATTGGATTCTATAGCCTTGGTCGGCAACCAGTCTATCACAGAAAGCAATGGCAACCTACTGCGGGATAATCTTCTGCCGAGTCAGTCATGTCTCTTTCGAGACATGATCGCCCAAGCGTGTATCACATGGCACTTAACTGACTGACTGAAGATATCTTCTAGTTTTGTTTTTAAAAATGTATGGCTAGTAATAATTATTTTTTCCTTCAAAAATACATTATGATAATATTTTTCCTTCAAAAATCTGTTTTTCTATAAAAGTCTACTTTTATGTATATATTTTTATAAAAATATATTTTTTATACTTTCATAGTATTTTGACCCCAGATTGGAGGTAAAGTATTTGCCTATAGCTGGGACCCTAACAGGTGCTACCACTCCAGGTCAGGATGGACCTGGAAACAGCAGCAATTAAGAGGTGGTTCATGCTTCTCACAACCACCCAATCAGAATCCTTGTTGCCCGATGTAGTTTACCATCATACTCAGGATTAGTAATTGTTTGTGCTTCTTTACAAGTCTTGAGCAATCACATGCTTTCTTACTCTAATAGAAGAAGGTTACGTAGATAACTGGGACTCTCATTTCTTTAAGTGTAAAGAAGGTAGTTGCGTGTTGTGAGTTTTGTCAAATAGATTTATTATGCTTTTTGATTTATGGACTTGACTTTGGACTTGGAAGACTCATTTATGATTTTATTTATTTTTTTTTTTAATCATTTCACCCCGAACAAGGCAGAAAAGCCACTGATGAGCGGGGGGCTACATAACTGTAAAAAGATTAATTAGAAAAGAGTGAGGAGTACAAACTAGTTAGAAAGGAGCAATATAAAGCTGAGAATGCATGTGCGATGACAGATACATAGGTGGAGAGAAAGAGAAGGATATTCGGGGTGGGGAGAGTGCTAGAGTCCAGTGGTTAATAGACAAGTATTGACATTGCATTTAAATTTCTGGAGGTTGTAGCCATCAGGAAAGCAAGAATATGGGAGCGAGTTCCACAGGCGGGAAGTGAATGAGAAGAAGCTGCAGGAGGAGAATTGTCGTCTGCATTTGGCTAACCTGACTGTGAATCGGTGGAACCCAGTTGCTAGTCTGGTTTCACGAGTAAACACCTGTTGAGGAGGCACCAGTGACTTAAGTTTGTTGGAGCAATAAAAGCCATGAAAGTATTTATAGAACAGACAAAGTGAGGCCACATTTCAACGGTGGGGAAGTGGCTGCAGTCGAGCCACCAGATCAGTACCTATCATATTACAGACTCTCCTTTGGAGCCTGTCAAGAACACTGAGGAGAACAGCATGGGTGCCTGACCATAAATGGCAGCAGTACTCCAGGAATAATAATAATAATAATAATAATAATAATAATAAGGAAGAGTGTCGGGCCCAGGATAGAGTCCTGTGGGACACCAGCATTCGTGCTGTAGGATGAAGAGGCACGCCCATTCAAAACGACCTTCATTTTGTGGTTATTTAAAAAAGATTGGATTAGGTCAAGGAGGCGACCGGTAATACCATAACCGCGTAGCTTGCATAGGATGCCAGAGTGCCAAACCCTGTCGAAAGCCTTGGAGATGTCCAGAGCAACCGCGCGAGCCTCGTCAGACTCATCAAGGGCCTGGAGCATGTACTCCGTTACGGTTGTTAGCAAGTTGGCCATGGACCTGGCAAAGCGGAAGCCATATTGCCTGTCAGAGAAGAGTTTGTGGGTCGTGAGATGTTGAACTATTTCAGCATTGATTATGGCCTCGAATACTTTCCTGAATATTGGTAGAAGACTGATAGGGCGATAGTTGGATGGGTCTGAGGGTTCATCACAATTCTTAAATACAGGAACGACTGAAGAGAACTTCCAGCATGCAGGAAAGCAGGAAGCAGAAAGGCAGTAGTTAAACAGTTTAGAGAGGACAGGGGAAAGTTCAGGATCACACCCCTTAAGGACTATCACCGGGATTCCATCGTCTCCACTCGCTTTATGGGGGTCAAGTTTGGAAATTACTCGTGATACTACTGTCGGGGTAATATATACGTCGTGCAGTTCTTGGAATTATGAAACCAGATTTTTATTATTTTGGATCTGAGCTTCCCTATTTCTCTCACTGATAATAAAAACAAAAATGAGGACATTAGTTCTAATGTAAATAATTCCACATTCCAGAAATTCTAATAGAAATAATGTTTCATTCTTGTTTTTTAGTTTTTTTTGCTTCTTTTTTCATATAAAATGTAAAGTTTTCAAATTCTTTTGATAGTATAGTTTTTTCTTGAATGTAAGTTTACAACTTGACTTCAGTCAATTTATTTAACACTTCTCTAGTAGTTGTCCTAGGTAGAAAAGATAAACGATTAAACAATTTTAGACAATCTTTTTCCTTAACTTTCATTTCAATTATTACTAATTTATATTTGCTGTTTATTGTATTATCTCCTGTAAAGAATGGTATTTGAACATCAGCATAAAAAAAATCACATCTCATATAAAATCAATCTAGTTTCTGTTTATGTGTGAATATTAATCAATCACTTTTTTATAATGTAATGAAAATAACAAATATAATATTAACAAATAACGGTAGTATATTTTAAAAAAATGGCTATTTTGTTACTTTTTTGTTAAAGTAAAATAATCTTAAATTGCATTTACATAATTTTATTAAGATAATTGTATTTTACATAATTACATCTCTTGGTGAACATAAAAGCTTACAACAGATAATGATTACTTGTTAGTATTATTTCTTATAATTATCTTAAATGGGCTGCCATGAAGAATTCATATAATAGTATTAGTTTCACCATATTACCTTTCCAAACACTCAATGTCTTTTAGTGAATATGTACTTAAGTATTCTAATGTACAAGGTTTTTGTTTGTCACCAGTTTGGAGGAAGAGGGGTGATGATTTGTTGCTGTTTGAGAAGATGATTTTCAGAATGATTGAATTCAATATTTAATATTTTACAAGTAGGTTTTGACCCAATTTACAACATGTGGCTTAGCATCAAAAAATAACTTTGTCATTTCTCTGCTTGTATAGTGCCCATTTTTTCTTAAATGCTCAACTGAAACACATCAATTGTAGTTGATAGTGAGCTCCCACAATGGTTTTGGTTGGTTTGAGCAGCTCATAATAAACTACACCGAGCTAATCTCACCAAATGCAGAACATAAGCTTCAAGCTATGAATATTCAGCTTTGTCATAGATACTGATGCATGACTGAGCTTACTCCATGACCTTCTACACTTTTTTTTTTTAATTGTATCACCCTGAGCAAGGCGGTAATGCCACTGATGTGCAGGGGGCTACATAAGAGTAAAAAGATTAAGTAGAAGAGAGTGAAGAGAAAGACAAACCAGTTAGAAAGGAGCAAAAGAAGGATGGGAATACAGGTGTGATGACAGTTGCAAAGGTGGAGAGAAAGGAAAGGATATACAGGGTGGTGAAGAAAGAACTCAAGTCAAGTGGTTAAGAGATGAGTATTGACATTGCATTTAAATTCCTGGAGGTTGTAGCCATCAGGAAAACAAGGATAAGGAGACGAGTTCCACAGGCTGGAAGTGCAAGAGAAGAAGCTGCAGGAGTAGTATTGTCATCTGCATTTGGTTAATCTAACTGTGAATGGGTGGAACCCAGTTGCCAATCTGGTTGCACAAGTAAACACCTGTTGCAGAGGCACCAGTGACTGAAGTTCATTGGAGCAGAAGCCATGAAAGTATTTATAGAACAGACAAAGGGAGGCCACATCTTGTCGGTGGGGAAGTGGCTGTAGTCAAGCTGCCAAGTTGGTACCTATCACATTACTGATTCTCCTTTGGAGCCTGTCAAGAACACTTAAGGTTATTGTAGTGTATCCACTTTTTATTGCCAGTCATGATACAATGCAAAAAACTTTTCCTTTGCTCACGTGTGACAAGATGCTGTTTGACATCTCTTGGCATCCACTTGTACGGCACCCAGTGTTCATGCTTTTGAATCATTCTTAATGTTTTCAAACATTTTAAAACTGTTGTGTAATGAACTCCTAGTGATTCTGCAAGTTCAGTTTGTGCCTGACATGAGTCTTCATGAAGTAATGCCTCCAATTCTTTGTTTTCAAACTCTTTTAGTTTTTATCTTCAAAATCAGGATCATTATTTTTTAAGCATCTAAACCAATCACTGCATGTTGTTTTTAACAGAGCAAGGTCACTGTAAGTCTGAACAAGAATTACAGCAGTCCAGTAAAATTCCTTGCAAATACACTTTCTTTGGCACAAAATCCTACAAGTTTAATGCTTTGAAAAACAAAGTTGTTTACACTTCAACAAAATGACACAAACTGAATTTCAAGCTTCCTTATCGTACTTCCTTATAGATGCATTATCGTTTGAAACTACACACATGCAGTTCTTGGAACATTGGAACACCTTCTGTTGGAAAAAAAACATGTGAGACCTTACTCAAGGTCCTAATCTAAACTTATTTATAAATGGAAGTTTGTGTGTGTGTGTGTGTGTGTGTGTGTCCGTTACCTATAGACTCCGAAACGGCTGAACCGATTTTCTTGAAAATTTACACAGTTGTACTATAAGCATCTGCAAGTGTTCTTAACTAGGTTTTGTGTTGATGTACCCCCAATAAATATCGAAAATCAATAATAGAAAAAAATGGGTTATAGATGAAGTGGTCCGATTTTAATCAAATTTGATACACTCATAGACAAAGACATAAGAAACGATATTCAGAAGTTTCAAGGTTGCCGTTTTTACAATAGTGCAGAAAATCAATAATATATATATATATATATAAAAGGCAAGATGTTTGTGTGTGTGTCTGTTTATCTGTCTGTATGTCCTTTATACAAATCCACAATTTTTATCTGATTCTCACCAAACTTCACACAAATATTCTTTAGGCTGAGTCTGAGCTCCAGGACCATGGATTAGTTTTAAAGCTTTCATTACACCTGAGCAACGCCAGACTATACTGCTAGTATATATATATATATATATATATATATATATATATGATCACTGTTGACTCATTAAATGAATATAACCATTGGTAAAAATTTAAAGACTATACTTAATTCATTGTTAGGTTAGCTGCTATGAAAGTTGGTTCACTGTGTCATGCAAGACATTTTTTCTCTCCAGAATTTATCATACATACCATTTGCCCATGCTTAGAATATTGCTGCCACATATGATCCAGTGCCCCTGCTATTTATCTCAAGCTCCTTGATAAAATCTAAAGAAGAATCAGCAATATTATTGGTCCTGATCTGGCAACTTGGCTTCAGTCACTTACAAATCACTGTAAGGTTGCCTCTCTGTTGCTTTTTTCAAATATTTTTATGGTAATTATTCACATGAGCTCTTCGGTATGTAGCTAGACTTTATGAATTTAAGTGCAGTACTGGACTGTTGTTGAGATCTCATTAATTTACAGTTGATTTGGCTAGATATAACTACAAATTCTTTGCTAAAAGTTTATTTTGTTGCACTTCTTGCTTTTGGAACTCCCTTCTGGCTCCATGCTTTCCAGCCAAGTTTAATCTTCAAGAACTTAAATGCAATGTCAATTGCTATCTACTGTCCTCCAGATTACCTTTTTTGTTCCTGCTGATTAATAATGTTTCTGTTTCTAATTCTTCCACACCCAGTAACTTTTTGTGTCTTAGTGGCTTTACTGCTCTGTATGAGGGGTGGATTCTAGTGTATGATGTGGACCCATCTAAATGGTATAATACTGACATTAAGAATCATCATAGTAGACTGCTAAACAGTTATGAAACAGCTACAAGACTGATCCATAAGTGAACATCATATACTTCTACTGATTTCAGTAAAACTAGGTTGACTTCTAGCAGCATTATGTTTCATGAGTTTGTTATCTTTATTCAATGCAACAAAGACATAGCAGTGGCGATGAGGATTCAAACTCACAGATTGTGCAAACATAATAATACACTATAAGAAAATTAAAGATAATTATCCAGAAACAGCAAGAATTCCAGAAGACATTGTTACAACAAATGCAAGAACAGATAAAGACAATTCTAGAAATGCAATAAAAGGACAATGCATCAAATTCATTTTTGCCAGATTCAGTCACTAATTAGTGAATTTAAGTAGATCCTAGAAGAAAATATTACATTTGTGTTGTACTTTAGACTTCAGAGAAGAATGTCAAGGATAGTCGAATGAAAATTAGGTACATATTATGTTAAAAAAATTGTGCTCTGCTGAACATGAAAAATATTTGAATTTCATTTTTCTAAATACTTAAGAAAAAATGTCTTTTAACAAAACTGTATTGCTATAAGCAAAAATATCTGATGGAAAGAATTCACCTTTTTATAAATGTTAGCAGTGTATAAACCTTGCTAATAATGAAAATGAAACTTTTGTCATATCTGCCAGTAAGTCAACTGTGAGTGTGAGAAATTTAAACTGATTGAACTATCCCCATCCAGACTTAAATGTCTAATCTTCAATAAAGGTTTAACAAAAAGCAACATTGCAGAAATATGCTTGCAAATTGTTACAAAATTCAGGATTCAAGGTTAATGATACAGAATTTTGTGGAAGAGTGCCAAAACATTGTCAACTTATGGCATGATACAGAGAAAATCAAATTGAATGTCATGTCAGAAGTACAACTCATCCAAACAAAAACAGGAAATAAGATAGAACTACCAATAGGAAAAGTACAAAATAAAAATACTGCCTAACCCAACCTATATTATGACTGTGATATGCTTCATTTCAGAAAGAACTCTTCATTTAAAACTAAAAACAGATTTAATTGTAAAAGAAATATATAACAAACAAAGCTACTGCAAATCATAAAGAAAAAGAAATACACAAATGAACTTGCTGAAAGTAGTGCTACCTGCTAAAAAACTAGAAAGTTCAAATAATGAAAATTTTGTAAGAATAAAAATGAATAGCAATACAATGAGATTTTGGTTGGACACTGGTAGCAATATTACAAATATGGATGAAAAAACTTAGACCAGAATTGCCTAAATTGCAAAAAGTTGACAAAGTTGCAAGAGGAATATTGGCCAAGAAATTAATTTTTCTTTGGTAAATTACATATAATGTTGCTCTTGCAGATATAGCTAAAAAAGTAAAGTTTACATTTAAAAATTCCACCAAGAATCTACCAAGCATTGATTGGCAAGAATTATTTGAACTTTGGAATTGGTTGATTAATTCATTCTGTGGAAAAGTTCATTGTTCATCTGAGAAAAATATTACAACCAAAGAAGCCCTGAGTAAGCTAAAAAATAAGTTCCTGAATATTTTTTCAGAGAAGTTAGGAAAATGTATAAAGGCAAAGGCATTTTTAAATTAAAAGAAAATTTGATACCAGTTTTTAAACCAAAATCAAATATACCTTTTACTGCATTGAAGTCTATTAGCACTAAATTAGAAAGGTTGGAAAACTGCAGATCTATTGAAAAAATAGATCACTGAATTGTTTATAGCAGAAAGAAAAACGAGATTCATTGACATACAAATTTTTCAACTTAGTTGAATGACAGTCTCCTCCCACATGTATATACTAACTTCACAGGATAACTTCAGGGGATATATTTGCCAAATTAAATATTGGTATTTTTATCTAAAAAATTGAACTGTTTGAGGCATATCTTCAAATTAAAGTGGATGAGGAAAGCCAGAATTATTTGATTATTAGTACACATAAAAACTCTACACATTTCAAAGATTAAACTGTAGGGCAAAAGAATATCCATTATTTGCTTGAAAATAATGGATATTCTTTTGCTGTTGGCTGAACTAGATGGTACTGTTGCTTACAAAGGCATAGTTATTAAGAGTGCTACAAAAATAAAGCATGTAAAACTGATTCAACAAGCATTTCAGAGACTGCATGATTATGGAGTCAAAATCCCTGAACAGAAATGTCAGTTCTTTACAAACAAAATTAGGTTAGATAATTGATGAAAAAGAAAGAAGACCAGATCCTTCTAGAGCAAGTGCAATTACAGAAATGCCTCCCCCAACAAATTTGGTTATCTTAGAATTATTCCTTGGATTAGTAAATTACTGTAATACTTATGTGCCAGAAATATACAAATTCCAAGTACCTCTAAAGTATTTACTTAAGAAGTGTATTAAATGGAATTGGTTGGCAGAATGTTCAAAAGATTTCAAAGAAATTAAAAAACTACCAACTTCAGAGTTATTACTGATAAATTACAACCCACAGCAACAAATAATAGTGTCAGAGATGAGCAAACACAGCATAGAAACAGTAATATGCCGTACATTCAAAGACTGTACAGTAAAAGCAGTCACCCATGGTTCAGGAAGTTTGATAAATATGGAAAAATGCTCTGTTCAAATGGAAAAAGAAACACTTGCTATAATTTTTTCAATAAATAAAAAAGATCAGATTAGGAAGGAAATTTAAACTGGAAATTCTTCATTATCCAGTATTAAGTATATTCAGTTCTAAGAAAGGTATTTTCATGCATATTGCAAACAGACTACAGCATTTGGCTATGACTTTATTCAACTGTTATTTCAAGATGGAATTTTTATTGTCCAAAGAATTAGGACATGCAGATGGCCTGTCCAGATTGATATTAAGATGTAAAAAATATTTTGAAGATACTGTGATCTTTGCTGGCATCTGAAACAACATTGAAAGCCATGAGCGTAACACTATTAAAGAATTGCTGGTCATGATAGACAGTATGAAAATTCATTCTTAAAATAATACATTTTTCTAAAATACTATGAATGACGTTAAGTTAAAATGGAGTAAAACTAAAACTAACTCCAGTAACAATAATTCATCACTTTCTATTTATGATGGCGTATTTTTGTATGCAGAAATAATAGTAATTCTATTATCACTACAAAAAAGGATTTTGAAACAGTTGCATGTAGAACATCAAGGAATAGTGAGAATGAAGTCCCTGAAGGGAAGCTACATTTATTGGCCAAAGTTGAACAAAGATATTGGAAATACAGTTAAAAACTGAAGGTTGTAATTCAACAGCAAAATCATCACATATAAATTTTCAGGTATGGTCAATCACTGATAAAACATGAACAAGATTACATATGAACTTTGCTTGACCACTACGTGGTTCCTACTATTTCATTGTCATCAACACTTTTTATAAAATGACCTGAGAATTTAAAGTGTAAATGACCAACTACAACAGTAACAATTAAATTCTTATACAGCCTTTTTGTAAGGTTTTAAATACCTGCTAGTGAGGTATTTGATAATGGAACTCAGTTTACTTTGAGTAACTTTAAAAAATCCCACACAAATTATGCAGTTGAACATTTGACAACACCGATTTATTGTCTCGGAATGAACGCTCATATTAACTAATTTGATGACACCTTTAAAAGAGAATTAAGAAAAGCTAAAGGATTTGAAATGGAAGTCACAGCACTACAAGAATTTTTGAGTTTATATCGAATGATATTGATTACAAATGTCACCACAAAAATGTCACCTGTAAGTTTTTAGGAAAGTGAGGTCTATTATAAAAAAAATCAAAAATTTCAAACTACAAGATCAAGTTTGGTAATAGAGTTTTCATTAAAGACTTTAAAGCCAGAAAGGAAGATAGGTGGGTGAAAAAAATAATTCAATGTATTGGTAGTATGCATTGCCAAAGATGGACAATTCTGACATAAAAGTCATATAAATCAATTGATGTCTAGTAACACACAGAATAGGTAATCAGTACAATTTTATTTACCAATTGTCATATTTTACAATACTTTAAAATTTTGTTCATTCATTCATCTTCTTGACTATTATAATTGTGGATGGAGGGATCCGAATGCTGAAGCAACAATGACTCTCCTCCAAAATGATCTATTAATAGCGGCTATCAGCAATTCTGGTTTAGTCTTACTCACCCACTGGTTGACATTTAACACCCGTATATGACAATGGAAACTAAGTGACTTCTACAATCTGTACTTCTTTAGGGAGCATCATCTATGCTTGCTAAATGACCTTGTGTCAAGTGTAACTGAGCACACAACATTTGAAATAATCAGAAGGTTAATCAAAAGATAAAAGGGTCTCATTTGTATTAATAGGTGTAAATTTATTTAATGAGAGGGAATGACATCAATTTTGTTGTTTTGAAATAACATTTATGTTTGAAAGTTCTGCATGAAGGTTTTCTTTTCAATGTGTGTTTGAGAGTTCAGTTTTCAACAAAATCTGATATTGTTGATGTGTGTACAATTGTAGTAGGTGAAAGTGAAATTGTAAATTGTATCTGTGTTCCTTTTTTTTAAGTAATGGGGAAAGAGAAGAATCAATCAGTGCAGTTGGAAAAAGAAAGTGAGAGTTTGAAAAATGCATGTCATCATGTAGTTCATGACCTGTGACTCTCTGAAAAGAAAGGTGGAATCATGCATATTTATACGATTGTGAAAAGTAATATCAGATCAACTTTTAAGATTTTTCCTTGCTCCTGATTGGCCAGTAAATAAGAACTTGTATTTATTTTGTTTTAACAGACATCAGTACATTGTAAAATTTAGTGAAACAACAATATTATAAAAGAAACGTTTTTATTGGTGAATGTGTATATGTATATACTTTTTTATTGGCTCATGAAAAGGTATAAGTCCTGCAGGTACCTTTTTAAGATAAGACTATTCCTAAGTATTTAAAACTTCATCCAATGAATTCTCTTTCATGACAATTCTGACCCAGGTGTTTTAGTTGTGCTATTCCCCATTACTTTGGATTTCTCCCATATGCTCCTGCTCTTTTAACAAATTTGTTAGTCAAGTTCTGCAGAGTTTTGAGTTCAATACCAGGCTACAGCAGTGGTTATCAAATAACATAGAGAGTTAAGTTAAAGGGAGATAACTACATGGCTACCATAAATGGCATTGCACTTGGAATGAGAATGATATACCTCAGTGATCGTAATAAAGGGTTTAGTTTGAAATTCCTAGGCCTGGAAGAAGGCCAGAGCATACAATAGCCGAAATGCCATAATAATGACAATAAAAATGAGTACAACAGTCCAAACAATTTAAATAGTGTAACTAGACAAATTTTTAAGGTGTACTTTACCAAATACTCCTGCTAAGTAAATATGTCAATGTGAATTTTTTTTTCAGGTCTTCGAATTATAGAAATTCTTTTATGTTTAAAATATTGCATAATAGAATGGTTTGTATTTTATTCTGCATTATTCAAAATGAAAATGTGTTTACTAGAAATATTTAATAAAGTCTGACTAAAAAATGAAGGAGATTTTGCATTTTTGTTATAGTTAAAAATGGCTAATTAAAACCAGGATATGGTTTTCTACATGTTCTGTACTGAGAGATTATTTGTTAATGAAAGTGAATTTTATTTGGAATGGAGGCATTATTAAATGCCAAGATGGAATTTTAAATAACCAATCTTTGAAAATATAGTAAGCATTTTTTCAAATAAATATCTTCACATGTGAACTAGTTTGTTCTATCATTTTAAATTTAAGTTAAATCTATCAGCAACACCATCCATTCTTTGAATAATATTTTGGAAAAACAAACATGTGAATAATGGTAACTGAAAAGTTCTTTTGAATCTTAAGTTCATTGGTTTCATTTAAGAGAAAGATTTTCATGAGTACAAACAATGGAACAGTTTTTCATTATTTTCAGCAAAGAAAAAAATAATTAAGAAAAGGAAAAAAATACTGAACTAGAAATAATAGTGATCACATAAATAATTTTTTCTGCATTTCTTTCAAGAAACTTTGAGTCTGAAGTCAGTATAAAATAGCAAAAATAAAAACCTGTCCCTCTTGGTGCTCTTACTCTTGACTGGAAGGAAAAAATATATTTGTTGCTCAGAAAGATTTTTAATAACAAATAAATAGCAGGAGTCAGGGAAAACAATGAACCATTTACATCAAGATTATTTGAAAAGATACAGTTGGTACTTCATGTAATGAATTTATGTAAATCTTTTTATACCTCCCTCCTCCAAATTAGATCAATTGTGTGTCTATATGTTGTTATCAAATTTAGCTTTGTGGGTATATAAGCTAATCAAAGCTAGAGGACAACAGGAAAAAAAAAATGAAAAAGAATTATTTATGGTGGTCAGACAGAAATGGCAGAGCACAAATGCTTTTGAGTTCTACAGAGAGAACATTTGAGTCTGGTGTCATAAATCTTTGAACAATGGGCATTTTTTTTTTTGCTTCTGTTTTTCTTCTCACAGTCATTAAGCCAAATCTTTCCAACTTGATATATTAGAAATTTTTGACTAGTTTGTTTTTCTTCATCTTATTTTTGTTGCTCTTTGTTGCATCTCTCAGTTCACTCTATGCTTTTTTAGTGTGAAGCATGGATAAAAAAAAAGAATAAGCTTATGTTGAGATTTGAACTTGCATGTTTTATCCCTTGGAACTTCTCTCACTGTGATAGCAGCTAACTCATGAGGCCATAGAGATCTCAATAGTAACTGGTGAAATCTTTGTACTCTAATCAGTAATTTGTTGCCAGAAGATTAAAATTAGTTACATTGCTACACCAGACCTGTCCAGAAATAATTCATCCATTTAATATTAAATATGTAACCTGCATACAAAATAATACCTTCAGTCAGTTAAGTGCCATACGTGATACACAGTTGGGCAATCATATCTCAAAAGAGACATGACTGACTCAGCAGAAGATTATCCCGCAGTAGGTTGCCATTACTTTCTGTAGTAGACTGGTTGCCAGCCAAGGCTATAGAACCCAATGTCCTGTTATTTAACCCAAAACTGGAGGGAAGAGATGGATTAATACCTTTCTCAAGGGTATTTGCGCGTAAGTGAATGAAAGGAATTCAACTGAAATTCGAACTCGGCTCTTCGATTTCTCATTCCAAGCCGGTATCCACTGCACCATGATGTACATCCTGCATACCTTAGTCATCTTTAAAGTACTTTCTTTAGAACTTCATACAATTATCCTAGTAGACATGTCAGTTTTCAAAATATTTTGAAAAACCTCCTGAAGGGATCATAATCAGCTGCTTCATTTCATAATCCTGAATTTCTTTGGTAAAAACCAAAAGTTCATGGGCGCTGAATTTGATGGGTTACAAATATGAGTTATGTCATATTTTACATAAAAAATAAACAAAAAAAAAAAGAAAACAAGTCTGAGATGTGAAGAATTTGCATTGGAGATATTCAGAGTAGCTGACTATTTTCAAAATAGTCTAGATTCTACAAATCTTATAATTCTTGCACTGTCCAATAATGGGGGAATAAAACTAGCTTGTAACATTGAGTACTTCACAAACCTTCCTAAAAAATTTTTGTCATTCCTGAGCTGATTTTGAATTTTTTTTAGTCTTGATAAATGGTTACACTCTCAAAGAGGCTCCTTGCTTTGAACATCTGTTGTGATTCTTCAACCCAGACCTTAGGTGGAACTCATATATATGATCTATTGTTAAAAATGTTGGGAAAATGGTCAGCTTCTAATACTATGCCAGTACTCCTTCTACTATGCTTTATCTTTACAAGAGTTAAATCAAACCAAAATTAATGTATTGAAGCCCTATTTACACTTTCCAGCCTCAACAGAATTAAAAAGTTTTTATTTATTTTTTGTTTATTTAGTCAAGCTTACTTGGATATTCATGAGTTTATCATGCCAACCATCACCATCCTGCATCAAGGTCAGAAAGTCATTAGGGTGGTATTCTGTATGATAACATAGCTGGTCAATATTGGTGTTTGCTGGGTGACCAATCCATCTTGCTCCATGGCTAGGTGTTCAGAGCAGTAGATCAGCCATGAGTTATTGTTTTGCTCACTAGCAGTATCCTGCAAAGCACATTCTGCATTTGTCTATATTTCTGAGATGAGGTAGTATTTACAGTATTTACATTATTCGGACTATTGTCCTTATCTTTATTGCCATTTGTACAACATTTCAGCCGTTGTATGCTCTGGCCTTCTTCAGGTGCTAAGAATTTTAAACCAGACTCTTTATTACAATCACTGGGGAATATCATTCTCATTCCTTGTATAGTAATGCCTTGATTGGCCTTGCAGACACATGGTCTTGTGGATATAGACATTGGTTAGTTCCTGTGACTTGATCCAAAGAGTTGTGAGTTCAATACAGCAGTGGTGAACAAGTAACTTGAAGTGTTAGAGGGAGATAACTCATGACTTCCAATCGAGGCATTACTACACAAGGAATGAGAATGATATACCCTAGTGATTGTAATAAAGGGTTTGGTTAAAAATTCCTGGCACCTTAAGAAGTCTGGAGAGTACAACAGCCAAAACATTGTACAAATATCAACAAAGATGGCGACAATAGTCCAAATAATGTAAATACTGTACATTCTGCATTCATGTAAAATTGTAAAAATTCTGGGATGGGTCTTTAGAGGTGTGAGTTAGTTGGATATTGTCTCCAAGAGATATTAAGTACAGCTATTATCATCCGAGTGTAGGTTCCATTAAGCTTAGACTCTTAGGTTTTATTTAATGTCCCAGCAGTGGCACTAAACATTAAAAACATCTGTACAGTGGCTCAAAAGAAATCTCATTTGAGGTTTCCTGGTACAGATTACATTCATTTTATTAAAGCAATGAAAAATCATCTGTATACAGATGAATTATTTTTCACACAACAAACTCTTTCTTCAGAACAGATTGTTGTAAGCCATGGAAATATGTTCTGATCAGCTATATTCACCTGTTCAGATATTCTAAAACCCACTATGCCATGTTAGCCAGAAACTTCTAGTTACTCAGATTTCCACATTTTAAATGATAAAAATGTTTTGTGAACACCTTGTATGTTTATGTATCAACAGGATATGAAAAACTGATTGCATTTTGTTTCACAAATGTATAAATTTCAAATTTTGTTTATAACGTTTTTTTTCTAATTTTATTTTCATCCCCCCTTTCAGAACCCTATTAATAATGAATACACAGGAATGCAACTTTGTTGATCCCCATGGATTTCTTTGCATGGGGTTTTGTAAAAACAAAGGTTTATCGCCAAAAGATCAATATTTTAGCTGAGCTTAAAGAGCACATTAAGTAAACAGTACAAGAGATAACTCCTGAAATGCTTCAAAATGTGTTTTGCAATGCTCGGGATAAATTTAAAATCTGCATGGATATAGATGGAGCACAAGTTGAAAATTTTCAATAATGTTTTGATTTATCAATTTATCTGTTTTGTTTTATAGTTATCTTATAAACATAAAATTATGTCAGTTTTCAAAAATTTGCCTGATTTCATTGAAATTAATAGTTAATTCTGGGACACCTTGTGGGCATGTGTGTGTGTGTGTGTATGTATATATATATAGATATATCTATAAACACACACATGGTGTTAAATTGTAATGACACTTAGTGCCAAAATTGCTATTCTTTCAGTAGTTTACTGGTAAAAAGGCATTTTAGGCAAGCAGGTTTGTTTTGTCATAAAGTACTAAATATCAAGACAGAGCATTAAAAGATTTGATCTGGAGATCTTTTTCACGTAGCTGAGCAGTGTCATTTTAGTCATACTGATTTTGAAATTTTGTAAAGAAGAAATTATTGTGATGCCTTCACTCTTCAGAGTTTTTTTTATGAAACAACACTGCTCAACTTGGTGAAAAACCTCTCCATATTAATTCTATATGATACATACCTACATACATATATATATATATATATGGTCAGTTAGTTAAGTGCCATACGTGATACATGCTTGGGCGATCATGTCTCGAAAGAGACATGACTGACTGGGCAGAAGATTATCCCGTAGTAGGTTGCCATTGCTTTCTGCGGTAAACTGGTTGCTGACCAAGGCTATAGAACCCAATTTGTCCTGATATTTAACTCATAACTGGAAGGAAGAGACGGATTAATACCTTTCCCAAGGGTATTTGCGCGTAAGTGAATACAATGTTGGGAATTATTTCTGATGACTACAATTTGAATCTTCTTTTTCTATGTGCCCTGTCCTTTCAGGACGTAGGCGATCATGGCTTTCCATGTCTCCCTATCCCTGGTGGCTCTTAGCACGTCTTCTCCTGTTACACCATGCAACCCTTGTTCCATCATTCACCGGATTAGGTCCTTCAAATATGTTACCCACTGCTTTCCCCTGTCTCTTTTTCCCTCTATCTGGCCTGTTAGTATCAGATTCTCCAAACCCTCTTTCCTCATTGCATGTCCCAGGAACTTCATCTGTCTCAAACTGATGCTCATTATTAATTTCCTTTATTTTTAGTTAAAAAAATTATTGTTGTATTAAATATCCATTTATTCACTTTTCACATAGATATCAATTTCAAAATATCCCGATGAAAGATGTACATTCCTTTTTAAATTATAATTACTTTGCAGTGAGGTCTCCAGTAGCTGAGTAGTTAAGTATGTTTATAAGTATGGATAAAATGAATGCAGGCTCAGTTCATATCAAAAAGCACATTTTCTTTAAAAAGATTGTTGATTTCCTGGGCCAGTAGACATTACATTAATGATAAAAATACATGATGCTTATCCAAAAACATGAACCCAGTAACTATAATGTTGTTTCTCATAATAACTATTAGATATGCACAGATGTTCCAAGCTTCTTTTAAAACCTAAAGACTGAACACAAAATATAAAATCAGTGCTGAACATTCTGTATTCATGATAAAAATGGTGTTGGGTAAGATATATACAGCACTAGATGTGGAAGAGAGCAGCAGAATCAAGTATGAAGTCTATGAAAAAGGTTTGGTTAGAAGTATTATGTATATGTTTGCTAAAGTTTTAAAAGATGAATTTGAGAACAGAATATACGGTTGTAGACTATAATAATGGGCTTGCATGACTTGTAAGTGTTTTTGAATGATGGAATTTGGTATTGAAATTGGTTGAAAAAATGTATTGATCTTTCAATCATTGTCAAATGTTTGCAATGTATAATTCAAAAAGTTTGCCATGTCTGAGAAATATATCAAATTGCTTATCATGATATAATATAAGAAGATAGACAATTATATAAAATAATGATATTTTTTTAATCATTTTGTCCCAAGCAGTCCCGCCTGACTGCCACTAGGATGTTACTGGAAAGACTGGGTACAGGGGGCATTGTATAAATAATAAAATAATGAACAGGATTCAAAAAGATAAAAGATGGCAAGTGTTGTTGCATTTAAATTTTTGAGATTGTAGCTATAAGTGAAGCAAGTAAATAAAAATGAGTTCCATAGACAGGAAGTGGCAGTTACATTTCACTATTTCAGTGATAAAAAGGTGGGATGTAGATGTCAATCTAGTAGCAAACTTAAATTCACCTGGATGGGGCACAAGGGGGAAAAGCACATCAGAGCAGTTGCCATGAAAATATTTGTAGAAAAGTCAAAGGGAAGCCATGCCACATCAGTGAAAAAGTGACTGAAGTCATGATGCCATGTCAGAACCGATTCAGTCAGTTAAGTGCCATACGTGATACACGCTTTGACGATCATGTCCTAGAAGATACATGACTGACTGGGCAGAAGATTATCCCGCAGTAGGTTGCCATTGCTTTCTGTTGTAGACTGGTTGCCAGCCAAGGCTATAGAACCCAATCTGACTATTATTTAACCCATAACTGGAGGGAAGAGACGGATTAGTACCTTTCCCAAAGGTTATTTGTGCATGTGAATACAAGGGAAAACTCTTCTAGGCATTTAAAAATATTATAATTTCTATATTTTTTAGTATTGAAATATAGTTTTATATAGAATGAAAATTTAAATATATAAAATGTATTCCTATTAAATTATGAAAGATTCTTCCCTTCTTCTTTTCGATGTGCCCTGTTTTTTCAGAACATAGGTGATCATGGCTTTCCATGTCTCCCTATCCCTGGTGGTTCTTAGCACGCTTTCTCCTGTTGCACCACACAACCCCCATTCTGTCATCCACCTGATCAGGCCCTTCAAATATGTTATCTGCTGCTTTTTCCTGTCTCTTTTTCTTTCCCTCTGGCCTGTTAGTATCAGGTTCTCCAAGCCCTCCTTTCTCATTGCATGTCCCAGGAACTTCAGTTGTCTCTTTCTGATGCTCCGTATTAATTTCCTTTTTGGTTCCATCTTTTCCAAAACCTCATCATTGCTCACATGCTCAATCCATGATATCTGCAGCATCCTTCTCTAGAGCCACATTTCAATTGCTTCCAGTTTTTCCACCATCTTTGATGATATTGTCCAACATTTACTGCCATATTGAAAAACTGAAATCACATAGCAATCCAGTAATCTTTTCTTTGTTTCTAGCAAAATTTTCCTGTCTCTTAATACTCTACTAAACTTCTGGAATACGTCCTTTGCCAAGCCAATTTGTCTTCAGATCTCTGTGTCACACTTTCTGTCTTCTGTTAGAACAGTTCCTAGGTATTTAAATTTTTGTAACTGTTTGATTTTAGTATCCCCCACCTGTATTTGGCATTTTGGGCTGCTCTTTTTGCTGATGACCATGCATTCGGTTTTCTTGCAGTTTATTTCTAGTCCTTTCTTGTCACTCTCTTTAGCTACCTTCTGTAGGAGTTCTTGTAGTTTCCTTTCCATGTCTGCTATCAGCACTGTATCATGTGCATACCTTATGTTGTTCAAATTGTGGCCTCTGATGACAAATCCTTGCATGGCATCCAGGGTTATCAGAATAGTCTCGCTGTACAAGTTGAATTGATCTGGTGAAATGACGTAAATGTCTTCCATTTTTTAACTTCATACAGATGTGCACTTTTGATAGCATTCTTTAAAACAGCAGTTAATAACTCTAACAGCTGCCCTTAAATTTCTGGACAGATGTGATCCCGGAATTTATTGATGTAGATTCACAGTCACCCACATCATGACAGGTCAATTATTGAACCATATATAGTCTAAAATATAGAATCAACCAATGAAACATGAAAAGATTTTCTGGTATGAACTGTTGGCAGTATTCTCTTTTGATCTGAATGATAAATTGATTGAATCTAAAATACAATTCCATAATTTTTCTTCTTTGTGCCATCATGAATCTTTCTATGAGTAATTTTCTCATGTTGATCTAAGTTTTGACAAAAAAGAAATAAAAGTATTGAAAATCTGACATGTTATGACATTTTTTATTCCCTAGGTGACTTTTTTGATTCAACTTTGATTAGACTGTAGAATCATTCATAGTCGTGCGGTCTAAGATGCACTAGCTCAATTTGATGGCTTCCCATATGCTGTTAGGGATCGCAGGTTTGAATCCTGTTGAATGATGTAAATTTTCATAACTAAACTTCTCGTAAATAATCAGGCTGGTAGCAATACACATATAAATACACCATTTAATTAAAACAGAGTATCTACTTAAATTTGATTATTTATTAAAAATGATGTTCAAACAAATAAGCATATATACATATATAGTCATCCGCAGACAGATCTGTTTCGCTGTATCACAGCTCATCAGTACAGTTAGACAGCCAATTGCTTTTTACTCAGGATTGAAACCCAACCGAACTGGCATCAGTCGAAGATTCTACCTCTGAGCTATGGGTGCTCGGGAGAAGGAGGGAGACTTTTTAGCATGTATATTATCATAATACAAGCCCAATAGCTGAGAGTGTTCTAATTCATTGTTGAATGAACGATGCATAGATGCCAGAGTAGCTACTGTTTTTCAAAGTCTACCATTCTTCCAGAGTGCTCAATCAGGGTGTGAGAGCATAAACTATATTACAAAACCTAATGGCAAGTTATGAAATGGTATGAACCAACATATTTATTTTAACTTATTTGTTTGAACACTTTTTTAATGGATACTTGTATTTGAGTGGACACTGTTTTTCTATAATTAAACAGTACATTTATATATATCCACCAGCCTGAATATTTGAGAAATCTTGTTAAAATATGCATCTTTCAGCAGGATTCAAACTTGCAACTTCTATATACCTAGAAGAAGCTGTCAATTGATTTGATGTGTCTTAATTATTTAGCCATGGAAGATTTCCTGGTTAAACAGGGCCAAATTAAGTCATATAAATAAACAAATTCCTGATTTCCTGCAACATCCATATCCGCTTGGGTTCATATCCTAATGTAAACAAACATAAACAAAGACAATATTATGAAATCTTATGGAAAGTTATGAAATGGTATTATTCAGCATATTTATTTACATTTATATGTTTGAACATAATTTTTAAATAAATATATCAATTAATACCATTCAAATGGATTCAAGGCTGCTAGTGTTGTGTACTTGATGAGGATGATGCTCGCTTTTGTTTTCATGTCTGAAATTAGCTTGGTAACAAATAGCATGATGCTCTCTCTCTGCTTTGTTATTGGTTATATCAAGGTGGAACATTTGCATTGTTGATTAAAAACTCCTGGTCAGACCCACTTCCCAAAATCAAACCAAATGACCAAACAGCATAGATTTTGTTATAACTAGCTACTATTATATTATAATATTATGTCTTGACTGCCTCAAATGGTACTCTAATAAACACTCTATCAGAACTCTCCAAGGACTATGTCACTGAACACTTTTGAGTTCTTTATTTAAGGCAACTTCCCTAGTGCATTTGTGTTAATGGGTTTATCTTATTTACTCCATAACATCACTCTTTTTGAGACTTTCTTAAATAGTTTATTTTATTTCCTAATACTCACCTGCTCCTCTTTCTGGTAAGTTTGACACATACTGAACTTTGTTTTATTTTTGTTTCAGTTCAACCACTAGTTTTTCCATCAATGTACTTTTTCTGGTCCTCGTACTTGTAAGTTCAATGAATTCTTGGAGTGTTGATATATCAAAGACATCATACATTTTTTTCCTTTGTTCTTTCTGTCTTTCTTTCTTCTTCAACATGTATTTGCAAATACACCTTGGAAAGATTCTACTTCAAAGAATTTTTTCTATCATTTAATTTCACAAAATCTTCCTCTGGACTTGGTAATGAATCGTTATGTGATTCTAAACATTTGTTTAACCCAGTCAGAAAATCAACACAAACACAAATTTTATTATTTTTTTCTTTATCTAAAATTGTTGGTGCTGTCCATTTTGGATGATCTAAAAACTGATTTCTCACAAAGAATGAGTCAGTTAAGTGCCATACGTGAAACACGCTTGGGCGATCATGTCTTGAAAGAGACATGACTGACTGAGCAAAAAATTATCCCACAGTAGGTTACCGTTGCTTTCTGCGGTAGACTGGTTGCCAGCCAAGGCTATAGAACCCAATCTGTCCTGTTATTTAACCCATAACTGGAAGGAAGAGACAGATTAATACCTTTCCCAAGGGTATTTGCGCATAAGTGAATGCAATGAATTTAACTGGAATTTGAACTCAGCTCCCTGATTTCTCGTTCCAAGTCGGTATCCACTGCACCACAACGCACCTCCTCATTATGAATCTGTTTCAAAAATCTTGTTGGCATTAAATAATCTATTGAGGTTAATAAGCAGTAAAACAGAATAAACTAAACTGTTTAGTTCCAATAAAAATGAGGTAATTTGAGAAAAACAATAGCTAACCAAAACAAAAGTTATTTTATCTCTTTTTTAGCTGTATTGATAAGAGTTTTAGGACCAGTGCTTCCAATACTGTTCGTACTATTATGATTATTTTCAAGATTGTTTTCCATTACACAATTGTTTTTAATTTTCCTTTTTTGATGTTTATTATCTTTGAAGTTGTTTTGATCTCCCTTGTTAAGATGAGTCAATTTTGTTGAAGGAACGTTACACTATTATTATATCAGCTGTCATTAACTGATCACTTTTACTTCTAAAATGATGGGAATCTCATCAGAAAATAAAAGTGGCATTGTAAGTAACATTTAGTGGTTAATAAAATTACGAAGATTAAAAAGAACCTAAACAAAAGGCTCTTAATTGTATTGATGATGAATTCATGTTGAAAATTTACCTTAGTAAAGATGAAAGACCCCATTAAGGGAAGGGTAAGTGTAGACACATGACATCAGGTGGGGAGTTAAATTAGTTTCTTAATGCCAATTTCATCAGACTTTTTGTACACAAAGTCTACTCACTTTCAGTGAGAGAAAATCTAGAAAGGTATTTTCATCTGTTTTGTGTTCAGAGTCAAAAGTAACATTAAGCTGACTATTGTAATTAATGCGTATAGAGTGAAAAGAGCTTTTAATGTATATCAGCACAAATAAGATAAAATTATGTCTTTTGACCTGACCTCAGATTTTGGGTACATATTTCAGGTCAGTATAAGAATCAATAAAATATCATTATCAGCATCATGAGTTCCATGACTTTGTGTGGTGATAGGGTTGCTGCATAAAAAAATACTTGAACAGTTCTGGTTAAGAGCCAGAGATGTATAATTCATGTGTAGCATGTCTTGGACAAGTGGATCTGGCAGAGTCTATCCCTCTCCACATCAAGCATGAAGGCTCACTTTGGTCACATGCATGTAACTGCTGACTCCATCAGGACAACCCTCTATCCTAACCATGTATTTCTATAAAATATAAACAGAGTGAAAAAAAAGCACCAACATAAAATCTGTATTAAATTGTGACAGTCCCACTTCAAACTAACAATCTTAGATAACATCATCGAAATTTTTCTATAAACACAAATAAGATGACGTCAGATAATTTAATTGCAAATTGACTTTAATTAAAATAAACAGCATAGTTTTCTAATGACAAAGATAAATAGAATAATTTTAAAGTTTTTTTAAAGATCCTTGAAGATAAAATTCCTAGAAAAAAAGAACAAAGCAAATATGACTGGTCAGAAATAGTCATTTGCTAAGAATTGTGCAAATGGCTCAAGTTCTATCATTCAAATTATGAGCACAAACAAAATGGTAATAGTAATATTAGCTGTTTCCTTATACAGAAATATTTGACATTCAATGAATGAACAGATGGTTCTACTTTTGGTTGAAATTTATAAAATCTTTACTGTTAATCCAAATTAGTATTGGTCTTTCAAGTATTGATGGTGGCTTTCTTCCTAACCATTTGTTAGAAATCATGTGGAACATCAAGATCTTCTGTTATTATTTTCTCTTTGAGTTACATGCATTATCTTTTTTTATATTTTATTGCTGTTGAAAGTCTTCAAGTAATATAGTTTCTGTTATTTGGTACAGATTTTTGTGATTCTGTAGCGTTAATCCATGAAATTTTAAGAAGGATAGTCATCTCTAGGACCTTCAAGGTTCATTTGTGCAGAGACAATTTTAACCTATATCATGAAAAATGGCTGATATTTCTGAACAAGTTGAACCCCATGTGGGACATCTACAGGGTGCAATGGATTATTATCTAAATTATGCAAAAACTAGCAGTATAGCCGGTATTGCTTGAGTGTAATGAAAGCTTTAAAACTAATCCATGGTCCTGGAGCTCAGACTCAGCCTCAAGAATATTTGCAGAAATTGTTTGACAGCTATGACTAGGTTCTTTTGCTTGTGTGGCATGGTGCAGAGTTCTGTTACCAGATATAGGATCTTCCAGCAGCCAACCTTTTCATCCAGGGCAGTACAACATCCTCAAAGTACTTAATGTAGGCTTTTGTGATGAGTCTAAGGCCATGTGGAAAGATGAATAGAGGCATAACCATGATATTGTCTGGAAATATCATCCAACTCTTTCTAAATCCTCTGTACTGTTTTCAGAAGACACCCAAATACTTTGAAATATTCATATTAGATTTTCTGGCATGAATGCCAAGCAGTACAGCTTGTTCTTTCCATATTTCTGAATTGCATCATCGTGCTCTTTTTTTTTTTGTCACAGCTCAAATGACCCTAATGTGCAAATGATAAAATCAAAAACAAACAATGTATATGTACAAAATTGAAAATATAAAATGGCAACATCGCAGACAGTATATGAATATTGAGATCTGACAAAACTATTTAAGAACATACCACAAATTTTTAGGTTAATATTTTGGTTTTGTAATATCTTGAAGCGTTGAACAAAAAAATTAAGCCTACAAAGCCTATTTTAAGTTCAACGTCTTTATGTTCTATATTAAATTTTTTTATAACTTATCAGTAACCAATATATTTGAAGTATTTACTTCAATGACCAGTGGTTTAACTGATTAAGTTTAATCTGTCCTAAAAATAGAAAAATTAAAATTCTCTGGGACTTTGTAATTCAAAGTGTTCATATAAGACATGCCAATCAGTATATAAAAAAGAAAAGACTTTTCATGTCGAATGTTGTTGACATTTCAACATTTTGCAAAACTGGATTCACTTGAGAATAAAGATGACAATTATAACATTAGTGTTAGAGCCTTGCAATGACCCAAAATAGTCTTGCTGAAGGAAGAACTAAAATTATCAAGATGAAATCATTAGTTCAAATCAACAAGAATACAAAGAAGTGTGTTTGGAAACATACCAGAAGACATTAGTAAATTCATCTGTATAGATAGTTCTACTTCAGAAGCCAGGTGTAAATGAATGTGAGCTCCATTGGCTTATCAACTTAATGTACAACATCACTAAGTTTATTCTCCACTACTGGTTAGTATCTAAGTTCTTTTTTTTTTAATTGTTTGAACAAATCTTTTAACCATCCAATTGTTAATGGATAACATCCTCTGAAAGTTTGTTTTATTTGCTTTCATTTTATATTTATTGTTTAATTTTACCAAAGAGTTAGAATATTTGTTTCCTGTGCTCAGTGTACCTTAGCTGTATTCTTTTGTTAATCTAGAATTTAATTCTACTAATCCCCTTTTTATGACATTACTTGAATCAAGAGTTATAAATTTGGTTAGATAAATTATGTTTTTATGTTGTTGATGCTGAGATATTCCATTAACTATTAAACTCACTGGTTAAATAATGTATATTTTTTCTTTCATTTCTCTCCAACATGTGGAATAGGTTCCTTGAAGATGTAAAAACAAATAGAAAAAACAGTGGTTGGGTTTTCCATTGTTCTTACTTCATTGTGGTTCAAAAACCTTTCACAAAGTTAAAACTTTTTACATTCATCTCAACTTTCCTGCGTTCATCAATATTGTATATATTCCGAACAATTGTAACTTTCATTCATGTAGTTTTGTTTTTATAGTGATATTTAATTCAGAGTGGGTAGGGGATACTGGTACACCACAGAGTAACCTTCTCTAAATAGGTCTTTTAGTCCTCGTACGTGTGAGTTTGTTATGGTGCCAGAGCTTACAGATAAATTACAATATTTCTGATGCAAGGAGAAGTCTATTGACTTGATTCCTGATTTTTGGATAGAGAAAATATGTTCATATGTTATCATGTTTGTATCTTCTTTGCTGAATTATTTGCTCCTTCATTAAAGGTGCTAGAGGTAAAGATTTTCTGGGTTGGCATTATCTGCCTGATAGGTATATAATATCAGAGCTATTGTGCTTCCATTTTGTGAATTTGATCTGTGGCTTGCTGTCATCTTTCATGGAGATTTTCGATACCATGATAAAGTGTACAGTTATGGTTTCACCTTCAGATAATTCAGTTCAGGTTGTTGGTACATGCTCTACCTGTGGCTGTAACTGTTTTGCTATCTTGTCTTCACCTGTATACAATATTTGATGTCTGTCCATGAACACAAAAAAAACCCCTAAAAAACAAATAATCATCATCTTCCACAACAATGTAAGAGGTCTAAGTTTCAAATTTTCAATGGTGAAACTCCATCTTTTTTACGTCAAACCTGATCTTTTTTTAAACTAAAATCAATACATCAGTCCTAACACAGGAACTTGCAATCTCGATTTACTTTTTCTTTTAATTATTTCACCCCAAGTAAGGTGAGACTACCATTAGTGTGCAAGGTGTTACAGTGAGAGAAAAGACAGGGTGCTGAAGAAAGTATAAAAGGTGCATGAGATTCAAGGAAATAGAAAATGTCAATTGATGTTGCATTTATATTTTTGGAGATTGTAGCTATCAAGCAAGTGAGTAAATGGAAAGAGGCTTTACAGGTGGGAGTTGTGAGAAAAGAAACTGTTGAAGTAGAAGTGGAAGTTACATTAAACTGATTCAACAGTAAAACTATATGCCAATCAAGTAGTGGTCAGGGCACCAGAAAAAAAAGCTCATCAGAGCAGTTGCCATGAAAATATTTGTAGAAAAGATATAGAGAAGCCATGTCACTGAAGTTGAGATGCCAGTCAGGATTAATTACATTGCAGACCTTCCTTTGGATTTTGTCAAAAACATCAAGATAAATAGCAGGAGCACCTACTCAGATATGGCAACAGTATTAAATGTATGGACAAAGGGTAGGTTTATAAATGTGCAAGATAGATTCTGACAAGAAAAACTTCATGGCATGATACAGTGACCCAACCTTCTTAGCCATAGATGCAGCTACTGATTTGATGTAGTTGTTCTACTTCGACTCGGTTGATAAATTGAGGCCAAGGAGGCACAGTGTGTTGTTCTTCAGGAGACTTGTATCATCCATTCTCTTGGCTGATAAGAAAGTTTCTCTGTGGTGGTTAAAAGAGAGCAGTTTCTTTTGAAGGTATTAAAATTTAGGAGCCATTTCTTACCCTGGTCATCACTGATTGGAGGTTCTTTTCAAGTTTTCAAGCTAAGTTTACTTTGTAAGCCTTGGCAAATTTGACATGGGAGTAAATGTTGGTGTCTTCTGCATAGATGCCTACTTGTTAACTGATTACATCATGAAGATCCTTGATAAAGATGAGGAACTGCATAGGACCTAGGATAGAGCCTCAATGGCTGCTTGAGTTCAGGTGAAAGGATCTGAAAATTTGCCCAATCAAAAACGACCTTTATTTCATGATTTGCTAGGATCAATTAGATTAAATCAATTGTACAGAAATACTATAGTTCCTGGAGCTTGCATGCGTGTCAAACTCTGTGAAACATTTGAGATATCTGGATTAACGGCTTGAGCTTTACCATTCTTATTAAGAGCCTGATATACATAATCAGTAATGGCCATTAGCACATCAGTGGTTGGTCAATTAAGTGCCATACGTGATACACGCTTGGGCGATCATGTCTCGAAAGAGACATGACTGACTGAGCAGAAGATTATCCCGCAGTAGGTTGCCATTGCTTTCTGCGGTAGACTGGTTGCCGACCAAAGCTATAGAACCCAATCTGTCCTGCTATTTAACCCATAACTGGGGGGAAGAGATGGATTAATACCTTTCCCAAGGGTATTTGCACGTAAGTGAATACAATGGAATCAACTGGAATTCGAATTTGGCTCCCTGGCTTCTCGTTCCGAGCCGATATCCACTGTACCACAACGCACATCAGTGGTAGACCTGGTAAAAATGAAACCATATTATTTTTCAGAGAATAGGTTGTGAGAGTTGAGATGCTTAACTACTTCAGCATTGATAAGTGCCTTGAATGCTTTGCTAAAAAGAGGTAAGAGGCTAATAGTGCAGTAGAGGGGTCAGAGGGTTCACCAGTGTAAATGTTGAGTTGCAAGAGAATTTGCAAGCAAAACACTCAACCTCATCTGCTGGGAATGTGAGGACTTCAGACTAATTGAAGGATCGAGTGTTTGGTTGTTTTTCAGCACACTTTTGCAAATCTGCTAGTAGTCTTTGGAACTGAACTTATGAGATGCTATACATTGTTTCATTCTATCAGAAAACAAGAACCTAGCTTCATTTAAGATAATTTTGCATTCATTATGAGCAGAAGTAAAGAGGCACCTGTTGTCATCAAATGAGATGCTCTGGTAGAGGTTTGAATAGGGGGACTAAAACTTTTTTCAAAGGGACATCACAAAAGAAATCATGGAATGAGTACCAGTCTGCTCATTGATAATAGTAAGATATTTTGCTGATAGGAGGTTCCTGGGTGGAGAGAGAGTAGAAAGAGGTATTAACAAACACCACAGCATCAGCAGAGTTGCCAAAAAGACAGAGTTGCATGACATGGCAAAAGTCAAAGATAGAAGTAAGCAAGAGATCTAGAAGAGAAGCACTACCATCAGAGTTACTGAGGAAATTTGTGGTGAATTGCATGAGAGATTTAGTGATTGAGAAGTTCAGTGTTTGAGTGCCAGCAAGATTTTTCAACCACTTGGCACGATTGGCATTAAAGTCTCCAAACACAAATATATAAATGGAGGGGTGAAAGAAAATGACCTTGTCTATATTGTCTAGAATATTATCTAGCACACAACAGTCAGGCAAAGAAGGGTAGCAGTAGAGAAAGAAGAAATAGCTGAGTTTAGTAGAGAAAGACAAAGACACATGTAGGAGAGGATTGGAGATTCAAGAGAGATCACCCTAGCCAGAGGGAGATGTTCACAGGCATAAACTCTCAGACCATCTGTGTAGGCAGTAGAAGAGAAGAAGGAAGGTAACCAGGAATCAAAAACTCAGAGGAGATGTTTTAGAATTAAGGTTAGTTTTACTGAGGTCTATGATGTCTAGGGACCTTTTGAAGAGGAATGATTTCACACTACAAAGATTGGTATGAATACCACATATGCTGGAGAAAGAAATGTTGAGAGGTTTAGGTGTTTTTTGTTTGTCTCATTTAGTTTTATTTGTTTGATTGTTCATGGTCATGGTACATTACTTTGTTAAGGAGAGACCTAGAGTAGCAGTAGCAGTCAGTCATCAAATATGACATGTTTAGGAAGGGAATTGTCACAGTTTGCAGTGTTGTCCACTAGAGGTGCTTGCAGGGATACTCATCCATGCATGGCATGGCACTTCAAAACACTGATATTATGCAACTATTGAAGTAGCTTCTCTAGACAGTATGCAAAAATTTGGGCTACTAAAAGCTAGTTGGAAGCAGCAACCAGAAAAATGCCAACCCTGTACCCTCAGCATGAAAAGACATTGTTAGCATCCACACAAGTCACAAAAAACTTGTGATTGCAACACTAGTGAGGCTGGAGAAACCAGGAACTTCTTCCTGAACAGGAAACAAGGGATAAGCCTCTGCTCCAGTTCATTAGGGTGAAGGAGTATAAATCAGGCAATAGGAAAGCTTATCTACTCTGACTGAAAAAAAAAAAACTTTTTATAAGTCAGGTAATCCATTACTGAATCACTAAAACATTGAACCTGCAGAAAAATACCTCTGGAAATGAGAAAAAAACAACAGAAAAACATTCAAAAGAGCTCAGATCAGTGAAACTGGCTGTAAAGTAAATTAATTTGAATCTTCAAAAAAATTTTGTTTTGGCCAGCTACATCAGTAGCGAATAGAGCTGTATGAAAAAAAAAGATTTTTACATTCTAATATATTAAGCTAGATGTAAGAGAGCAGAATAGGGGCAGGGAAGGTGGTCAGTCAGTTCAAGACACAAAGGCTAGTGGGAATGGCAGAAAGTAATACATAAAAAATAAGCCCTTTCAAACAAAAATGTTCTAAAAACATTTAAACAAACACAGGAACAAATGTCTATTAGAATCTATATATATATATATATATATATATAAGAAAATTAGATACTTGGAGGAAACTAAAATAAAATAATAAATATTAATAAATAAATAAAAAATAGTAGGGTCGATACAGATGAGTTTTAAAGTAAGAGAAAGAGAAAAACAGCATAAGTGATACCTCAAAGCAGAAAACAAAATAAGCTCAGTAAAACTGCCAGTAAAATAAATCAATTTGAATCTTCAAAAAATATTTACATTTTGGGGACAAAAGACAGAAGTAATATCTGAAAAATAAGTCCTTTCAAACAAAAAAGTTCTAACAACATTTAAACAAACACACAAAACATGGCCCTAAAAAAACAACACAAACTTGGCATAACTGATTGGTTCTAATGTGTAAGAAAACCACAAAATGAGACCCTGATTAACCCTCATTCATGGTAACTCCTTAAGTGTCACTCTTTATTGTCCCCAGAATAACAGAAATAACAAAATAGCTGGGAAGATTGATGATATCTTTCTGAGCATCCTTAAGTTAGCAATATTTGTGTCAACTTTAATATCCACCTCATAGAGTAGTTAATTCCCTTGAACAAAACCAATGATGAAGGCAGATGTTGCTGAGATTTCAAAATTGCTTATAAACTGACAGAGATTGTTGAATATCCCACTCATGTTCCTGATACAGCAGAATATCATGTGAATCTCTTAAACTTCTCCTTCACATCTTGCATTGAAAGATGCTCTACTGAAGTGTTATCTGGGCACTCCAAGACATATACAAGTCAATGTGAAAGCTGATACCAAACCAAAAACACCTCCTTGGTGCCATTTCCTAGAATTATATTCTTATGCACCAAAGCTGTCTGGGACTGTCTTAGTAAAGTTATTGAACTACTGTCTTAATGAGAAATTCTTCCAAAGTCGGTGACAATTGTCAAGTCTATACCCTGTTTTCAAGAATTCAGAGAAGCACTCACTACTCTCAGTACCGGCCAATTAGTCTCCTTAGTGTCCCCAGGATGTGTGTTGTGGTGCAGTGTATATTGGATTAGAATAAGAAATCGGAGATACATTCGAATTCCAGTTATATTTGCTGCATTCACTTATATGCAAATACCCTTGAGAAAGATATTAATCCATCTCTTCTCTCTCGAGCTAGTGATTAAATAGCAGAACAGACTGGATTCTATAGCCTTGGTTGGCAACCAGACTACAGTAGAAAGTAATGACAACCTACTGTTGAAAAATCTTCTGCCCAGTCAGTCATGTCTCAAAAGCGACATGATCACCCAAGTGTGTGTCACATGTGGCATTTAAATGAATGTCCTCAGCAACCTCTTTGAGGCTAAAGTCAGCAACAAGTTTGTTGATCACCTGAACAGGTCTGATCTTTTAAACAACAAACAATATGGATTTTGATTTGCTTGGTCCACTGCTGATATCCTAAATATCATTGTTTGCATAATCATTAAGTCATTAGATAATAAATACATGATTCCTTTTGTTATATCAAAGGCCTTTCACAATGTATGCTATTAGGTGTTTCTGCACAATCACACCACCTGTGGAATAACTGGAAGAGTTTTCTCTTTTATCAAGTACTTCTAAACAAATAGATCCATGAAGATGATTGTTAATGGCCTGTTCTTTGGCCCATGATATCAAAAGAAACATCCTCAGAAGCTCATTTGCTTATCCAATCTTTTTTCGGTTTTATATTAAAGATTTGCAGTTAGGTCTGCTCCCAAACAATTGAGGTAAATGAATGCCAAAGCAGGAACAAAGAGGAACGGTAAAGAGCTAAATGTTAGATCAACAAACAGAAAGTTGTGAAGAGTCATGATTGCAACTTTTTGAAGAGATAGGATGCATAAAAATGGGAGAAAATTTTAAATCACTACATTTCCACAAAACCCATTGACTTAATAAATTCATTTATAATTCTTAATGGAATAATATTCCTTCTGCAATTTAGTTGTTTGTATTAAATAATCTGAAAAGACATACTTTTGTCAAACTGGCAACAGTTTTGGCAAAAGGAAAAGATCAGTCCATATTGGTCACCTTAATGTCCTCGAGGCAATTTACATATTAAAAATCTTTTTAATAATTAAGTTGATTAGGGAAAAATAAGAAGGCAGATGAAAAGGGATATTTTTCAAAAATAATTTTTTCTTTGAAGTTCTTGGATGTTGAAAGTATTTTTATTTTTATTTATCAGAATCATAATTTCATATTTGATTTTCTTTGTAAGCATTATTAAAATATATGAATGAATTTTTGTTGTATTCCAGAATTGGAGAGATTTACCATGACTTCTGTGAGTGTTAGCCAATAAGATAATAGACAGTATTAATATCAAATCTGAACTGACAATTTGCCAAAATGAAAACCTCTGAATTGGCAGACTTCAAAAACATTTATTTCCCTTGAAAGTCTTTGCGACTTTCAATGGCGATAAATGATTTTAGTTTATGTGAAAAAGCCTTTTAGTCATCAAAATGTACAACCTTTATAGAATAAAAAAACATCTTTTGATTTGAATTAGATTAAGAAACAATTTTTATTATATGAGTTGTTAGATTTTTCTTTGAACTTGAAATTAAATTTCTTTTGATGATGTTTTTTTTACTGAAAAATATTTAAAATCAAACCTGACTTTTCAATATTATTTATCTATTTTCAAAACATGTTCTGCATTCAACTGGTTAAAGAGAAAAGACAATAAAACTTATTTTTGTAAAAATAAAAAAGTAAAATTTAAAAAAGTGCATTTTTACTCAAAATAAAAAGAATACATGTTAACTAAAATAAAAAGAAAATTTGTGTGACTTGTGCTGGTCCCATTAATATCACCATGAAATTTAATTCCATTTGATTAGCAACTTAGTATTTCCTCATTAAATGCTGTCAGTTTGTGAAAGGCAAATATTTTCAAAAATTAATTCTATTAATCACATTCTCTCTTTACAGAGATTTTATTTTTGGTAATCGAAAACAATTTTATTTTTTATGGGATAACTTTCCTCCCTTTTCCTGGGTAGAATATCACACACTTGGCCAGTTACATTATCCTTAGTAGAGCTTTGTTTTAAAGTTGATGCAAGTAGACTCATGCCTTTGTAAAATAATGTACACTTGAGTTGTGAGTAGAGACATGCCTTTGCAACATGATGGGCTTTTTACTGGTGAGAAGAGACATGCCTTTGCAACATAATGTTATCCTGACTTGTGAGTAGAGACATATCTTTGAAACATGATAGGCTCTGTACATGTGAGTAGAGACATGTCTTTGTAACATGATGTGCTTCTGGCTTGCAAGGAGAGACATGTCTTTACAACATCCTACAGTTAATATTTTACATTTTGAAAGAAGCTATGTAACATGTCTTTGTTAGAAAATGTTCATTTTTAGAAAATAAACTTTATTTCCATTCTTTTAACTTCCTCCAAACATTTTTAATTTTCTTTGTTATATATATTATATATATTATATATATATATATTATTTTGTATTTACTGCTTCACTGATGGGATATCAGGAAGGCCACCAAAAATTCATTTGCTGACATAACAATATGTTCATGTTATTTGGATTGTCAACAATACAGATTTACTTTCATTTGGATACAGAATGTTATGTTGTAAAAATTATCCGCAATATAGCAAGGCATTGTTATATTGACATTGGCTTATCGTTTTATGAACAAATAACTTTTATTTTATCATTTAAAGTAGAATTATGATATTTTTGTAGAAGAAGCAAAAGAAGAAAATGTCAATGTGAAATCCATAAACAAGGATGTAACTTGGGCAACTCAGAGAAAATTTCAAATGTAGACATTTTTTTTTTAAAGAACAGACAAACCAAATCACTTTCACATATTGGATATAACTTTAAAGCTTTTCAAGGCTGACTGAATGTGGGTATTGGAAATTATTGATTATTTTATAAATTCTTATATTAATATTGAGTTCCATATATTAAAAGGCAGACCACATTATTTAGGGATTTTTCCCCCTAATCTCAATCGAATCACAAACATTTTTTTATTTTATCTGTTCAGAAAAAAAAAAAAATAAATAAATAAAATGCAGGCCAGAAAGAAACATGAGTAAATTTTATTTGATGTTTTTGAGAACAACCTATCTTTTTAAGTCAAACATTGTGGTTCTTTCACAATTGGAAAAATAGGCATATTGTTTGAAAAAGAAATAATCAATAAAACCTTTTCAAGGATCTTATTAAAGGAATCTAAAGAGAAGGGTGTTGCCTGTAATTCAGCTGAATTATTTTAGGTTGAAACAATAATTCTTGAGAAAATGTACAGTGAGTTAACTATTTTACTCTTAAGATTTTATCAATATAAGTTTCAACTTCAATTCGTCTAAGACCAAGCTCTTGTCTGTCAACCATTACAGGCAACCTCTTCTGCCTCCCATAAGCATGGACCAGGTGATTCTCCCGGAGAGTAATACACTACGCCTCCTCGGACTTACCCTGTCCTCAGACCTCAAATGGAACCACTATATTGAATCCATAGCAAAATCTACTGCTAAGAAGGTTGGGTCACTATGTCGATCCAGGATGTTTTTTCCACCTGAATCCATCCTGCATATATACAAGTCAACCATCCGTCCGTGCATGGAGTACTGCTGCCATTTATGGTCAGGTGCCCCTGCCGTTCTCCTCAGTGTTCTCGACAGGCTCCAAAAGAGAGTCTGTAATGTGATAGGTACTGATCTGGAGGCTCGACTGCAGCCACTTCCCCATCGTCGAAATGTGGCCTCCCTCTGTCTCTTCTATAAATATTTTCATGGCTTCTGCTCGGATGAGCTTAAGTCACTGATGCCTCCTCAACAGGTGTTTACCCGTGCAACCAGACTGGCAACTGGGTCCCACCCATTCACAGTCAGGTTAGCCAAATGCAGACGACAATTCTGCTCCTGGAGCTTCCTCTCTCGCACTTCCCGCCTGTGGAACTCACTCCCGTATTCTTGCTTTCCTGATGGCTACAACCTCCAGAAATTTAAATGCAAAGTTAATACTCATCTACTAACCACTGGCCTCTAGCTCTCTCCTCTCCCCTGTATAACCTTCCCTTTCTCTCCTCCTATGTATCTGTCATCACACCTTCTTTCTCAGCTTTCTATTGTTCCTTTCTAACTAGCTTGTACTCCTCACTCTTTTCTAATTAATCTTTTTACATTTATGTAACCCCCTGCACATCAGTGGCGTTTCCGCCTTGCTCGGGGTGAAATGATTAAAAAAAAAAAGTAACTCTGCAGTGATTTCTCATTTATACCAGTTTGGTCAAAGGCCAGCAAAACTTCTTTGTTAAATTTTCTTTTAATTAATTTTTTTCTGATTCTCAGATTAGAGGAAGAAGGAAATTACTGGAAAGTAATTGAAACTCACCTGAAGGAAGCTGAATATGTAATGCTCCTCATGCCAATAACATTTCCACCAAGCTTCTCTACGGCATATGACTTCATTGAACTTCTTTTAATGTTCCATCAGATTTATATTTAAATTGTGGTCATCAGGAGAGATTGTGCACTGTTTTGGTGCTTTCCTCTCAATGGTTTCACTTGCACACCGGCACCCCCTGACTGATGTGAGGCCCCATTATAACAATATACAAGTGTGCTGTACTTATACTTGTTCAAATGTCTAACAGCAAAATTAAATTTACAAAAGATTTCGAAAAATGGCAAACCTTGCGTTCTGAGAATGGAACATGAATCTCATTACGCATTCACGATCAGTCATGTCATGCCATCATGTTTGCTGAAACACGCCACAGAATATTTTTTTTTTCATATCCACATAGAATTATTTTCAGTTATTTCTATTAGGTGTTTCATACTTTTGGCCCTATTATGCCCTTTGATTCCAATTTGGCCCAGAAATTGATACAGAGTGCCTGCAACGAAACCACTTGCTCCAATTTCCAAAGTTAAAAAAAAAAGTGATATTTTTAGTTTCAAATTTAAATTTAAATTGTCCACTGAGTACATTCAGCAGTTGTTAGCCATTTTTTAAGACTTGTGGTTTTCTTTGTGCTAAACAAAAACAAAAAAATCAAATGAACACAGGAAAATGCACATGATAAATGAAGAAAATGATGAAAAATAAAAAGCAAAAGGTTTTAATAATAATAATATTAGCTGTTTCCTGACAAGGAAACATTCATTAACCAAACAGCTAGTGCTACTTTCAGTTGAAATTTATAGAATCTTTTTATTAAAACAATTTTTCAGAAAAATAGCTTTCTCAAGTCCAGTAACTGTTATTGTTCTTTCCAGTACTCATGGCTTCCTTCCTAACCTTTTGTTTGAAGTAGTGTAGAATGTCAGCATCTTGATTATTTTATTATGTTCATTTTCAGTAACATGTGACAGCCATTTCAGTTGTTACAGCTGCTGAAATTTTGTGGTTTTTGTTATTTCATACAATTCTTTGTGATTATATCGTGCTAGTTGCCAAAGTTAAAAAAAAGATGATTGTCACTAAAACCTACAGGCTTCATAAGCTCAAGGCCATTCTCAACCATCATCCAGAGAAAGAAGTATACAAGCAGTTGTATGCAGCGGATGGTTCATAAGCAGTACACAATGTAACTTCAACCATCTCCAGTAGGCATCCAGCTTCTGTTATTCGAGCAGGCTTCCTTCTCCAGTCATACTTGTTTGCATTAATGCTCTCCAATGACCACAAAACAGTCCTTCTCAGGACAAAGTTCTCTATTGACGCCAAAAACTGTCTGTCTCAGGACTATGCTATTCTCACCCTCTACATGAGCTTGCTGTTATCTTTTGCCTAGTGCACTGTACAATTCTTTTTGTTTATGTATTATTCTTTAACAAAAATTAATTTGGCAATATTTTTATTTATTCAAGTCTTTTCTTTGTTGTCCTTCATCATTCAGTATGTTTGTGAGCCAATATACCACCAACACATCTACTAACATCTAAAACATACTGACAAAAATTGGTTTCTATGCACATAGGTTTAGCATATTGGCTCTGGCAAAGGAAAGAAAAGTATTTTAATTTTTTTCATCAATCAGAGTCTGTTCTTGAAAGATGAAAAAACAAACGATTCTGATTATATACATAAGTAAAAAAAATATGAATTTGCCCAACTTGTCCAGTTTTGTGCCAATAAAGAATCAAATTTAAAATTTGGAAAGGAACTTTTCACAACAATATTAGAAACAGTGTCACATTTCTCACTGAACCTCTAAAAATATGACTTTCCATCATACAACCTCTTTCCCACAGCTACATCAGTAGCCTCTTCTTCCTCTATTGCTATTTTGCTATTTTAATAGCAAATGTTCAAAAGAACTACATCCCTTAGTTACACCAGCCTAGATCTTTGCAGCTATGACATCCCATGACATGTCAACTCCTCCACATTCCTTTCATATTCTGTTGGTAAGGAGGAAGTTGTTTGATTCATCTTCTTCCTACTTAGATGGGTGACCGCTTGGGAATACCAGGTGCTGTAAGCGTAAAGTGACGGATGTGCATGCTTACAGCCATATCACGTTGAATACACTCGTTCTCGCTCAATCACCAAAGTTAAGCAACGTTGAGCCTGGTCAGTACTTAGATGGGTGACCGCTTGGGAATACCAGGTGCTGTAAGCGTATAGTGACGGATGTGCATGCTTACAGCCATATCACGTTGAATACACTCGTTCTCGCTCAATCACCAAAGTTAAGCAACGTTGAGCCTGGTCAGTACTTAGATGGGTGACCGCTTGGGAATACCAGGTGCTGTAAGCGTATAGTGACGGATGTGCATGCTTACAGCCATATCACGTTGAATACACTCGTTCTCGCTCAATCACCAAAGTTAAGCAACGTTGAGCCTGGTCAGTACTTAGATGGGTGACTGCTTGGGAATATCAGGTGCGGTAAGCGTATAGTGATGGATGTATGTTGTGGTGCAGTGGATATCGGCTCAGAAAGAGAAATCGGTGAGCCAAGTTCAAATTCCAGTTGAATACCCTGCATTCACTTAAGCACTGGTACCCTTGGAAAAGGTATTAATCCATCCCTTCCCTCCAGTTATGGGTTAAATAACAAGGGTAGGACTTAGGGACTCTGCCCTTAAAATACAAATCCCAATGAATCTTGATACTCGAAAAGAAAAATGTATTACTTGACTCAAAAACTTATATAAAACAACAATAAATTGTTGAAAGATAAAGGTATTTCCAGCAATAAATAAATAAAGTTTACTTGGCAATAAATGACTTGCCGAGGTTGATTTGCCTTAAAAACAAAGCAAAACAAAACAAAACAATCATCTTCTTCCTCAAAACAGTTGTGATGTAGAACAGATTACTGAAAGGATGTTTCTGGGATCACTATGATTTTACTAAATTGAAATCTAGGATCAATCGTTATCTATCCTACATATCCTCATGACATGTACCACTTACTTTCTTTATTTACATCCTTACAATAACGTCACTCAGTAACCCTCTAACTTGAGTGGCTCTTGGATCTATCTATTTTTATCAATACACCTCTTAGTTGATTTGTAAACATATGATTGTTTCTTATTTTTTTATATGTCCTGGAATGGGATATATATCAAGACAAGGTTGTTAAGTGGTTAAGGCAAATGTAATTCAGTAGAACAATCTAGTTTATAGTTGTAATTCGTCATATACAGTCCTGAGATGCAGGTGTAGTCAATAGTAGACCAATAGATCTCTAGTGAAAAGACTGGTAGATCTCTCGCATTCACTCACCCTATTGACGTCCTTGCCTTTGTTTATATACATGGCTGATACCAGCCAATCTCATTACAGTGAGGGGGAACCAAAGTGTGTCCATATTCATTACACCATGTTTTCACTCTCTCTCTCTCTCTCTCTCTCTCTCTCTTATAGACAGACTTTTTCTTGTTGCTTCTGTTTATTTTTTTTTTTATTTCACTGCTGTTGGATTTTTTTTAACTTTCACTCACTCAAAGCATATCATAGTTTGTGGGCAGATAAATTTTATGGTGTCAGAGATAAACATTCATCATGATGCCTGCTGCATATTACTAAAGCAAAGAGAATTACTTGGCTATTTCTGTGGCACTTTCTTGAACAATGGTTTCTAGCAAATCACACAATCATTTTTAAACTTTAAAATACTGGCATCAGAACTGCCAGGTTATAATAATGGGAAGAGATTAAAATAGATTAATGTGAAAATGATTAAATCTTAAATCTCTCAAACAATTACCAGTTACAAATCATTATTTTTTAGTTAAAATTATTTTTGAATAATTTGTTTGCAAATTGGGTATTTGGATATGTTTTTGTTTGTGGGCATTTTTCGACAGCTATGTTTCTGTATTGTTAACATTTTGTTTTCTGTATCACATTATTATTTTAAAACTAGTTATGAATTTTTTAAAACTAGTAATAAAATAAGAATAATAATGAAAATACTTCATATAAAAAAAAAATCTAAATAACTTGTCGCTTCTATTAATTGATAATGAAACAGAATTGTTAAAGTAGAGGATTGTGTCCTGCTTAATCATTCAGCATATTGATTACATATCACATTGAATACACCAGTTCTCATTCGATCACCGAAGTTAAGCAATGTTGAGCCTGGTCAGTACTTAGATGGGTGACCACTTGGGAATACCAGGCACTGTAAGCGTTCAGTGATGGATGTGCGTTGTGGTGCAGTGGATATCGGCTTGGAAAGAGAAATCGGTGACCCGAGTTCAAATTCCAGTTGAGTACCCTGCAATCACTTCAGCACTGGTACCCTTGGGAAAATTATTAATCGTCACTTCCCTCCAGTTATGGATTAAATAACAGGATGGGGTCTGGAGGCATTGTTGGTGTCACAATAAAAACACCCTTGGTAGCCCTGGCAAAGCATCAAGTATTCAGCTATTTGACAAGATTATGACTTTCGCTGCAAACTGCGCCAGCGTTCCAAATGCACACAGCATACTGGAAGGGTGTAGTGAGTTCTATCTCAGCCAAGGCCGCAAGATGATGACGATGAATCATCTAGCTTCCATAAGGTATCATCCATGAAAGAAAAGTTTTTAAGGTGTGAGATATGAGTTCAAGTCTTATATGATGTCTTTTTATATATATATTTTTATTTCTAATCTTGTGCTATTTACTCAAGTTTTTTGTTACTGTCTAAAGCAAATCAGACCTTTGGTAAACTACACAAAACCAGTGTCTAAAAATCCAGCACACTCTTTTACATGGTGCTGAATCTTGTGTCATATATCAGCACGAGCACCACTTGTGTTTATTAAAGTTTTTCCCTCAACAATGTCTGCACATGATTCTAAAGTGCACTAGAACAACTTCATCGGTCATAATGAGGTACTTGATTTTTATTTTTCTGAAGACACTTCTATTGATGGAAGTAACCTTCAGTCTATGAAGAAGTTGGATGCTACTAAAGAGAGGCAAGGGTTACTTAAAAAAGACACTGTGGACTAAATCACTATCAAAGAGAAATAGAAATAGCTGATGGAATGATATGAAGTTACAAGATCAATTTTTTTCCTTGCAGATTCAAGCTGTAAAAAAATTTGAATAAAAGTTCAAGATAGAAGCCACTGCCAGTCATAAAGCTCTCTTTAGTAGTTGATATGAAAAGTCATGCATTTCTCAGATAAGCCTTGTTAAACATCTGAGAGCTTGCAACAGAAAGGAAAAATTCTCCTAAATCTCTTTCTACTTAGAAAGCAAAACAATAATCTAAGTGGTTCAAGAGTCTATCCATTCAGATTTCATAGACTCTTAACCAACAAACAGTAATAATAAGACAACAAAAAATCAGTGGTAAGTAAAAAAAAATACAATCATAATTGAACTGAATGAAAATATACAGTTTGTTAGAAAATGCCTGAATGAAGTCTTAGACTGGCAGCAGCAACATTTGTTAAATCTCAACACATTAAAGTCTAAGTCAGTTTCTCGATGTTAATAAGAGATTTATAGGATCATCTCCACCTTGTTTTTGACTCAAAGTTTTATTCAACATTTCACAAATTGAAATTTATTTTCAAACTGAAATTCAAATTAAAAAAACAAGTATTCAAGAATTAAACTGATAGAAATATTATTCATCAAGTTTGAATAAAATCACTCAAAGTTTTTTACCCCATTTTTATCTTTGCCTTCAATATAGAATGTGCTATTGTAACAGTTGTCGGTATAAAAAGTAAAATTGGCTAGCCAGGTTGAAAAGGCAAGTTAGTTTTATTGCATCCATTTCATACAACAACTCTCATCTTGGGCATTACAATAAATTACATCCAGCAGCAAGACTTCTAATCAGAAGATTGGAGATTCTGATATGTGTAGAACCACCTTTTAACTGCTGTTGTTTTCAAGTGCACCATAACTGGGAGTAACAGCACTCATTAGGGGTCCTGCTATGTGCAAACAGTGGAGCCCAAAACAAAAACCAAGAGTACATTTTTTTTAATAAAATGAACAACACTATATGTTTGTATTAAATGACAATCAATACATCTCAAAGCAAATATAAAAATACATTTTTATACTAAAATTATTAACAATACATTTTATGATTTACAAACTATATATCTAAAAAAACATACCTTTACTCTGAAAGTAAAAACTTACGTACAAAATGTTTGTAGTTAAAAGAAAAAGTTACATGCAAAATATTTAGATTTCGACGTTAAATAACATTTAGAGGTTGATATGCTACTAAACAAAATCAGTCAACCAACAAAGCATATTCATGGTAAAATGGCCAAGAATACATATTCAAAGCAAAATGACTAACAATACCTTTCTTTGTAGTTGAAGGTGTACAATTACATTCAAAATACATTTTGTTGAAACCAAAAAATTGTGTTAAAAGTATTTAAATTGATGTATTAAATAACCCAGAGAAGTTGATATGCTGCTAAACAAAATCAAACAATCAATCAACAAATGCAATTGGGAAAGGCATGAATTTATATCTTTTTCACCCAGCTATGTGTTAAAATGGAAGGTAGGCTAGGTTCTTTCTTCCTTGTATAGGAACTAGAATAAGAAAAAGAATTTTGATTTCCAAACTGTAGAGAAGGCAATGGGAAACCACGCCTACTTCAAGAAAACATGGCAGTTTCCATGTCATAAAAAATAAAGAATCTGTAGAATCTGTTACTGGTGTTCTGAGGGAAGATAGCATTAACAAAATTAAAGTATCAGAAACCCTATTCATCTTCCCCAGTCATGTCTAGTCTAACCTTGTTCTTATGTTAGCTTAAATCCTAAAAATTCAAATACCATACATGATACACACTTGGATTATCATGTCTCTTTTGATCCATAATTGACTGGGAAGAAGAATGCCAGCTGTAGGCTGCCATTTTTTTTTGCAGTAGATTTGTTGCCAAGCAGGTTTATAGGGTCCAGTCTGTCCTGCTATTCAACCCATGGCTTGGGAAAAAGGGATGGATTTATAGATTTCTCAAAAGTATTTAAACTTGGTTCTCTGATTTCTCATTCCTGTATGTTACCCATTACACCAGCCACACAATTATTAGTGGTAAATTATATTTGATATAAAATCTAATTAATGAATATGTAGGATGTGTCTCTAAATTTGAAGAGGAGAGATTTTTTTTTCTTCAAAACTGAAACCAACATTGATGTTGTTATTGTGGGAACTAAAATGACCAAGAATTAGTCAGTATGCAGCTGGCTTCACATATAACTTCCAGTTATAAAATCAAATTTTAACATTATATAGTTTCTAACAAATTAAAATTGTTCCTGAAGATCTCATTTCTGAGCCACCTGAAACAGTCAGGCAAAAGGAATATTTTCTACAGTTGAAATCCAGCTGGATAAGAGAACATAACATTAGAGTAAAAAATTATCTCCTGGGATGCCACACTTCAAAATATCCGTCTCCAAAGATACTGCTATATGAATCTCCTTTCTCCAATGTACATAAAAGAGAGTAATTTTTTTTTTTGTCAATGCTCTTTTATGTATATACTCTGTCAACTGTGTACATGAACACATAGCACAAAACTTTACACCATCACTTTCACACATACCTACTTAACACATTTTTAAAAACTTTTATTGACTCAAACACTAAACTTTAACAGCATTTTAAAACATGCTGGGTTTATTTAAATTAATTTTTTTTAGATTTTCTTATAACTCAGTTGTCGTTTTTATTACTATTACAAGCAAAGGTGTTTGAAATGTTTCTCATATTAGAATAAACCCAGTAATCTCTCATTTCTAACAATTTCAAGTTCATTAGTGTCAGTAATAAGAATAAGACAATAAAATTGACAATGGCGTATGTAAAACAGAGTAGGTAATAAAATAAATTAGCAAAAAGCAAATATATATAAGAAGCAAGGAATGTCTTTTTTCACCAATGGATTTGATCAGCAGGCAGATATTATGATCCTTGTGAGAAAGGTTTTTTACTGTTAAATCAATAAATTTCACCAAGCCATAAATTGCATATATATCAAGAGTTCTTTATACCACCTCCACAAGAGTCACAGGGTTGATAAAATTTTTTGATAGTATTAATATTTAATTTTTCCATTTTTTAATTACCTGTACTAAAATATTTATGATTAACCGTCTTGAAGTTATTTTTTTTCCTGCTCTCATTCACATGTTTCCCACCAGAAAAAGATGCCAAATCTTCTTTATTGATATTTATTCTAATATGATGTTGCTTTAAAATGTATGTAATTATAGGTTTCCACTGGTTTCTTTTGTTTGTTATCTGTGAATTTTGATTGAATTCTTGTCAAAGAGTGACATGTTTTCTCATTCCCTTCTCTACAGTGCAGAACTCAGTTTATTTTTCCTGAGATGTGTTTACTAATAAAGCTATAAAGCATTGTCTACCCTGCTTTTTAACCCATAGCTGAAGGTTTGTTTACATTGTGAAACTATTTACCATTAAAATAAGCAATAAAACTGTCAAGTAATACATATAAGAGGTGGCTATAATGTTTACTTTGAAGACTAATATTTGAACATTTGACTATTATCATCTTATAACAAAAGCAGGAAGCATAACAACTTCAATAACAAAGCACCTTTTATAGAACAACTGGAAGCTAGGATTACTGATGGCTCCAAGTGTCTCATAAAACAGAATAATTTTGACATTTTTATATGATGGCAGCTGCAAATACCAGTTTGTTTATATAAGTATATTGAAGTCTGTTTTTAATAAAAGGTGCTTATGCCAGGAATGTCTTTTTCAGGCATTTTTTTCTCTATTACAAATCTAGCTGAGGATATTTTGTTTTGATTTATGGGAAAATCATTTTCTTCTGGTATTCTTATCAACTGAATGATGTCTGATTTATTACTATGAAGTTGCAATTCTCTTGTTCTTCAAATGTTCAGTGATAAATATTGCTATAAACCTGCCTAAGAGAGTGTTAATTAATCTTATACTATAGTTTAAACAATCATCATTGATGTGTGAGTAATGCCATGGTTAGTGAACTCAGAAAGAGAAATTGATGAGACAAGTTCAAATCCGGACCAAATTTTTTATTTTCATTCTTGTACAAATACTCTTGGAAAAGTTGTGAATTCATCACTTACCCACCTGCCCGATCCCAGCAGGGTTAAAAAGCTAGGCTGATTACAATTTCTTGCCTTAAAGTCTAGGAGAAGGAAAAATCAAAACCAAAAGAATGGGCTTCATCTAGCTATCTTTCCCTGTTGGAAAGAATGCCACGAATTTATAAAGAAGTAATTTAGGTGGGTGGTGGTTTTATTGATAAAAACAAAATATGATGCTGTTGTACTGTAATAAACTTTTAATTCAATTTGCTATGTTTTCAATATAATGTTGAATGTGTTAAAATTATTCAACATTTTAACTAGAAAACCTCAAATTTCTGCAAAACATTGTTGATTTATTTAAGATGAGATGATCTATCATATGTCTCTAATTTATATTTTGATACAGTGTATTTATTTTCAGTTTTTCTTGTTAGTTTACAAAGTATTTGTGTTAAATTAAACAGAGTTTAATGTTTTAATTTTTTAAAATTAGTTTGGAATATTTGTAAACAGTAAATGGCATTGTGAAAGCTAATCCCTACAGTTTTAGAGGTGTTAAATTAGTTAACATGGATGAGTAGAAACCACCTGAATATTGGAAAAAGGAAACATGTATCATGATGATTCATTCCCAAGCATCAAAATTCTGCAAAGAAAACTACAAGACTGTAGTTTGTAAGAAAGTACACAGCAGATGCTCAGAGTGTATCTGTATATCAGAATTCATCCAGTAACTATAGAAGAGTGATTGAAAATTAAGGCAAGGTGGGCTTTGGTGTTGCAATTTCCACTATGTAGCTTGCCTCAAATGAAAACTTTTGCTCCCAGTATAAAGGTCAACTTCTTACAGAAAAAGCTCAAGAAAACTGTCTAATAAGGGCAAAGAAACGAGTTGAAACTTTCTGTTGAACTAGGGACAATCTGGTTCTTCTCTGGTAAAGAAAATATTTTGTCAGGACCAGCTGCACAGTACCCATTACCACAGATAGCTTGCCTACAATTTATGTGATATGCCTCATGACATGAAGACCAAGTTTAACCAAGCTGTGAAGATTTTTGGATGTTTCTCCAGTTAGAGTAATGTCATACCACCTCACATACAGGGTCTAAGACTCAATTCAGATGGTTACGCAGAATTACTGAACACTGAATCAAACATTACTTGGTGAGTATGTCTGCTGGAAGATTATATATGTAGTAACAAGATTCAGCTCCCTGCCACACCTCCAGGAAGAGTCAGAAGTAGTTGTCAAATAATTTTTATGATTTTACCAGCCCCAACATCTGGTCCCCTAACTCTGCCAATCATAATCTCATGAGTTATTTTGGAGGGCATGGTTGAGAAAGACACTAACTACACTGCCTGTAACATCAAGGCCCAGCTGATCAACAGAATTAAGGAGGTGTTTGAGGTTCTCTCTATGGACATCATGAAGGCCACATGTGTCAAATTCCAGAGTTGGATTGAAGTCATGTTAGATGATAAGGGTGCCTTCTTTGAGTGAATTGTCTTTTGATTATTATAATCTATATGTCACTTTTCTGTTTTTTAATAAACTTATTTTTGGCTTAAATATTTACTTTCTTTTTCTTTTTCAAAAACTGACAA